>WNWU01013597.1:60529-279809 GCA_012654045.1 Ptyas mucosa | reverse complement strand
CCTCCCGCCTACCAGCCATTTGGAAACCCGCCCTTATTGACAAATGAGTCCCTAACAAAGGGATGACACCAGACTCACACCCACGAGGGCCACACAGGATGTCACCATCACACATCCACATGGAAAGCAGACTCAAACCCACACCGATGATGAGGCACAACCATGGACCAGAAGCCAGACTGCAGCTGCATCATTAGCCACTTTAAACCCCTCCAATTCATACATGAAGCAGACTGACACCCACCATGAAGATGTGGCACGACCACGAACGTGAAGCCAGACAAAAGCAACGCAGTTCACCAGCTCAAATCCCCCTGCAACTCAGACTAACCTGAGCACAACCAAGCCCCCAACCAAACAGAACACACCCCCAGCCAATCAGAGCACAGCCAACCCCCTAACCAATCAGAACACACCCCCACCCAATCAGAACACAGCCAAGCTCCCACCCAATCACTTCACACCTCCACTAGCAGTTAAAAGGAAGAAACAGCTGAGATCACACATTGCTCCTAGAAGCACGAAGCCGAAAACAAGAGCCTGAAGATGACGAATGAGACTTCGTAGAAACGTCGCCAAGACATTTCCAATTTTACGCGGGAGAAAACCTGAATAACCAAAGACCTACATACAAACACCCGCAAAAACCTCAGAAAACAAATATACATGTATATGTATATGTATATGTATATGTATATGTATACGTATACGTATACGTATACGTATACGTATACGTATACGTATACGTATATGTATATGTATATGTATATGTATATGTATATGTATATGTATATATCTCTTTTCTTTTCATAGGCCTTTATGTGTATTTCTCTTTAGCCAGGTTCTTCCTACGTAAACCAAGATTTTTATGCAGCCCTAGTTTCTAGGCTTTCAATCCACTAGTTTCTAAGCCTAGAAACTAGTGGATTGTGATTTCATTGAACTAGGGCTGCATAAAATTTTTGGTTTATGTAGGAAGAACCTGGCTAAAGAGAAATACATACATACATACATACATAATTTATTAGTCCAATTTATATGCCACCCTTCTCCCTTCTCCTTAGACTTAGGGCCTAGTTATCTCCGAGACCGCCTGCTGTCACCGATGACCTCCCATCGACCCGTGCGCTCCCACAGAGAGGGCCTCCTCAGGGTGCCATCAGCCAAACAATGTAGGCTGGTGACTCCCAGGGGGAGAGCCTTCTCTGTGGGGGCACCCACCCTCTGGAACCAGTTGCCCCCGGAGATTAGGAGAATTCATGACCTCAGTGCCTTCCGCCGTGCCCTAAAAACACATTTTTTCCAACAAGCCGGGCTGGCTTAAGAAGAAATTTTAAATATTTTTAATATTTTAATTGGTCTGTGAGTTTTTAAATTTTGTAGCCAAATTATATATATATTTTAAATGTCTTAATATTTATATTTTATGTTTTTTATGTCTGGCTGTACACCGCCCTGAGTCCTCAGGGAGAAGGGCGGTATATAAATTGGAAATAAAATAAAAAATAAATAAAAATAAATAGACTCAGGGCAGCTTACAATGCATTATAGCAATAGCCTGAATACTTTTTTGTATATACCTGCTTATTAGGGCTTCCCCATCCCCCCAAGCAGTATTGTTCTATATAAAATTGGCTTATTGCCCCCACAATCCGGTCCTCAATTTACCTACCTCAAAAGGATGGAAGGCTGAGTCAACCTTGAGCCTGATGAGATTCGAACTTGCAGTAATTGCAGGCAGCTGGCATTATTTAACACACTTTAGTCTGCTACGCCACCAAGGCTCCTTTATATCTCCCTTTTACAGTCACCAATCACAATTTAAATTCCATGGATTTTTCAAAATTAAGTTCTTTAGCTTCTTCTTTACCTCATAAAGTCATTTAGTTTCTCCGGTTTTTCACCTTCTCCAGTTCTCTTCCTCCCAGAGATCTTAACTCTGTTGCTATTCCTTCTCCCACTCTGCTGTCTCACTCTCTGGGATCCTCCTTCACTCGCACTGACTTCTTTTTCTGTTTCGTACTGTGCCTCCCTCCTAATCCGCCGCTGCTTGTTGGATTTATCCGTCTCTTTTGCGTCCTCACTCTGCACTTCCGATTGTCCATTTTTTCCAATTTCTTTCTTCTGGGTCCGTTTTGTCTGCCACTAGAAACTGTTTTCTTCACTCTTTGCTTCCTTTCTATACAGCCGCCAACGCTCCTAGTCTGCTGACTTCCTCTCCACCAGTTTTAAAGAGATTAGTCCTTTGTCCTCTCGGGCAATAGTGTATCATCCAGGGGCTTTGGAACTTCCCCTTTTATTTCCTGATCTAGGAATCGAGATTGCCTTATAAGGGCTTCTGATACAGAGTTTTTGGGTTTTGGATACAGCGCCCTGTTTCCTCACCCTCTCCATGATGACATCACCACCAGAAGTCTCTCCTGTCCAAGTTTCTTTCTTATCAAGAAGGTGGGTTATTTTTAGTTTCTTGCACTTCCTTCAGTCTCATGACTATGTAATCTCTTTTCCAAGTCCTTGCCTAATGGTTACTTCATTCTTCCCTCCCCCCTTAGATCTCTCGTATTCCCCCAAGATGAGTTCTAAATTCCTTTACAGATACCTATTCATATTTAAAGTTCGCAAGTCAAAATTTATTTGCTAGAATACAAATTGTTTTGTATATGCATGCATACTGTTGGAAGGAATATCCATCTGGTTCAGTTCCAAGCTGGGAGAAAGACACTGAAACATGGAGGCTGATTGGAAAGATGGTTTAATGATGAAAGTTTATGGTTCTGGTGTAGCTGACCAATTGGTTTGATGACTATGTGGATTTTTATAAGTTTCAGAGAGGCTGCTAGTGAGGTTATGCAATGTCTGAAATGCCCTTAGGAGATTGTGCAATGTAGTGAGCTCTGTGTCTTCTGCTAAATGGTAGTGGGTTAATCCTATTATGTCCTGAAGGATCATGCCTGTTCTTAATCCCATCACCCTGAAGCTGAAGGTCTGTTCTTTTGTAGATAGGCTGGCCCAATCTTTCTTAATGGGCACAAAATATCTGCTGGGGGCTATTAAGAAAGACTGAGTTTGTTTCCTGCCTCTAAAAAACATGTTTCTCCATCTCTCAGTTAGGGAAATATAATATTCTGCCTTTTTTAAAAAAAATATTCTTTAGAATATTTCATTCTTCTAGAAGGGAAGGCTTCCCAAAATATGTAGATAGATCAATATATAGATCTATATCTATGTATATTAATATGAGAGTTGGTATGAAGTAGTGGTGAAAGTGCAGGATTATAAGAGTGAAAGACCTAGGTTGTAGCTTTCTCTTATTTTATTTTATTTATTTTATTTATTTATTTATCAAACATGTACAAGATAGCAGGTATAGGTATAAACATAAACAAAGGAAATAAGTACAGATAAATGGGGACAGTATAACAGGGACAGTAGGCACGCTGGTACGTTTATGCATGCCCCCTATCTTATCCAGGCAATTTTGCTGGGTGTTATATTGGGAAGTTAAAAAATATTGATCTACTAATCTGCATTGGACCATCATGGCAGATTATGTAATACTAAAAACAAACCAGCCAGATTCAAATCAGGCAGGCAAATATGCAGATGATACCTTAAATGTACAAGATTTCAACTTCTCTATAAAATTTTTGCTCCCATGAAGTGATATATTCTTAGTAGAAATATATAGCAACTTGTGTTTAGCTATTACTTGATGAGGCAAAAAGATGAAATGAAGCAATTGTACATTGACGTGTGAATTGAAATGGATGAGAAAATCACAATTTCAGTCAGAAGATACTACTCAAGGCATGAAAAATGAAGAGGAAAAAAAAGACTACCATTGCTTCTCTACCCAGGAAGGATATAGCAGATAGTAGTTTGGTACAATGATCATATGCTATCCTGGCTCATAGCTAGGAGTTTGATCCTGACCAACTCAAAGTTGACTCAGCCTTCCATCTTTCCAAGGTTGGTAAAATGAGGATCTAGGTGATTGGGGGCAATATGCTGACATTTTAAACAGCTGAGATAGTGTTGTAAAGCACTATGGGGAGGTATATAAGTATATGTGCTATTGCTATTATCTCTTATATCTTGAAAACAATCCTGTATGAGTTTTCCAAGTTTTCATTCCAACCATTATTGCAGAAGAGAAGGAAGTTAAGGAATTTTATGGTCAAGTTCAACAGAACATACAATAAAAATGGGCTGCTTAGAGTGAAGAATGGAATGCCAAAATTGGAAATAGTTAGAAGATGAGCATATTTGTATTATATGGTCCTTTCTGCTAACTCAATATCTTCATTGCTATCACATTTAAATAATAATAATGAAACAATACCTATATGCATAAATATCATCAGAGAGAGTATACAGAAATCAAGCTGACTATATCATTACCTCAAACAGGAAGATAGGCAATGGTGGGATTCAGCCGGTCCTGGACAGGTTGGGCGAACCAGTAGTAAAAATTCTGGTTGGCCCTGCCCCATCCTGCCCTGCCCTGCTCCATCCCGCCCCTACTTATTGGCCTCACATGCCAATAAGTCACACTGTGGCTGCAGCTGCTCTTTGGCTCCCTTATTTTGACCACATGGCCACACTGCCCATCCTGCTTGCCTGCCTTTGCCGTGGCCTACAACATGGAGGCCTCCCGTTTGTCTTGGCTTGCCCCCGAATGCCTGCCTTGGGCTGCTCCTGACCACTCCAGCAGCAGAACAGGTAATGTGTTGCCACCACTTTTCACCTGGCCTGAGAAGATAAGGCTGATGGCAGGGGTGGGGACCTGCCACACTTAGCCAAAGGGGCTGTGGACTGGGGACACAGCACTATGGCATTGCCATTTCAGGCTCAAATAGCCTGCCGTCACCACCATATTGCTGCCCAGAACAGCCTGCCATTGCAGGCTCAAATGGCCTGCCACTGCCACCGCATTGCCAGTGGGACCAAGTCCATCCCTCAGAGGGGAAGTGTCTCTGCTGCTTTAGGGTGGCTTTCTTCACTCCTTCCTCCTCCTCCCCCTTCCCCCGGGAAGGGAGAAGGCAAAAGCAACGAATTTCCAGCCCCAAAGCTCATTAGCTGGGGGTGGAGGGGTGGAGGCTAACCTCCTTCTCTTGGCCAGGCTGAAAAGGAACAGAGATGGGAGCGGGGGTGGGAGGCAAGTGGGCAGAGGCTTTACAAGCAAGTGGGAATAAAGGGGTCATTCATAACGAGCCGGAGGCACCTCCGGTTAAAACACCATTGCCAAAGCAGCACAGGGTTCAGAGCGAAACTTCTCTCAAATAAGTTCTGGGGAGCTGAGCCCAAACCCATGCAAACCTGCTGCCCCTTCCAGAGCCAAGGAAACTCCCCTTCAAACCAGTGCCACATCGCTTTCAGGAGGTGAGGGGGAAGAGAAAGAGAATAAATGGAAGAAAAGAAAAAACTTGGGGGACGAGGAAGGGGGATTGTGAGGAAATTGGAGAGAGGCTCTCTATACCCTCCTTCCAGGTGGGCCACAATGTTGAAAAGCTTCTGATTGCTCTCTCTCCCCCCCCCTCTCTTTCTTTCTATCTATCTCTCCTCCCAATCATCTTTTTCTTTTCTTTCCACCCACAGAAGCCTCCCGGGCAGGCAGAAGGCATGTGAAACAAAAGATAGACCCAAGAAATGGGAAGTGGGGGAGGAGAAGTAAGGAGCAAACTCACCCCAATGCCGGGAAGGACCCTCATCACCTTTCTCTCTGCTGCAGGGAATTCCAACACACGATGTAAAGCCACCCCCATCCCTTCCAACTCTCTGCAAATCCACCTTCACCCCATGGCTGCTCTGGAGAGAGAGACTTGCTTGCACTTAAGAGGCACCAATCCAAGCCGCCAGCATGGTGCATGTGCCCCAGTCAGTCTATCACCCAGGGTTTCTTGGGAGGTGAGCGATGCTGCCGGGTTCTTGAAGAGTACTTTGGTGACCGGCCCACCACTAAAAGCAAACAAGGTGAGGCATGAGAGCTGTTTGGGAGAGGGAGAGAGAGAGAAAGGGAGAGAGAAAGGGAGAGAAAGAGACAGAAGGGAGAGACAAAAAAGAAAAGAGATAGACAAAGAAAGAGGGATGGAAGGAAGGAAGGAAGGAAGGAAGGAAGGGAAAGAAAGAAAGAAAGAAAGAAAAAAGAAAGAAAGAAAGAAAGAAAGAAAGAAAGAAAGAAAGAAAGAAAGAGGGAGGGAGGGAGGGGAAAGTGAATGAGATATAGTTGGATGGATGGATGGATAGATAGATACATGGAAGGAGGGAGGGAGGGAGGGAGGGAGGGAGAGAGTAAAAAAGGAGAGGAAGGAAGGACACAAACCCTGGCTTCGTTATGTACAGACGTACACAAGAATTTGCATGACTGCCGCGGATTGGATGGAAGTCGCAGCAGGAAAAATGAAATGCTGTCAATGGCTGGCTGGCAAGTCTAGGGGAGTTTAAAAAGCGAGCCATGACTGCTGCACCAGCGGTTCTGTATGGTACCAGCTGAATAAATATACAAGAAAGGTTCTGGAGTCCATCTCTTCTCTTCCTGTGCTTCGAACTTAACACTGGCGATGAAGGTGGGATCCAAGGAAGACTGAGGACAGCCATCACTCAGCAGGAAGCTGCATCAGCTAAACAATCAATGGCTGCCAACCCATCGCAAGCACCCGCCGTTTTTGACCCAAAATAGGAGGAGTGGCACACGTACATGTGCCGTTTTCGAATGTACATGGAGGCAAACAACTATCAGGATCTCCCCGATAACCACAAGGTCTTTCTAACCTACTGTGGAGGTAAGGTATTCAAGATGGCCCAGACTCTCGTATCGCCGGCTGACATAGAATCCATCTCCTGGACAACCCTGCAGAACAACTTTGCAACCATTATGCACCAGCGGTGACCCCCATTGTCAGCAGGAATGAATTCTATAGCCGGTGCCAGAGAGAAGGGGAGACCACCAACAAATTTGTGGCCAGTTTAAGAGAAATAGCAGCCAAGTGAGTTCATCAACCCAGAGGAGATGATGAAAGACCGCATCATCCTAGGTGTCAGCCTCCGCTTTCCTGCTTGGCTGCCATAGAAAGGGGAGGGGGTGTGTGGGCTGTGGGGGGTGCAGAAATGAAAGTTACTTAGAGGCTAGTATGCTTAGAAGGGGAAATCGAAACCACTGTTATCGGGCCAACCATCGTGACATTCCTGATTGATGATGCGGGCAGACGTGCTTCCACCTGACCCCTAGAAGACCTGTGGATTGGGTGATTTACGATGGACAATGGGAGGGGATGATTTGTATATGCAGGTTCACGGGTAAAATCCTTAGTTTCAGCTTCGCTTGGTTGCGTTCATTTTATTTGCCAGTAAAAGTACAGATTTATCATAACAATGGATTCTGGAGTTTTCTTTCCTGGTATTTGAAGGAAGCAAGCCTGACATTAAGCTGAAACTCATTTTCCCAGCCATCCCGGACAAACACCAAGGGGGCTGAACCCAAAATTATGTCTGACCAGGAGTCTGAAGAAGAACAGATGGGAGCATACGGCTCGACCATGACCTCACTTCAAACAGAACGGGAGACAGCTGAACGAATGGAAGAATTGTAGCTGAGGGAGGAATCCGATACTGCGAGATGGTCGGTAGGAGTGGGAAGGATGCCGGAACAGGGGAGGACCCCCTGGGGAGTAACCAGCTCCAGACCCCGACGGGAGGAAGCTGTGTGGATGCAGGAGCAAAAGGAAAGCCTCATGATGGCACAGGCATTACAGCTCATTCGCGACGTTGAAGAAAGCCGGAAAAACCGTGAGTCTTATGGGCTCCCTGTGGGGAAGGGAAGAGATTACCCCAGGGAAGAGCCAAGAGAAAGAGTGTGTGGGGGGGAAGAAGAAGAAGAAGAAGCTAGAGGAGAAACGGTTCAAACCTCTGGGGCCCAAGTGAGAGATGCAGCAGCCCAAGGGGCCCCAGCCTTTCCAGTTCCCCCCCCCACCAACGGAAAAAACCAAAAATCCCCACCTTGACTGGAAAATATGATGGAAACCCAAAAACCCTGGGGCTTTTCCTGACCCAAGTCTGGAACCACATGCAAGATTGGGGGGAAGATTACTTGTCAGATGCAGCCCAAGTGAGATGCGTCACGAACGTGCTAGAGGGAGTAGCAGCTAATTGGATGGTGGTCCTCCACAATAACAACTCCCCCCTGCTGAGAAATTACAATCAGTTTATGACGGCCCTTAGAAGGCGTTTTGAAGACCACCTGGCTGAGCGGAAGGCGAGGCTCAGAATGAAGGGTATCCAGCAGGGCCACAGGTCAGTGGCAGAATATACCCAAGAGTTTCATGAGCTGGCACCTTACATGACAGGGTGGTCAGAGACAGCCTTATTAGAGAGTTTCAAGGATGGGCTAAATGAAGAAATATACAAAGACTGCAGAGCCCGGGGAGTCCCCGAAGACTTGCAGTGTTGATATATAGCGGCTGAAGATGTGGAAATCGAGCTGGCCCGAAGTCGACTCCGAGGAAGCGGCGCGAGAGACCTGTCATCCTCTACTTATTGTAAAGGAGCGCCAAAGACGGCCGCGGGGAGAGCGGAATTCAAACCCAAATCGAAGCCCTTCACATGTTTCAAGTGTGGAAAAGAAGGCCATCGGGCAGCCGAGTGCTTCTCTAAACATCTCTAAATGTCAAGGTCTCCCACCCCGGTTCCGAAGAAGGCAGACAAAGTGCCCACGAAATCTCGCGCAACCGCTCTGGAAGGAGAAGTCGTTGAGTTCGCTCCCCGTAACCAGGGTGAGCTGGGAGCTCCGACCACCACCGAGGACAGTGGAACGGACTCCGACTCCGACTCCAGTGACCTGGTGAGTCATACCGAGAACCCTATGCTCATCCCCATAGAACTAAGGGTACCGTCCACAGGGACCTGGGCGCAGGTATTAGCGTTATTAGACTCTGGGTGCACTAGGTGCATAATCAGCCCGAAAGTGGTGGAGAAAATGGGCCTAAGACTTAAAACATTAAAAATACCCATTGCATTCTGTCAACTGGACGGATCGATTGCGGGAGGGGGTCCAGCCACCTTTGTGACTGAAACGATTGAGATGCAGTTGGGAAATCATATAGAGACCCTCAGGTTCATCGTGGCCCCTGGCATGGAACGGCCCCTCCTACTTGGACTACCCTGGCTCCGTAGATGGAACCCATGGGTTAATTGGAAGACGGGGGTTTTGTGCTTTCACACCAAAAATTCCGAACGAGGAAAGAAAGAAATCCCTCTGGAGGATGGGACAAAACCCGAAAAGGCAGAAGTGGCCATTGGTCACATTGAGGGAGAGGAAAAGATTCCAAAAGAGTACTGGGATCTTCGTGAAGTTTTTAGCGAAAAGGCTTCAGATACCCTACCCCCCCCCATAGAACTACAGACTGTACCATTGAAATTCTGCCCAGGGTGAAGCTCCCTAAACCAAAAATATACTCCATGACCCCGCGAGAACTGGAGGAACTGCGAAATTTCATTGATAAAAATTTAGAGCGGGGTTTTATACAACCAGCCCGACCCAGGGTGGCGGCGCCAGTAATGTTCCGAGAAAAGAAGGATGGTTCTTTTAGGCTCGTAGTCGACTACCAGAACCTGAACGCAATTTGTGTGGAAAACGTTTACCCCTTACCACTTATGAAAGACATGTTAGCCCACTTAGGGAAGGGGAACATTTTTACCAAACTGGACTTACGAGAGGCCTACTATCGAGTGAGAATTAGAGAAGGGGATGAATGTAAAACCACATTCAATTGCCCCTTGGGATGTTTCCAATTTAGGGTGCTCCCTTTTGGACTACAGGGAGCCCCTGCTGTGTTCATGCAATTGATCAATGAAGTACTGCATGAGCACCTATACAAAGGGGTGTTGGTCTAGTTGGGTGACATTCTTATCTACTCCGAGAACATGAACGATCATGTTAAATTGGTGCGAACTGTCCTGAAAAAACTCAGGGCTGCTGAACTATATGCCAAACTTTCTAAATGTGAGTTCCACCAAAGCAAAATTGACTACCTGGGATATCACATATCGCATGGGGGAATAGAGATGGATCCTGGAAAAGTCAAGGCAGTAATGGAATGGGCCGCGCCACGTACCCACAAGCAACTGCAGAGTTTCCTGGGATTTGCTAACTTTTATAGACAATTTATCCCCTCTTTCGCCAAAATCGCACTACCCATAACCAATCTTCTAAAGACAAAGGGGGAATTAAAACCAAAACCCTCCCGGCCTCTTGAATGGACTATGGAGTGCCAAGCAGCATTTGAAAAGTTGAAATGCCTGTTTGCTGCTGAACCAGTTCTCAAACACCCGAACATGGAAGAACCTTTCATAGTACAGGCGGATGCCAGTGACGTGGCCGTGGGGGCATTTCTTCTGCAAAAGAATGCCGAAGGGAATTTGCAACCCTGTGCTTACACTTCTTGGAAACTGTCCGAAACCGAAAGGAGATGGGCCATATGGGAGAAGGAAGCTTTTGCGGTGCGCTGGGCTTTGTTAACATGGAGACACTTTCTGGAGGGGGCTAAGCATCCGTTTGAGGTTTGGACTGACCATAAAAATCTAGAAGCGTTGAAGACCCCGCGTAAACTATCACCAAAACAAGTTCGTTGGGCCCAACACTTCAACCGGTTTAATTTCACCCTGCGATATCTTCCTGGAGGGAAGAATTTCATGGCAGATGCACTCTCCAGACTTCCTCAATATAACAGCACAAAGAAGGAGGTGGTGCGTCCTATCATCCCTTCGACACAACTAGCAGCGCCAGTAATGACTAGAGCACAAATGAGGTCCAATCCGGCCCTCTCAGGCGATTTGCTGCAAAAACTACATGAAGCCCTGAGAACGGACGAATGGTTTCAAAATCACTCAAATGAATGCACTCTCCGTGATGGACTACCCTGGATTGGGGCTAAATTGTATGTTCCTGCCAGCTTAAGAACAACAGTGTTGCAGTACGCTCATGACGCCAAAATGGCGGGACATTTTGGTTTTGTTAAAACTTTGCAACTCGTCAAGAGACAATTCTGGTGGCCTGCACTCAAAAAGGACATAGAAGGTTACGTGGCAAGCTGCCCGGTGTGTGCTTCCACTAAAAGACCTCCAGGGAAAACCCCGGGTTTACTTCAAAGTGTGGCAAGACCGAGCGCCCCCTGGAAGGAGATATCCATGGATTTTATTGTGGACTTACCAGAGAGTGAGGGGTGCACAGTCATTTGGGTAGTGACGGACTTATTTTCCAAACAAGTGCACTTCATCCCTTGTTCCAAAATCCCTTCAGCTAAAACCCTTGCAAAATTGTTCATTCGACATGTTTACCGATGGCATGTAGCTCCTAAACGGATAATTTCTGACAGAGGTGTACAATTTACGTCCAAATTTTGGAAGGAATTTCTAAAGTTGATAGGCTCCGCCCAGGGCTTAAGCTCCGCCCACCATCCCCAGATGAATGGGGCTTGTGAAAGAACCAATGGTGTGCTAGAACAGTACCTGAGGTGTTACATAAATTACCAACAAGACGACTGGGTAGATTTGTTGCCATTCGCCGAGGTGGCCTATAATAACTCCATTCATAGCAGCACCGGGTTCACTCCATTTAAGGTAGTATCAGGCCAAGACTTTGTTCCTATCCCCGAGCTGCCTCAGGGGGACCCACAGAATCCTTCTTTGATTGAGTGGATTGAACAACTCAGAAGTACTTGGGCTGTAACTCGAAAAGCGTTAGATGAGGCCCACCAAGCTCATAAATCTCAAGCTGACAAAAAAAGGTGTTCGCCACAGATCTATAAAGTAGGCGATAGGGTTTACCTTTCCACCAAGTATTTGCAGACCTCTCAAAAATCTAAAAAGCTGGGGCCGAAGTATGTAGGTCCATTCCCCATCACTAGACTTATTAATGCAGTCACAGTCGAGTTGGAGCTACCAAAAACTTTGAGACGGATCCACCCTGTGTTCCATGTTAGCTTGTTAAAACCAGAGCACCTATCTCCTTTGCGTCCAGGTCAAGCCCCTTCACCCGTCCCCATTTTAATAGAGGGAGAGCAACATTTTGAGGTTAAAGAGATCCTGGACTCTAGAAAATACCATGGTAAAGTGCAATACCTGGTGGCCTGGAAACATTTCCCGTTATCGCAAGCTGAATGGGTGAACAAACGTGATGTCCGGGCACCGAAGAAAGTACAATTGTTTCACACCAAGTATCCTGATAAACCCTAATATCTCTGTTATGTTGTTTCTCTTTGTTGTTTTCTCTTTCCCTATTTAGGACTAACGTCTCTGCTGAAGAGGGGCCGAATGTCAGCCTCCGCTTTCCTGCTTGGCTGCCATAGAAAGGGGGAGGGTGTGTGTGGGCTGTGGGGGGTGCAGAAATGAAAGTTACTTAGAGGCTAGTATGCTTAGAAGGGGAAATCGAAACCACTGTTATCGGGCCAACCGTCGTGACATTCCTGATTGATGATGCGGGCAGACGTGCTTCCACCTGACCCCTAGAAGACCTGTGGATTGGATGATTTACGATGGACAATGGGAGGAGATGATTTGTATATGCAGGTTCGCGGGTAAAATCCTTAGTTTCAGCTTCGCTTGGTTGCGTTCATTTTATTTGCCAGTAAAAGTACAGATTTATCATAACAATGGATTCCAGAGTTTTCTTTCCTGGTATTTGAAGGAAACAAGCCTGACACTAGGAATGAGAGAACCTCCAAAAGAAGTTGCTGGTAAAGAGGGGAGCAACCTTTAAAGATGCCGTGGAGGAAGCCTGAGCCACAGAATCCTCCGATAACTCCACTGCTGACATCTGCAGGAATAGTGGGGTTCACCATGCCCAGCGAGAAGGCGAGGACTTGGCTGAGTGCACTGAAGATGAGGATGAGGGAGATCTGGGGAAGGCCGTCCATCGAGTCCACCCAGACTGATGGCTAAGCCCCCTGGACATTGACCATGATGCACCCTGCTGTGCCGGGTGCATGGGGTTTCTCACTCGAGCAGCATGCAGGTTCAAAGAAGCCATCTGCCAATGTTGCCAAAGGAAAGAGCATATCGCAGAAGCATGCAGAGCCACCCAACCCATCCCTGCCCAGCCAAGGCCACAACTGGAGACCCAAAGGCCAAGGAAACCGAGGGACAGATGCCGGGATGAAAGATTTCTGGAGTACAGAGGCATCAACCAAACCACCATGGGGCACTCGAACGCATGCGATGGAGACAAATTCTATGTAACCATCAACATAGAAGGAAGCAACATGGAACTGGACACAGGCTCATTCTTCAAAATGATTTCCTGGACAACCCTGAAGTGACTTAATCTGGCATTTCCCCGGAACAGGCTAAGACCACAACAGATCCAACTGTTGGATCCAACTATCAGGGCAACTCTATCAGCGTCCTGGGGAGAGCAGAGGTCAGAGTCCGATTCAAGGAGTTCAATGGCCATCTTACATTAACAGTAGTTGAAAAGGATAGGCCCATGCTGTTGGGGGTAGAATGGTTCAAACCACTGGGAGTGAACAACACGGGACTACACAGGATCCACGGAGGTGAATTGGATGAACTACTGGCCGAATTTCAGAATGTGTTTAATAGAAGCCTAGGTAAATATACAGGGAAACCCATATCCTTCAGCCTAGGCCCCAATAAGGCTTAAACATCAATGGGTGCCATTTGCTCTAAGACCCAAAGTAGATGAGCAATTAGATAAACTAATTGCTCAGGGAATACTTGAGCCAGTAGATCATGCCATGCCCAATCATGACCCCAATGAAACCGGATGGATCTATCAGAATATGCGCTGATTACAAATGCATGCTTAATAAAGTGCTGCAGCAGAGTGCATATCCAGTTCCCGGGGTACATCTCCTGCATTCACTTGGAAACGGCAAGGTTTTCACTAAATTAGACCTTGCCCAGGCATATCAGCAGCTGCCAGTGGATGCTGCCACAGCGCAGGTTCAGACCATTGTGACGAACAGGAGAGCATTCAAAAACAAAGCGGAGTTGCAGGCATTCTTGGGGTTACTGAATTTTTATGGAATTTTTTTGAAGCAAAAGGCGACCATTGCTGAACCGCTCCACAAACTCCTTGGGAAGTCGGCTGACTGGAAGTGAGAACAACGAGAGGACGCTGCATTCTCTGCAGTGAAACAGTTACTATCATCGGACAGTGTCCTCATCCAATATACTGAAACCCTCCCATTGCTGCTAACATGCAATCCTTCCCCATTTGGAGTAGGAGCAGTCTTCAGCCATAAACTACCTAATGGACACAAAGCCCCCATTGCATTCTACTCCAAAACACTATTTCCAGCAGAGAGAAACTACAACCAGTTGGACAAGGAAGCGCTCGCCGTAGTGGCTGGGGTCAAGCGTTTCCATGAATATCTCTATGCCAATGGTTCGAGATAGTCACAGACCACAAACCATTACTGGGGCTACTGGTGGGGGATAAACAAACCCCAAAATTTAGGGCACCCCAGATGACGAGATGGTCTGTCTTTCTCACCGGCTATAACTACAAGCTAACCCATCAGCCTGGAACCAGCATCGGCAACGCAGATGGCCTGAGCAGATGCCCAACACCAGAATTAATGGAAGACCCAGCACCAGCGACAAGAGTGCTCCTGATCGACGTCGACCTGGCCAGCCCAACCACATCACACAAAATCAGACCAGAAAGGATGCTGTACTCACCAAAGTTCTGAACTGGGTGTTGAGGGGATGGCTGCAGGAAAAGGTAGGGGAGGAATTCTGAACATTCGAAAATAAGATAATGGAGTTGTTGGCAATGAAGGGATGTTTATTATGGGGGGAGAGAGTAATAGTACCAGAGAAATTGAGAGGGCAAGTGTTGGAAACATTGCATGCGGGGCACCCAGGGATTGTGCGCATGAAGGCATTGGCCTGGAGCTACCTCTGCTGGCCACAAATTGATAAGGACATTATGGAATGGGTGGCTATGTGTACACTCTGCCAAGAAACGAGACCAGTGCCACCCCGCACAACACCGATGGAGTGGGAAGCACCCAAAGGGCTGTGGTCAAGGATACACATAGACTTTGCAGGACCCATAGGGGGACAAATGTTTTTAATTGTAATAGATGCATACTCGAAGTGGTTGGAAGTGATATTGATGCCCTCAATGACAATGGAGGCGACCATTCGGGCATTAAGGAGAATGTTAGTGACACATGGATACCTGACATGTTAGTATCTGATAATGGGCCTCAGCTGACGGCCAAGGAAATGGAATCATTTTTAGCGGAGCTGGGAATTAGGCATGCACTGATTTGTCCAGCGGGCAATGGGCAGGTGGAACGAATGGTGAGAGTCACCAAGGAAACCCTCACCAGGATGGGCCAGGGAACTGGCAGGAGAAAATTGACAAATATAGATATTTATATGTTTTTGTTATACATTTTTCTTCCTTGCCTGTCAATATTCTATCCAATTGTTGTGGTACCCTTTGAATTCCATATTCTTCCATATCTTTTCTATATCTCAACTGCGTCTGTAGATATGGCCACCAGTCTATAATTATACCCTGTTCTTTTAATTCTTCATTTGATTTAAGCTTTCCCTGGCTATCTAATAGTTCTTTATATCTTATCATCTTTTTTTTATCTAATGTGTTCGGATAAATCGTTGCCTCCATTGGTGAAACCCAGTTTGGCAATTTCATATAATGTTTCCTTTTAACCTTTCCCCATGTTCATATCAATGCTTCTCTTATTTGATGTTGATAAAAATATGAGTGTGCCTTATTACGTTTATCCCATAGGAAGGCATGCCAACCTGCCTGTAGGTGATGTCCTTCAATTGTTAAAACCCTTTTATTGTCTAAGTTTATCCAGTCTCTGATCCATAATGGCCCCACAGCGTGATAATAAAGTTCCCATTTTGTGAGTCCAAAGCCACCTCTGCTTCTACTGTCTTGTAACATTTTCATATTTAGCCGTGCTTTCTTACCCAGCCAAATAAATTTTTAAATTATTTTATTTAATTCCTCAAAGAATCTCCTTTCCAATTTTATAGGGACTGTCTGGAATAGATATAATAATTTTGGCAATATATTCATTTTAATCACTGCTATCCTTCCTGGTAGTGATAACTGCAATTTTCCCGAAATCTTTAAATCTTTTTTCATTTGTTGTATCAGTTTTTTATAATTATCATCTCTTATTGAAGAACACTTTACAGTGAGCCAAATTCCTAAATATTTAATCTTTTTTTCAATTTTCAGTCCCAAATCTTTTTCTAATTCTTTCTTTTCTTTTTCAGTTAATTTTTTTACTAACATTTTAGTCTTTTCTGTTAATTTTCAGTCTTGCCACTGTCCCAAATTTTTCTATTTCATTCATTAAGGTGTTTCCTGTCTCCAGTGGCTCTTCTATGAAGAACACTAGGTCATCCGCAAATGCCTGTGTCTTATATTCTACTTTTTTTACCTTTAGTCCTTTTATCTCTCCATTGTATCTAATTTGGGTTAGCAGCACTTCTAATGTCAAGATGAAAAGCAGAGATGACATTGGGCATCCCCGTCTTACTCCTTTGTTTATTTTGAATTTCTCTGTGTTATCCCCATTGATTATCACTCTAGCTTTTTGTGTCATGTATATTGCCTTTATTGTTTTCTCGAACTTCCCTCCAAATCTCATATCTTTGATCTGTTGGAACAAAAACTGCCAATTAAGATTATTGAATGCTTTCTGGACGTCTAAAAATATTAGTGCCACCTGTTTTTCAGGATGTGCTTCATAGTACTCTAAGACATTTAACATCGTTCTTATATTGTTCCTAATTTGCCTTGTAGATAGAAAACCATTTAGGTCCGAATGTATCATTTCATTTAATATTAATTTCAATCTTTCCGCAATTATAGTAGTAAAAAGTTTATAATCTGTGTTCAATAGCGAGATTGGCCTGTAATTTTTTATTTGTTTGGGGTCTGTACCTTCTTTTAGAATAAGGAATATATAAGCTTCAGTCCAGGAGTCTGGTAATTTGGCCTTCTCCGATATATCACTTCCAGTAGTATCATTTCGAAATCCTCATACAAACTCTTATATACCTCCCCTGGAAGTCGGTCTGGCCCCACGGTTTTATTACTTTTTTGTTTTTGCACTGCTCTTCTTAGTTCTGTGGCTGTTATCTCTTTATTTAATATTTCCCTCTGCTCTTCTTTTAGTTCTGGCAAACCATTAACCTTTAAGTATTGTTTTATGTTCTCCTCATCTATTTCTTCTTTTTTATATAGCACCTCAAAGTATTCTGGATTATTTTTTTATTTTTTTCTATTTTGTAATGTAACACTCTATTTTCATCCTATAATTCCTGAATCAATCTTTTTTTCCCTATCCTTTTTTAATTTATAGGCTAGCCACCTCCCAGGCTTGTTTGCATGTTCAAATTTTTTTTGTTTTGCCGCTTTCAATTCCCTTGTCTTTCCTCTTGCTCCACGATATTTAGTTTATGTTTAGCCAGAACCATTTTCCCTTTAATTTTTTCATCCTGGGGCTCCCTTTGTAATTTAGATTCTAATTTTTTAATCTCCTTCTGCAGTCTATTTTACATTTGCTTTTCCTCGTTTTATTTATTTATTTATTTATTTATTTATTTATTTATTTATTGCTATATAACCTATCGTTATACCCCTTAGGTACACTTTAGCCATATCCCATATAATTTGTAATGATGTTGGTTGTTTTGTATTTTCTGTAAAAAATAATTCCATTCCTTTTTTAATCTTTAAAATAAATTCTTTTTCCTTTAAAATTTGGGGATTTTAAAGGAAAGGTGTCCACCTTCTCCTAGCTTTTTTCTGTCCTTTCCAAATTATTTTTAAGGGGTTGTAGTCAGCTCACGTATTTGGCATTATTTCTACTCTTTCTATATCCTTTCCTACATCTCCATTCATCTATGCCATATCTAATTGGGATCAGGATTTACCGTATATACTCGAATATAAGCCGAGATTTTCAGCCCGTTTTTCAGGCTGAAAAATGCCCCCCTCGGCTTATATTCGAGTCACGAAAAAAATGACTTTTTCCCTGCAACCATTTTGGCTCCTGAGGTTGCAGGGAGGTTTGCTGAAGCCAAAATGGGGTGGGAGGGGGTGCGGCGCCCCTCCCCTGCACCCCTTTTTGGCTTTAGGGGTGGCAGGGAGGCTTGCAGCTTTTTGCAGCTTCTCCTGCGGCTGCTGATTTTGGGGGGGGGGAGGAGAGAGAAAGCCTCCTCTTGCCAAAAAAAGGGAAAGAGAGAACCTGAGGCACCCACAGATCCAGCTTTGAGGAGAAATTAAAAAGAGAAAGAGGAAGGTAATCAGACGAAAATATTTCTCCTCCTTCTCGGCAGGATTATTTTCCTCCTGACTTCGCCTATGGTTTGCTCAGCTGCTTAAAGAGACAACATCCCATTTCCCCACATGCCAGTCAGCCATGGGAGAAGCTCCAAAAAGCTGCAAGTGCCGCCGCGGCGTGGCTCGCTGCTCGCTCGCCAGCCGCGCTGAGCGAGTGAGCAAGCAAGCGAGCAGCCAGCCATCCCAAGGCGGTGCTTGCAGCTTTTTGGAGCTTCTCCCGTGGTTCACTGAGTCAGGCAACAGGGAGAACAAGGGGAATTTGGCAGGAAAGTTCATCTGAGAAGAGGGAGAAGGCAGAAGAGCCAACAAGGGTGCTGATGATGACTGTTTTGGATTGTCAATTGTGTGCAAAGGAAGCATTGTTTACTGCTGACCTAATTGAGGAAGGTTCAGGGGACCCGTAAAGAAGATAATTCTCCAGAAAGTAAACTCCCCTCCCCCCAAAATCAGCAGCCGTGCCGAGCGAGCGAGTGAGCGAGCGAGCAGCCAGCCATCCCACGGCGGCGCTTGCAGCTTCTCCCGCGGCTGCTGATTTGGGGGGGGGGAATTTACTTTCTGGAGAATTATCTTCTGGAAGGCGGATCTGTCTCCAAAGCTCTGCTGGGCTCTTCCCAGCTGAGCCCGCGCCATCACTCGGGCACCAGAGCCCGACGCTCTGTGCTTTTGTGCTTTTGCCCCTCGCTCACTTGCCCGCCCGCCTGCCCGCCTCTCCCTTTCCTGTCCTTCCTCCCAGGTGGCGTGTTTGTGTGTGCAGGTCGCAAAGAAAGACCCCCATCCATCCGGCGCGGCAGAGAAGCCCGGCGCACTTTGGAGCCCGGTGCGCTTTGGAGACAGTTCCACCTTCCAGGTAGCGCCTTCACATTTGGATCTTTCTCCAAAGTGCTGCCGGGCTCTTCCCAGCTGAGCCCACGTGATCACTTGGACGAAGGATGGGAGAGGCAAGCGGGTGGGCGGGCAGGCAAGCGAGCAAGTGAGCGAGGGGCAAAAGCACAAAAGCACAGAGCGCTGGGCTCTGGTGCCCGAATGATGGCGTGGGCTCAGCTGGGAAGAGCCCAGCAGCGCTTTGTAGACAGATCCAAATGTGCAGGTGCTACCTGGAAGGTGGATCCCGGCGCGCTTTGGAGCGCAGCGTGCTTTGGAGACAGATCCACCTTCCAGGTAGCGCCTGCACATTTCCAGCAGCAGAGAGAGGCTCTCCAGGCTGCAATCTGCCATAGTCGATCCTGGGAAGGCAATTTTCTCGCTCGCCCCACGCCGTTCTCTGCCGCGCCAGGTGCGCCCGGGGGTCTTTCTTCGTGACTTGCACACACAAACACGCTGTCTGGGAAGAAGGACGGGAAAGGGAGGGGCGGGCGGGCGGGCGGGCAAGCAAGCGAGTGAGCGAGCGAGGGGCAAAAGCACAAAAGCACAGAGCACCGGGCTCTGGTGCCCGAGTGATGGCGCGAGCTCAGCTGGGAAGGAGCCCCGTGACATGCAGTGCCAGCCCTGCCCAGCCCAGTTCCATCAGGGATGGGCTGGAGGAGGGTATGCAGAGCGCTCTCCCTCCTCCCTCGCCACCGCTTCAGTTCAGCCCCGCCATGGTGGCGTGGCTGCTGTGGCGGCTGCTGCTTCTTCACGCCGCCTCCCCGATCAGGGCGAGCCTTCGGCGGGGTGGCACGGAGCCGACTGGAGCATGCACGCCTCTGGGGATGCTCCCTCCTCTTTTCCCGACCCCTCGGCCGGCCGGCTAGCCAAGCTGCAAGCGCGCCTCCGCGCCCAAGGAAATGGGGAGGCTCCCCGAAAAAAAGAAAAAAATAGCGCGCATGGGAAGAGGGTCCCCGGCCTGGCGGTGGAGGTGATCTATGTACATGTGTTATGGGCAGCAGGTGGAGGGGTGGGCGCATCCCCGGACTACGTTGATTTTACACCGGTTTCGGTGGGATTCGGCAGATGTTGCAAAAGGAGTGATGAAGAAATGCTGCTCTCCATCTGGTGTTTCTTCCCCAGGATTATGGTGATGGTAATTTCTGGTGGTAGCTGCTGTATTTCCCACCTCGGCTTATACTCGAGTCAATAAGTTTTCCCAGTTTTGGGGGGTGAAATTGGGGGGGGTGTCAGCTTATATTCAGGTCAGCCTATACTCGAGTATATACGGTATGTGGGTTCGAGAAAAAAGTGTACTCACTTTTTTGGGGATTCAATTCCCTCCATTGATCGAATAAATTGAGTTCAGGTACCATATCAAAGAATGATCCTGGTAGTATTGTTCGTTTCTTTTTATTTTTCATACTGCTAACATAGTCCTTTTTTTCGTTCACCACCGCATTTCTGTCCTTTTATAAAACTCCTTAAACCTTTGAAATGTTTCATTTTTGTGTCTAAGTGAGTATACAAAACCATACCTACTGTAGTCATCGACTATGGTTAGAAAATACCTTTTCTTGTGTCCAATGGAAGGTCTCAGTGGCCCCACTAGATCCATGTGTACCAGCTGAAATGTGTAATCAGTAGTGCACTCTGAGCTTTTTGGTTTTGCTTTTACCTTGATTTTCGAACATTTACACACTGCACACTCTAAATAATTTTTATAGTCCTTTACTTTTAAGCCCTCGGTACACTCTAACATCTTTTTCACGACCGGGAAACTGATGTGCCCTAGCTTTTGGTGTAGGAGATGGGCACAATTATCATGAATGGGTTTCCCGATGGATATCTTCTTTCTGTCTGATGGTGTGTAATCTGTCTCTCCCTGTGGCTCCCCTACTGTTTCGGTGTTTCCCCCTTGCCCTTGGGTGTTGCTCGTGTTGATGCTCCCCTCTCTTTCCTTGCTGGGTGTGAAGTGTGGTAACCCATCGTGTGTAATTATCTTGCCAACCCTTTTCCCTTGTTTTAATAGTTGTACCTCGCCTTTCTTAAATGTCACCTCAGTGTGCGTGTCCATAGTGAGTTTTGTGATGGCTAATACATTGAGGGGTATTTCTGGTACATATAGTACCCCATCTATTTTCCCAATCCCTGAAATGAATACATCTCCTTTCCCTAAGACCTTAGCTGTGCTTTGATTTGCCATTCTGAGGGTGGAGTCTGTTTCTCTGAAGAAAATGAATAGGTCTGGGTTATGAGTTGTGTGATTGGATGCCCGTGAATCTAGGAGCCACATGTCTCCATCTGGTCTTTGTCTGGTGTCTGTTTCCTTATGTCTGAGCCCATACATGGTACCTGTGCTACTATCTCTAGATGAATCCTTGCATTCATTGTTTCTTCTGGGGTTGGGCGACCACCCGTGTCCCCATTCCCTGAAGGCTCCACGCTCTGGTGAGCACCTCTCCCTGTATCCCTTGTCTCTATCCCTCTTGTGGCAATCCCTTCTTAGATGACCCTTGGATCCACGTGAAAAACACTCTGGGTTAACCCTAGTCCTGTCTTGGAACTCTACCCTCTTTATGGGCCTTGGGTCCCTCCTTGAAGTGTGGCGATCCCTTCTCAGGTTGTCCTCTGCAATTAGGCAGTTGCTAAGGGTATCTAATGTTAGGTGCTCTAGGCTGAGGCTGTCTAGCTGCATCACGAAATTGTCCCGAAATTGTCCAGTGAGTTTATTACTATGCTCACGTACTTTCCTCTGTCACTACCTCACCCCTATGCATCAATTCAGCCCTGGTTGCATTGAGCTTCAATAGATGCTCACTCATGGGCACCCCTGGTTTGTGCCTGGCAGAATAGAATTCTCTGGAAATCTTAGTTGTGGTGGCCCTGCTCTTACTGTAAAATAGGTTATAAATCTTTTGAATTACCTCATGCACTGTCATATGGTTATCAATGCTAGGATACATAGTGGGGGATATACTAGTTAACAGAATACAAAAAGCCCTATGGTAGTTACAGTCAATTTCGAAAATCCAAAGTTTCTGTGGTGGGTTTGAAATTAAGAAAGGTAAGTTTTCTCTCATGAAAGTAATCTGCAGCTGCTGGCTCCATTCTATGAGATTCCCCCTATCTAGTTGTAATTTTGTGAAATTAACAGGTACTGTCCCATAGTTGTTAGTGTGGTTACTCACTGCAGGTAGCTGTCCATGGTGTTGTAAGTGAGGGAACTCACAATATGGCTCTGGTATGCATGTTGTAACTCTGTACTGATTTGTCTCTATGTTTCTTTCCCTTTTCTCTGTAGGTGGAAACTGAGCATGCGCGGAGCCCATTCATTGATGCAGCTCTTCGGCCTAGGCCTAGGCTGGTCGGTGGGGGGCTGGACTCACCCCTGGCCTGCCTGGCCTCTTTGTCGAGGATCAGGGAGCACTGCTGGATGGCTGGATCTCCTGCAGGAGCCGGTGAGAGGCTCGATGTGCCCGGGGGTTCGGCGGCGGCGGCAGCAGTGGTGGCGGCGGCAGCGACGATGGCGGTGGTGGCGGCAGCAGCGGCGGCAGCGGCGGTGGCGACGGCAGGTCCGGATTCGCGGCTGCGAGGGGAGAAGCCCAGCAGAGCAGGTAAGTTGAAGCCCCGGATGCTTTCCTTTGGGTTTGGCCTTCATGTTAGGTAGGGTGATGGGTTCGAGTCCTGCCCTGGGGTGCGTCTGTAGGCAGTCGATGTCCCGTGTGTGGCGTGTAGGGGTGTCCCACTCCCGATGGATAGCCAGGTCGGTGTGCCAGTTCTGTTTTCCCCTAGGTTGCTGTAGGCTCTGCCGCGGCCTGCGGCTGATGTGGGAGGCCTGAAAGCGGAGCCGTATGCTGCCGCTAGAGTCTCCATGGCCTTCTTTATTTCGGGCCCGGTAGGTGGGCTTGTTTTGCGTAGGCCTTGTTCCCTGTAGTCTTCTTCGGGATGCCCTTCAGCCAAATCCAGGCCTTGGCAGTTTCGCGCCATGGATTTTGAATCCCGGCTCCCTATTGGTTGCTGGCCATTCCAAGATGGCCACCGGGATTGTGGCGCAAAATTGAAACTGCCCATGTCCGGTATCTCTGTAAGGGAATTTTTTTCCTTACCGAACTGGCGATTCCTTGGTTTTCTTTGTGGCTGCTCATCGCTGCTCCATGGTTTTCTAGGAGGCCTTGGAGTTTCGCGATGAGCTCTCTTTTGCTGATGGGTGCCTCCATCATTTTCTGTAGAGCCACTCTGAAGTCATCTTCTTCTTGTGGCTCTCCTTCGCTGGAAAATGAGTGGATGTCCTCATCGTGCTCGCTTTCTGTTGTGGTGATTCCTGCCATGGCACCTTCGAGTGCCCGTAGTTCAGCCATGAGTTTGGCGTAGGCTCTGGTGTTTATTCTGTTCTCTGTTTCATAGTAAACCACTGCATCAGACATCTTCCAGAGTTATGGGTAACCATCCTCTGCTACCATTTTGTCAAGCTTAGGATCTAACCCAATAACTCACAGCAGGCAGTTGAATCTTTTCATTGATTCTTTATTTTAGGCCTTGTTAATTTTCTAGACCTCATCAAGGAGAGAGTCACTGATCTCTGTTTATTCCTCTCAGGTACTCATCTGGAACAACTGGATGGCCATGTGTTGATCCCTTTTATACACCAGGGGAGGAGTCAAAGGTAAGGGGGCATGATGGGATATGGGGTGGTGATAACATTTACATGGGTGGAGTTAGACATTTACTTAACACTTTTAACTCCCGTTGCTGGTCTTCCTGACTTCTAGATTCTAATTCCTCTTTGCTACTGCTCTCTTCTTTCACCCCCTCCAGCTGATCTTAGAGTTCTTGTGCCTTGTCTAGATTGTCTACCTTAATCTTTCTCTCCTGCCATGATACCAACATCCCTTCTGGGATTAACCATCTAAATAGTATATTTCTTTCTCTGTGTAGCGAGAAATCTATAGTCTCTTCTCTGTTCTCTTACTTTCTTCGGGACTTGTTTTAGTGTTTTATTTCTTTATCCTTATAAATCATTGGGTCATCTCTCATAATCTTATAAATTATGTCTCTGACTTCCTTTCTCACAAATCTTTTATGAACCTCATGGCAGTCTATTGCGCCTAGCGTAATTTGTGTGAATTCAGTACAGTCGATCTCCAATAATATTTCTTGCCTATCCCTTTGTAATGCTCCCGCTATCAGCCCTGCCATAATAGTGCCCAAGTCTTCTTCCTTTTCTTCCATTATATTCTGGAATCTTGGATAGAATGCAGCTCTCTCCATTTCCAGGTGGATAATTGATTCTTCGAGTCCCTTGTTCATTGCCATCATTTTTTTGTCTACTATGTCCCCTTTTTTCCCCATTTGTTCTGACCTTACTTCCACTGTCTTTATTCTTTCTATATTTTTCTCAATTGTTTGTTGCATCGTCTCTATCTTATTGTCCAATTTATTCATATCTCCTTTCAATTCTATATGATTTTTAGACATTGTTTCCTGCATCATCATTTCCTGAATGGCCAATAATGTTGTCTGCATAGTTTGCATGTTTGATATTACACTTTGTTTTTCTGTCCCCAGCATTCCTTCTATTGTTCTCTGACCTAATGGGAATGAGGTTGTCAGTGATGGGCTTGATGTTTTTTTTCCTGTTCTCAATGTTGTCGTTGTAGTGCTTGTCATATTACTCAAGTTTACAGTACTCTTTTAATTAATTCTCAACTTAATTCAAATCTACTCAATTCCCTTTATAACCAATCTTGGCAGTACCTTGAATACAATGCTGTTTGCTCTCTTAACTCTTTTTTATACCTTTATACCTTAATCCCCTCTTAATCCCCTAACTTAATCCTCTTAGTTTCTAATTATTCATTACCACTATATATTTATATAAATGTCTATAAGTATTATTTTCACAATACTCAAATATATATATCAGTTAATTGTAAATAAAATATACTTACAACTCTAAATCAATTATTATTATAACTCTTATCTGTATATTATCTATATATAGCCTATACATTTAATTCCTTTAATATTTCCTTATGTAGCTAGCAGCCTATTAATTTCACATTTTCTCTCCGAACCTCTGTTTCTTCATTTTTCTTTCTCTTCTATATCCACTGTCCCTCCTTTCTCTTCCACTCCTGAACCTCTCTTCTCCTTCTCCAAAACAGTTTACTTTCTTTTTTTCCTCGTACTCGGCTCACAGTCTGTCTAAGGAGGCAGTTTCCTTCTCCAATCTTCCTCCATCTGCCGCCAATCCACTCCTGTCACTCTTGCCATTGCGTCTTGTCCTCTCTCCGTCTCTTTTACTTTCTCCAACCTTCTGCTATGTACTGCTCCTTCTTTGTCTCAATTTGCTTTCCTTTGATTTTTTCACTTCTCTCGCTGTTCTCCTGGACCACCAATTTTTCTCTGCCTTCTAGTTGTCTGTCACCCATCGTCTCGTCTTGCTCACTCTGCCATCTCTTGTCTTCGCTGTTGTTGTGTCCTTATTTGGGCATCCGCTCGGGGATTGGCAGATCCACCAGCGGGAGATTCAAGTAGCTGTCATTGGACAGCTACCCTGCCGGAGCACTATAAAAAGGGCTCCGGCAGCACAGTTTCTTGTCTTGTTCTGAGCTGAATAAAGTCACTGAAAAGACCCCAGCTGTCGCGTCTTGCTTTCCCTGCGCCGATCTAACACTGGTGACGAAGGACTGAACCAAGCACGAATGGCACAGCACGAAGCTACATCGACGAAGCGAAGCGACCTGAGCTGAAGTCACTCGCCGAAGGTCCGCAGCAATGGCAAACCCAGAATCCGCATTGCTGACCCTGACCCCCTTCCAGCCAGGAAGAGAGATCTGGACTCACTACATGATCCGCTTTCGCCAATTCCTGAAAGGCAATAACATCAGGAATGCCGACGACGAAAGACAGAGAGGATTGTTCCTGGCGCACTGCGGCCCCGAGGTCCTCGCGATGGCCATCAACCTCGTTTCCCCCCGGGACATCGAGGACCTACCATGGACCGACCTGCAACGCATCCTGCAGGAACACTACGCGCCAACAGAAACACTGGTGGCTAACCGCTTCAAGTTCCAGCAGAAATTCCAGAAAGAAGGTGAGACAATCAAGGAATTCGTGGCCTCCCTACGCCAGTTAGCGGTCAGCTGTGATTTCGACAATGTGGACAATGCAATCGCTGACCGCATTGTGTTTGGCATGAGGGACAGGGCTCTCCAGAAGAAGTTCTTGGGAAAAAAGAAGCTGGTGCTCAAAGAGGTGATTGAAGAAGCCACGGCCGCAGAAACGTCCGAGAAAGCCGCAGCCGCGATGCACCGAGCTAAGGGCATCAACAAAATCCGGAGAGCCCAAACATCCTCAACCGAAGACTCCACAGCCGGATCGGAGTCAGAAGGAGAAGAAGAGGTACACAAAATATCCAGACCCCCCGGGCAAGAAACCGCGAAAAATCCCGATCGACGGGAGCGTTGCGGCAGCTGCAAAGGGGACCACCCCAGAGCAACATGCAGATGGAGGGATGCAACGTGCCGATGCTGCAACAAGAGGGGGCACATTGCAGAGGCCTGCAGAGCAGCTGAGCCAGATGCCGAGCCATACGGATACCGGAATAGAGAAAATCGGGAGGACAACGCGAGGTCATCTAGATGGGCCTCGTACCAGCCCAGACGAGGGGGAAACGACGGAAACCGGAAAAGAGCGGTACATCAAACAACAATCCATTTCACTGATGAGGAGGAGTCCACCTCCAAGTGTCTGGTGACTGTGCACGTGGAGGGGTCTCCCTGTTCAATGGAGGTAGATACGGGCTCGATCTACTCCATTATGGACTGGAAACGGTTAAGAGCCTGAAGCCAGGCGTGCAGAAAAAAGACCTCAAACCACTACGTTCCAGACTGATTGATTTTGGGGGAAACCCCATAGGTGAACTGGGCAGAACCTCCATCAACGTGTCCTTCAGAGCGTTCCAGGGGGAGCTCCCTATTACCATCGTCGACCGCAGCCGCCCTACCTTGCTGGGCATGGAATGGTTCCAGACGCTAGGACTCAAAATTCAAGGGGTCAACCAAATTAGAAGGGACGAACTCGACTCACTCCTCGAAGAGTTCCAGGAAGTCTTCGACGGTAAGCTGGGGAAATTTGTGGGGAAGCCTATTTCCTTAAATTTAGATAAGGGGATTACACCAATTAGGCATAAGCCCCGCCGAGTTCCGTTCGCCTTGAGGCACAAAGTAGATGCTCAGCTAGATAAGCTGATAGCCCAAGGCATACTGGAGCCGATCGATCACGCGGCATGGGAGATGCCCATTGTGACCCCCATGAAGCCTGATGGATTGATAAGGATATGCGCAGATTATAAAATTACCATAAACCGTGCCCTCCAGCAGAGCGCATATCTGGTCCCAGTAGTGCAACATCTGTTGCACTCACTGGGAGATGGTTCCATATTTGCAAAACTGGACCTGGCCCAGACTTACCAGCAATTGCCAGTGGACGAAAAAACGGCAGAGGCGCAAACCATTGTCACTCATAGAGGGGCTTTTAAGTGCAACCGACTCCAATTTGGAGTAAGCGCAGCCCCGGGCATTTTCCAATCAATGATGGAATGCCTTCTCCAAGGCATTCCAGGGGTGGTGCCTTACTTCGACGATGTGCTTATCTCTGGCCACTCTAAGACCCAATTGCTTGAACGTCTAAAAACGGTATTGCAACGCTTCAAGGAAAAGGGTCTGAGAGTAAGGAAGGATAAATGCATCATAGGGGTACAGGAGGTCGAGTTCCTGGGCTATTTAATCGATGGCACAGGCATTCACCCCACCAAATCAAAAATAAAAGCTATTCAGGAAGCTCCAGCCCCCAAAAATAAAACGGAGCTTCAGGCCTTCTTGGGATTGCTGAATTTTTATAGCGCATTTCTCAAACAGAAGGCAACAGCTGCTGAGCCATTGCATCGTCTGCTGGGGAAGGCGGTTCCGTGGAGATGGGAGAAAGAGGAGGAGAGGGCGTTCAAGGCCGTGAAGAGTCTTCTCTCATCTGACAGCATGCTAATACAGTATAACGAGACGCTACCACTTCTGCTAACCTGCGACGCATCACCATATGGGATAGGGGCAGTACTCAGCCACCAGCTGCCAAATGGGAAGGAAGCCCCCATTGCCTATTTCTCGAAGACCATGTCCAGTGCTGAGAGGAACTATAGTCAGCTGGACAAAGAGGCATTGGCCATCATGGCAGGCACCAAACGCTTCCACGAATACCTGTACGGCAGAACTTTCACGATAATAACGGATCATAAGCCATTGTTGGGACTATTGGCAGGGGACAAACCTACCCCAGCGTACATGTCGCCCAGGATGACCTGCTGGGCAATATTCCTAGCCGGATATGACTACCGGTTAATCCACAAACCAGGCGCATCCATTGGGAATGCTGACGGATTAAGCCGGTGTCCATCCATGGAACCAGTGGAAGACCCCGCACCAACCACCAGCCTGCTCCACATTGACACAGACAAAGACTGCCCAGTGACATCAGCTGATGTGGCAGCCCACACCCATAAGGACCCAGTACTCAAAAAGGTCCTATCCTGGGTCCTGCGAGGCTGGCCCACCGAAACAGCAGCAGACGACTACAGCCCCTTCGCACGGAAGCAACAGGAGCTGTCCACAATGAAAGGCGTTTTGCTATGGGGAGACCGGGTGCTGATTCCGACCGCGCTGAGGAAAAAGACGCTTGCTACACTTCACAATGGACACCCTGGCATAGTGCGGATGAAGGCATTGGCCAGAAGTTACGTGTGGTGGCCAGCCATTGATAAGGACATTGAGGAGTGGGTGGCCAGATGTGACCCTTGCCAGGAGGTAAGACCTGCCCCAGCACAAGTACAATCATCAGAGTGGGAGGCACCCAGCAGCCCCTGGGCAAGGGTTCACATAGACTTTGCGGGCCCGATGCAAGGGAGATACCTCTTAATCGTAGTAGATGCCTTCTCGAAATGGCTAGAGGTCATCCCCATGGCATCCACCACGACGGAAGCCACCATCAGGGCCCTACGGCACCTGTTCGCCACCCACGGGCTACCCGACGTGTTGGTCTCTGACAACGGCCCCCAGCTGACCTCCAAGCCCATGGAGGAGTTCCTGGCAAACCTGGGCATTCGGCATGCCCTATCCGCACCCTACAGGCCAGCCGGAAATGGGCAAGCAGAACGAATGGTGAGGTCCACCAAAGAGGCCCTCGCCAAGATGGCACCGGGAGACTGGCAGGAAAGAATCGACACCTTCCTGCTGACCCAACACATCACCCCACATGCCACCACCAGGAAGAGCCCAGCAGAGCTCCTGATGGGCAGGAAGCTGAGGTCACCGTTGGACCGGCTGCACCCACAATACCACACAGATGCAACTGCCACAGCCAGCCGCCCGCTGCGAGCCTTCGCCATAGGAGACCCTGTCTTCGCACTGAACTTCCACGGGTCTCCGAAATGGCTAAAAGGAAGAATAGAGAGCACAACCGGCCCGAAGTCGTATCGAGTGGAGCTGGAAGATGGACAGGTCTGCCGACGGCACATCGACCAGCTCCGGAAAAGATGGAAGGGGACGAGCCAAAACCAGCCGGACGAGGTAGGCCTACAACACCCCGAGGAGGTAGGCCTACGACACCCCGATGAGGTAGGCCTACAACACCCCGATGAAGCAGGCCTACGTGACCCAGACGAGGTGGGCCGACAACACCACAGTGAAGGGGGCCTGCTACACCCCGGCAGGGAAGGCCGACCACACTCCTACGAGGTTGACCGCCGATGTTCCAGCGAAGCAGGACCGCACCTCGACAGAGCAGCAAGGCAGCCCCAGTCCCCACAAGTAGACCGGGACCTGCGACTTGAGGGGAACCCGAAACACCTCAGCGAGGATGACGTTCGTCACCCCAACCCCGGAGACCTCCACGCCAATGGTGAGGTAGATGGGGGACAACCCTGCAGGGGAGAATCACACACCCCCAGCAAGGGCAACCAACAACGTCCCGGCAGAGGAGACTGTCCCAGCAAAACAGTAGACCGGGGAAAACCCAAGAAGAGCAACTCACAACATCCGGGTGAGGCCGGCCAACAACACACCGGCGAGGTCGACCCATACCACTCAAGCGAGGCCGATCCACAACAACCAGACAAGGGGGGCCTACAACACCCCGACAAGGTCGGACAGCAGCCACGACGAGCCGACCCACAGCACAGGTCCCGAAAACATCTGCGACGACAGCATTTACCGGAACCAGAACAAGAAGTAATAACACCAGTGGACTTACCAGGAAGCCGGGAGCACCTTCCGAGTAGCACCCATCCACATGGTTCTGAAGAGACAGGGCAGGGACGAGACCAGCGACAACAGCCAGCAGATCCAGCGGTGGGGACCGGAGGAGCAGGCATGGGGCCCGCTCACTCGACGGCCGGACTCCGAGAGCCCCCAGTCCGGGGGTCGGAGAGGACGGGAGCTTCGCCCGCTCAGGGGAGCGGCGAAGCTCAGAATGAACTGCGCAGGTCTGCCAGGACGAGTCGGAGACCCGCCTACCTGCAGGACTTCGTCACTGATTGAAGGTGATGGACATTCGTCGAACTAAGGGGGGAGGAGTGTTGTGTCCTTATTTGGGCATCCGCTCGGGGATTGGCAGATCCACCGGTGGGAGATTCAAGTAGCTGTCATTGGACAGCTACCCTGCCGGAGCACTATAAAAAGGGCTCCGGCAGCACAGTTTCTTGTCTTGTTCTGAGCTGAATAAAGTCACTGAAAAGACCCGAGCTGTCGCGTCTTGCTTTCCCTGCGCCGATCTAACAGCTGTACCATCTCCCTTTTCTCTTTCTTCTATTTTCACTCTTTCTTCATTCTGGGTTTCAAATTACACCTTCCAATCCTCTCCCAGCCACTTTCTTGCTGCTCCTCTCCTCCTAAAGCTCTTGCCATAAAGTTTTTTTGTCTCCCTTCTCTCAATCTCAATCTTTAGTTATTTTAATTTGCTGACTCACAGCTCTTCCCACTTGCTTTGAGGATTCCCTCGCAAATTGAGCTTCCTTCTTTCACCAAAAATCAAGGACTTACTCCTTCTTTAGGCTCTTCTCTTCTATTACAGTTTTGGGATATTTTTACTCACTTCAATGACACAGTTTGTTAAATATATCCTTGCTTCTGCATTGTCTGTGACTAGTCATGGCCTCAGGTTTGCCATCTCGCAATAGCAAATGCTTTCATGCCAGGTTTAAGGGGTTTCCTTTCATTGCAGCAGGTGATTGCCTTTCACCTCACTACCCCTCAGGCTTCTCTTTTATTTTGTATGGCTATCCAGGCTCTCCACACCCCGAAGGGTCCCCAATCGTGAAAAAATCAGAGTTAAAGGATGGAGACCATCCTCTTTCCTCTGCACTGCCAAAACATCATCACCAGAAACCCAGTTCCTGCCTTTCTAAAGGGACACACCTTCCCCTGCCACCCCCCCACTGAATGGGCTCACTTACCTCCACCCTGGTTATTTCTCCTCCTTCAGAGGCCCTGTGATTTCTCTGCTTCTTCCCATATGACAGTCACTTTCTTCATCCCATGACCTTACCTTCCTCCCAGGGCTGGTGGCAGAGGGGAAGGCGAGCCAGGGCTGAACCATCACTGCTTGGCTCCCCCCCAGCCCACATCTCGCCCTCCACCAGGATTCTCACAGCTGCTGGGCCTCGCCTGGAAGAGGTGACCTGGGAGCATGAGGCTATGTGGCCAGCATTACCCCTCTGCCAGCCACCCTTGCCCCTCCCTCCCCTGCCAGCCCACACACTTTGAATGAGTGAGGGTCGCCATTGTGAGAATGGTGCAAGCCCCATGGGCTGCTGGAAGGTGAGGCTGGTGGTGGAGAAGGAAGATCTGCTCCAGACTTGCTGCATTCAGCCAAAGGGCCACTGGGGGGTGGGGGACAACGACACGGCAAGGCTCAGCAGCCTTTCAGGCCCAGCTTTGGCTTCCGTGAGACCAAGGTGGGAAGCCTGAGAGAAAATGCCACCCTTGAGGGCTGCCTGCTCACCCATCTGCCCACCGGGCTGGCCTGGAAGTGGCATGTCTGTCCCCTTGTGGCAGGATGCGGGACCCAAGGTGGAGGGGAGGGCTAGCAGGCAACAGCCCAGAGCAGGGCCCAAAAGGCTGCTGAGCCTCGCCATGTCCCCCCACCACCACCACCATGGCAGCCCTTTGGCTGAGTGCAGCAAACCCTGAGCGGATTTCCTTCCCTGATGTCAGCCTTAGGTTCCAGCCCATGGGGCTCGCACCATTCTCAAGGCAGTGGCTTATGCTCGTGCAAAGTGTGCAGGCTGGTGGGTGAGGGAGGGGCAGGGGCAGCTGGCAGAAGGGTGATGTGGGCCACATAGCCTCATGCTCTCTGGTCACCCCCACCTGCAGGCAGGCAAGACCCAGTAGCTGCATACCTTCAAACAGGCCCTGGACTCAGATGTCAGACAAGCCCGTGGCATAAGGGGAGTACTGGACTGGATACAGTTGTGGTACAACACTGCCGTCATTCTGGACCTACAGCTTCACCCTCACAGGAAACCAGCTGTGGATAAACCAACCAAGAGACTGTTAGGATTCCAGGCATATATGAAGAAACCCCAAGGTTTCTTGGAGATGTATAGCTGTGTGTCATCAGCATACTGATGAACACTCACCCCAAAACCACAGATGATCTCGCCTAGCGGTTTTACATGAATGTTGAACAAAAGGGATGAGAGGACTGATCCTTGTGGCACCCCACAAATAAGGTGCCTCAAGGTCGACCTCTGCCCCCCAGCCAACACAAACTGCGAACGGTCAGAGAGGAAGGAGGAGAACCACCGAAGCACAGTGCCCCCTATTGCTAACCTCTCCAGCCGGTGCAGTAAGATACCATGGTCGATGGTATCAAAAGCTGCTGAGAGATCTAATAGGACCAGGACAGAGGAACAACCTCTGTCCCAAGCCCTCCAGAGATCATCAACCAATGCGACCAATGCCGTTTCTGTGCTGTATCGTGGCCTGAAGCCCGACTGGTACAGATCCAGATAGACAGCTTCATCCAGGTATCGAGGTAGTTGTTGTGCCACCACACTCTCAACAACCTTCGCAACGAAGCGAAGATTGGAGACTGGACGATAATTTGATAATATAGCTGGGTCCAGGGAAGGCTTCTTGAGGAGGGGCTTTACAACCGCATCTTTCAAGGCGGTGGGAAAGACACCCTCACTCAGAGAAGCATTTATAATCCCCTGGAGCCAGCCTTGTGTAACCTCCCGGGAGGCCAGTACCAACCAGGAGGGACATGGGTCCAATAAACATGTGGCAGCACTAAGCTTGCCCAGAAGTCTGTCCACATCCTCAGGAGCCACAGAGTCAAACTCTTCCCAGATAACACTCTCAGGACCTACCCCCATCTCCTCCCCTGGATCTACCCAATTGGAGTCCAGGCCTTCCCGAATCTGAGCGACTTTATCATGCAGGAATTGCACAAAATCCTCAGCTCGACCCTGTAAGGGGTCTTCACGCACCCCCACCTGAAGTAGTGAGCGAGTCACCCTAAACAGTGCGGCTGGACGGTTCTCTGCAGATGCAATAAGAGCGGAGAAGTAGCTAGACTTCGCCGCTTTTATCACCACTAGGTAGGTCTTAATATAAGATCTCACCTGTGTTCGGTCAGATTCAGATCGGCTTGTCCTCCAATCACTCTCCAGGCATCTTTTCCGACGCTTCATCTCTCTCAGCTCCTCAGAAAACCAAGGAGCTAGTCGAGATCGGCATCGGGTCAGAGGCCGCAAAGGCACAACGCGGTCCAAGGCCCTAGTACCTGCCCTGTCCCAGGCCACCACCAGGTCCTCAGTCGAGTCATGAGCCAGAGTCTCAGGAAATGGCCCAAGCTCCATCAGGAACCTCTCGGGGTCCATCAGGCGCCTAGGACGGAACCACTTGGTTGCTTCCATCTCCCTGCAGTTGGTGAAAGTGACCTGAAAGTCCATGTGAAGGAGAGAATGATCAGACCATGACAAGGGCTTGATGTCTAGATCCCCTATTCTTAGATCATTCAGCCACTGATCCGAGACAAAAATCAAGTCCAGAGTATGATTCCCCAAGTGGGTGGGGCCTTGAACTACCTGGGTCAGGTCCATGGCCATCATGGAAGCCATGAACTCCCGAGCCACTCCGACATCTCACCAGCAGATGGCAGGTTAAAATCCCCCATAACAATAAGTCTGGGGGTTTCCACCGCCACCCCGGCTATAATGTCAAGCAGCTCAGGCAGGACCGCCGTCATGTGGCAGGGAGCCAAGTACATGATCAGTAGGCCCATCTGTATCCCCTGACCCCACTTCACAAGGAGGGACTCACATCCGGCTATCTGAGGAACAGTGGCCTCCCTCGGGCAAAGACTTTCTCTAATAATTGCTGCCACTCCCCCATCCCTTCCCTGAGTCCTTGGCTGATGGAATGCACAGAAACCTGGCGGGCACATTTCCACAAGGGGAACTCCTCCCTCCTGGCCTAACCAGGTCTCCGTAATCCCTGCCAGGTCAGCACCCCCTTCCGAAATAAGATCGTGAATGAGGGGGGCTTTATTTACCACTGACCTGGCATTACACAACATCAGCCATAGACTCAGGGCCTGAGACTCTGAACAACCTGGGGAATGAGGAATGCTTTGGGGGTCGGAGTGTGCAATCACTCGCAAACAGCGAGTGCGCACTCCCAAAACATAATATGGCCCCCTGCTACCATCATATCTGCCCCTCCCACTTATTATACTAATGCCCATTGTTTCGTCCCCCTGTATCCTTGTCAAATTTCTGTCCCCTTCCTCCCCGCCATGATCATCAGACCCATTACCCCATTCAGTGGATTTATGGATCCCCCCAGATCCATTCCCACAATCCCTCCCAGAACCCCTTGAAATAGAAGTTAAAAGTTTATCTAAAAAACCCCAAAGCCATTGGTTTTTTGCAAACCACCTCTCGGGGTTCCAAAACCCGTCCTCAAGGGCGGCCCTTGATAACTGAGAGGGCCAGACATGCGAGAGGGGGGAATCTCGCAGTGCAAGAAACTCCGCAGTTGAATAATGCTCTTTCCGTAAGGGGGCACCAAAGACAGCAGTGGGGAAGACAGAGTCCAAACCCAAGCCAAAATCCTTCACGTGTTTCAAATGTGGAAAGGAAGGACATCGAGCGGCTGAGTGTTTCTCCAAGCCAGCACCAAAATCAACTGGCCCCGGAGAGAAGAAGGCTGACAAAGCACCTGCAAAACCCCGCGAGCCCGCCCTGAAAGAAGTCGTTGAGTTTGCTCCCCGAAAATAGGGTGAGTTGGGAACTCCGACCATCACGGGCGACAGCAAGACTGACACCGAGTCCGACGACAATGGCCTGGTGAGCCACAATGGGCCCCCCATGATCATCCCTGTAGTATTAAGGGTGCCATCCACCGGGGCTCACAGGCAGATGCCAGCCCTCCTAGACTCTGGATGCACTAGGTGCATAATCAGCCCAAAAGTGGTGGAAAAGATGGGCCTAAGACTAAAAACATTGAGAAGGCCCATCGCTTTCTGCCAGCTAGATGGATCAGTGGCAGGAGGGGGCCCAGCCAGTTTTGTGACTGAACCCATCGAGATGCAGTTGGGGGATCATCTAGAGACTCTTAGTTTCATTGTGGCCCCTGGCATGGAGTGGCCCCTCATACTTGGATTACCTTGGCTCCGTAAATGGAACCCGCGCATTAATTGGAGGATGGGAGTTTTGCACATTCCCTCCGAGAAATCAGGAAAAGACAGGAAAGAACCTCTTTCGGAGGACGGAGGGGAATACAAGGTGGCGGAAACAGCAATAGACCACATAGAGGGGGAGGAGAAGATTCCAAAGGAATATTGGGACCTCTGAGAGGTTTTCAGTGAAAAGGCCTCAGATGTGTTACCTCCCCATAGACCAAAGGACTGTACCATTGAAATACTTCCTGGAGTGAAGCTCCCTAAGCCAAAAACTTACACCATGACCCCTCGGGAGCTGGGGGAACTACGGAACTTTATTGACAAAAACCTAGAATGGGGTTTTATCCAACCAGCCAGGCTGAGGGTGGCAGCACCAGTACTGTTCCAGGAGAAGAAAGATGGGTCCTTTCACCTAGTTGGTGATTACCAAAATCTGAACGCCATTTGCGTAAAAAATGTCTACCCCTGCCGCTTATGAAGTACATGCTGGCCCACCTAGGTAAGGGGAAAATCTTCACCAAACTTGACTTATGAGAGGCTTACTACAAAGTTCGAATTAAGGAAGGGAATGAATGGAAAATGGCTTTTAACTGCCCGCTGGGATTTTTTCAGTTTAGGGTGCTCCCTTTTGTACTACAAGGAGCCCCTGCTGTGTTCATACAATTAATCAATGAAGTACTGCATGAACACTTATACAACACTTACGCTGGTCTACTTGAATGACATTCTTATCTATACTGAGAACATGGACGATCATGTGAAATTGGTGAGGACTGTCCTGAAAAAACTCAGGGCTGCTGAACTATACGCCAAACTCTCAAAGTGCGAATTCCACCAAGACAAAATTGACTATCTCGGATACTGCATCTCACATGAGGGAATAGAGATGGATCCGGAAAAGGTCTGGGCGGCGTTGGAATGGGCCCCACCACGCACCCGCAAACAACTACAGAGCTTCCTGGGATTTGCTAATTTCTATAGACAGTTTATCCCCTCATTCGCCAAAATCACTCTGCCGATTACCAATCTTTTGAAGACAAAAGGAGAAGCCCTCCCAACCCCTCCATTTGAGCATTGACAGACTATGGACTGTCAGGCGGCATTTGAGAAACTAAAATGCTTGCTGGCTGCTGAACCAGTCCTTAAACATCCCGACATGGAAAAACCGTTTGTTGTACAGGCTGATGCCAACGATATAACAGTAGGAGCAGCACTTCTGCAAATGAATGCAGATGGAAAGCTGCAACCCTGTGCTTATACTTCCCGTAAACTAATGGAGACTGAGAGGAGATGGGCCATATGGGAGAAGGAGGCTTTCGCGGTGCACTGGGCCCTGTTAACGTGGAGGTAATTCCTTGAAGGGGCTAAGCACCCCTTTGAGGTGTGGACTGACCACAAGAACTTGGAAGCTTTGAAAACACCATGTAAACTATCCCCAAAGCAAGTCCGTTGGGCTCAGCATTTCAAACATTTTAAATTTTCCCTGTGCTATCTTCCTGGAGGGAAGAACTTTATGGCAGATGCACTTTCCAGATTGCCGCAATACAACAGTGCTAGAGAGGAAGTGATTTGGCCAATCATCCCCTCAACTCAGCTGGTGGCACCAGTAACTATTCGAGCGCAAGCTAAGGCAGATCCAGCTTTATCGGGAGACTTGTCTAAGTGACTACAAGAAGCTCTAAAGACTGACAAGTGGTTTCAAGCCCACTCGAATGAGTGTACACTGCGAGATAGTCTGGCTTGGGTGGGAACCAAGTTATATGTTCCCGCCAGTCTGAGAGCAATGATCTTACAGCACACTCATGATGCCAAAGTTGCTGGGCATTTCGGATTTGTCAAAACTCTACATTTAGTCAAACGACAGTTCTGGTGGCCCACACTCAAGAAGGACATAGAGGCATACATAGCTAGCTGCCCTGTGTGTGCCTCGGCCAAGAGACCTCCAGGGAAGCTGCCTGTATTACTTCAGAGCGTTGCCAGCCAGATACCCCTTGGAGAGAGATCTTCATGGATTTTATTGTGGAATTGCCCGAAAGTGGGGGAGCACAGTTATTTGGGTGATCACTGATTTGTTTTCCAAACAAGTGCATTTTATCTCATGTCCCAAGACTCCTTCCTCAAAAACACTTGCAAAAATGTTTGTCCAACATGTGAACAGGTTACACGGTGCCCCAAAGCATATAATCTCTGATAGGGGTGTCCAATTTACCTCCCATTTCTGGCACTAATAGGCTCCGCCCAGGGATTAAGCTCCACCCACCATTATCAGACAAATGGGGCTTATGAAAGAACCAATTCTGTACTAGAACAGTATTTGAGGTGTTATGTCAATTATCAGCAAGATAACTGGGCAGAGTTATTGCCATTCGCAGAGGTGGCCTATAATAACTCCATACATAGCAGCACTGGGTTCACCCCTTTCAAGATGGCCTCCGGCCAAGACTTTGTGCCAATTCCAGAATTGCTCCAAGAGAATCCAAAACACCCCTCTCTGATTGATTGCATTGAACAGCTACGAAGCACATGGGCAGTAACTCGTAAGGCACTCGATGAAGCGCATCAAGCTCATAAAGCCCAGGCCAATAAAAAAAGGGGTCAGGCACAAGATTATAAAGTTGGTGACATGGTTTACCTTTCCACCAAATACTTGCAAACTACCCAAAAGTAAAAAAACCTTGGACCCAAATATGTGGACCCTTTCCTGATAGTTCAGGTCATTAACCCAGTCACGGTTCAGTTGGACTTGCCAAAAAATATACTTCGAATTCATCCGGTATTCCATGTCAGTTTGCTCAAACCGGAACACTCATCCCCTTTGCGCCCAGACTAAGAACCTCCTCCTGTCCCCATTCTGATTGAAGGAGAACAGCACTTTGAGGTCAAGGAAATCTTGGATTCCAGGAAGCATCGTGGTAAGATGCAGTATTTGGTGGCCTGGAAACATTTTCCATTGTCAAAAGCTGAATAGATAAATAAAAAAGATGTTCGTGCACCAAAGAAAGTACAATTGTTTCATACCAAATATCCTGATAAACCTTGATCATTTACTCTATGTCCATATTGTATATTGTATGTTTATTTCCCTTTTATCTTTTCCAGGAAGAATGTCTCTTTTGAAGGGGGGGCCAAATGTCAGCCTCCGCTCTTTCAATGCTTGCTTGTCGGCTGCCATGGTAACGGGGGAGGGGGAGCTAGGAAGTTGCTACACGGGGAAGCGTGCTGGAGGATGGGAGGACAGGGGAAACGAAAGCGAAACTTACCTGCAGTCCTGTGCCTTTGAAGCTGCTATCGAGTCAACAGTCCTGACATTCCAGATTGATGACACGGCCAGATGTGTGATTCCACCTGACCTCTGGAGGACCTTTGTATTGGATGATTTACGCTAGACAGTTGGGAGAGAATGCTTTCTATATGTGATTTTTGTGCCTATTGCCTCAGATCTTGCTTTCCTTGGCTGCATTCAATTCAATTTTAGTAAAAGTACCTTTATCTATGAAAATGTGGAGTCGGGGTCATTCTTTCCTGAAATCTGAAAGGAGGCATGTCTGACACCTACATCTGATTCATTGCCTAATGATCTCACAACTGTATTGCAACAATGCATTCTATATGGGTTTCTGTTGAAGTTAATTGGATTAGGGCTGAAAATGATATAATGGCATATAAGACTGGATTTCAAAATACTACACTGGCTGCATGCAACTAAATATTCAAGAGATTGCCTACTCAAGATCATCAAATCCTTGAACTAAGCAGTAATAGAGGGCTGAGAACTTCTAAACCCCATTAAACTGTTTGCTTCATTAACCCTCCCCCCCATCCCTTTGGTTTAATTTCTGTTTTCTTGTATTTAACGTTGCTTCCTATAGGAAGAAGAAAAATTACAATAATATACCTGGCCATAAGAAATTTGGTTTTTATAAGACATGCCTTCACAATCATGTAGTGATACACCATTACAACTATTAGCTGATTGAATTTGAATACTTAATTATACTCTTTTAAATAATCCATTTTCTATGTCCTCAATGTCTACTATGGCTCTGATGTTATAAATAGTATTTTCCAGAAGAAACATAGTATAACACAGAAGAAATTCTCGCTTTCTGCTGTAATCAACATTCACTCCAAAAACATTTTTCTTTCTTACAGAGCAGAGATTTTAGACAAGGGACTGTCACACTGGGTGCAACTGCCCATCCATCACATAAGTTAAGATCTACCCAGTCCAGTGTTCTAACTTCTCATCATTCACAGGATACAGTCCCTATTTAAATAAATGAACTATAGAAATATTGTGTTAAATTTGTCCCTATAGATATGTTAAAAACATGCTGTTGTCATCTTTTCAAGTTTCATTGTTTTGTATGCGTGATTACATAAACATAATTTAATCAGTACTATCCAGAGGGATAGGCACAGGTATCCAGAGAACACACTTCAAACACAATGCTGAGATCATCTCTGAAGATGTAGATTACTTATCTAGTAGAAATAGGACGAGTTGAGGATATATTCTAGGTATCCATTTGTTGCTGATGTGATACATTTCAAGCCTTTGGTGGCATAGATAATGGAGCACACAATTTTCTTTTATCCCTTCCTTCTTTCTTGCCCTCCTTCCTTTTTTCCCTCCTTCCTTTCCCTCCTTTTTTATGCTTTTACTCCTAAAGAAAAAAAAAAAGAAAGAAAAGAAAAAAAGGAATCATTTTTTAAATTCTTATTCCAAAAATCCACAAAGAAGAAAGCATTCCCTTTTGTGAATGTTATTATAAATTTTCAAAATAAATTCAAATGCTTTAAAAGCATTTTGAAATAAGTTATCAGATTTCTTTTGGATAGTGAATGTAAACGTAAATACACATTTACATTTGTAAATGTGTATTTACACATACGTGTGTAATTTACATTTGTAAATGTTGTATGTGTAAATACACATACAACATTTACAACATTGTAAATGTTGTATGATACTATCTCTCTCTCTCTCTGGATCTATATTAATTTTGATTAATGATTAATGATTAGGGGACTGGAGACTAAAACATATGATGAACGCAGGGGTGAAATCTACTTACCTTCCCTACTGGTTTGGAGGTGCATGCGCTGCGCGGATGCGCTTGCTCTGTGCATATGTCACATGCGTGCGCAGACCCTCTGCACATGCGCAAACCCTTCTGCACATGCACAGAGGGTAAAAAACAACCGGGCGGGTGGACGGAGCCTCGCACTGCCATTGCTCCCGGTTCTCTGACTATCGGTTTGGCTGAACCAGTCCGAACCAGTAGCATTTCACCCCTGGATGAATGGTACTTGGCATGGCTAGTCTAGTGAAGACAAAGACCAGGGGAGACATGATAGTGTTCCAATATTTGAGGGGCTGCCACAGAGAGGAAGGGGTCAAGCTATTTTCCAAAGCACCTAAAGCCCAGGCAAGGAATAATGGATGGAAACTGACCAAGGAGAAATTCAAGAAATAAGGAGACATTTTTTGACAGTGAGAACAATCAACCAATGGAACAGCTTGGCTTCAGAAGTTGTGGGAGTTTCATCACTGGAAGTTTCAAGAAGAGACTGGGCTGCCATTTGTCAGAAATGGTGTAGGGTCTCCTGCTTGGGCAGGGGGTGGGACTAGAAGACCTACAAGGTCCCTTCCAACTCTGTTAATCTGTTAAGTTTTGTTATTATATTTGTTTAATGTCCTTAACAATTGGTTATCTTTACTAAAGAATGATCAATATAATTTCCTTACAAAATCTGGTGCGGTATCTTTAGCCTGATTTTTAACCATGGAGGAGAAAACAAGCAAAGAGAGGTGATTACAATGTTAAGCCAATGAATGAGATTAACATCGTTTATTGTTTTACTGAGACTACTTGATGAGCAGCATTACTGAAAGAACAAATAATTCCACAATCCTGTTATCTGATATATTTAAGTGTCAAGCTGTGAAAACTGATGTGACTAATGCTTGTTGAGTTAATTTTGAAACTAATATGGGTTTTCAGCTTGTAAAGTCTAATGGAAACCATGAGGTCTTATTAATTAGCAGTTTGTGAACACACTTAGAATTTGCAATCTAAAAGAGCAATAAGTAAATAGATTGAACAGAAAAGGCATTTCAGTCTTCCTGTATTTTATGTGAAAGCAATTTGTTATTTTTTTTAATTTGTTGCAGAAAGTAAGTAGAAATAATTTTATAATATGGAATTCAAAAGTGGTCTCTTTGGAATGCTATCAGCATTTCAGGATATAAAACTTATGACTAACTTTATTAATGACCTTATATATATGCTGTAAAGTTCCTAAAATTCTGGACCTAGCAAAACATCATACAGTGGCTGAATATGTTTATACCATGCATCAGCTTTTTACCATATGTCAGCTTTTTATACTCACTTACTTTGATATATTACTTCAATGCTGTATCATTATACTGCTCACCATTTTTAATTTACAGTAGAGTGGGGAGGGAATGGAGATTTTGCAGTATCCTTCCCCTGCCATGCCTAAGCCACACCCACCAAGCCACACCACGCCCACCAAGGCATGCCCACAAAACCGATAGTAAAAAAAATTGGATTTCACCACTGGACCAATTTGTGTGTGCACATTCATCTTTTTATTATAAGATGGGTGTGCAAAAGAGGTTTTTGTTATGTTATGTTGTGTAAACTTCTCTTCCTTGGAGCAGTTACAGCAAAAATCCAGGAGCGGGGAAAAAACCTGGTCTCATGAACAGGGAAGGATTTTCGCTGCCAGACTGTTTTAACTTTTTTTTAAAGTTTACTTGATGCAGAATGCGGATCCTTCCCATCAAGTAAACTTTAAAGAAAGCCAGATTGCAGCAAGGAAGGGATTGGAGGCATGTGAATGCATGCTAGTCTGGCCATTTCGGAGCCCGTTTGCCAAACTAAACAAAAAAATTAGATTTCGGTCCTGCCGAACTGGTGCAAACCAGTTGAATCACACCACTGCTCTTGGGTGCTTTTGTATTAGGGCATCTGAAAGAGCACATCGGCGAGGAAATTCTTTCCCCCGGCAAATATTGAAGGGTTAAATTGAATCAATTAAAGTATGCACCCATTTCACTTGTTTAAGGGACAATTTTGTTAGGGTTCTTAAGGCTTCTGGGTTTTTGTGGTCACACTTTGAACAGAATCTTACTATCTTCTAGAAATTACCTTCAAGTCAGCAGCACCTATCAAACAGCATACAGTCAACTTCCAGGAAGTGTAGGCACAGGGTTGGAGTGTCCCCTTCACACTTTTTGGGGAGCAAATTGCCCCTACTGCCACATTGCTGGCATCGGCTGGTATTACAAATGGCTCCTCTGGATTCAGATGCTTAAGGATTGGCTCTGCCACAAAAAGCCTTTTAAGCTTTTCAAAAACTGCTTGGCATTGAATAGTCCAAGAGAGCAGCTGGTTTGGTTTAGCCTTCACTCCCCCTCCGCCCATTTTTAATAGTTTGGTGATAGGCAGGGCTATCTGTACAAATGAGGGGATGAATTGCCAGTAGAAATTGGCAAAGTCCAGGAAGCTCTGCAGTTGCTTTCTGATACAAAGGACTTCCCACTCCAAAATGGTCTTCACCTTTCCAGGTCCATCTCCACCCCGTCACTGGACACCCAATACCCCAAATAGTCTAAATTGGTTTTGTGGAAGTTGTTAACATTGAACTTAGTTAGTTTTCTTAGCATCTCCTGCACTCGTTACATATGGTCTTCCATCGTCTCAGAACATATCAGGATGTAGTCCAGGTGTCAGCTTTGGAAGCTATATTAGGCCAGAAACTTCCATGCTGCCACCTTCTCATGTGTGGGAAAGTAGGAGGGGGGATTTAGTAGAGGGGTTGTTTGTAGACATAATAGCATTCTTCCTGTTGGTCAAGGTCAGGGCAATCCTGCATCTGGAGAAGGAGTAGTCAGAGTGAGGTCTCGAGATGGGACGGCAGTTGATTGGAGCATGTGATTAACTGAGGAGTGAGAGGATGGTTTTGGAGGTTTTGATTTACTGAAGGAAAACCCGGACCTCTCAGATTCGGGTTTTCCCAGAGGTGCCAGTTTACCTATTCTAGTGAATAGAACTTTGAAAAATGCTTGCTTCAGAGTCTTTACTTGGAGTTGGGTTTTTTTCTGGAATGCTAACATTAACTCAAATCTCTCTTAAAGCATAATGGCACACTGAAAGGGGGCTCTCGGAGGTGCTGAGCCCCAGCATCTACCTAAACCTGAGTGTGAAGACTCAGTGAAAATGGAGAAGAAAGGAAAAATCGTAGAGGGGGCTGTGGGGATGGATACTCAAGGATTTATTGACACCCTGCTTTCTCCTTCTGAAAAAATGGTGTGAGCCATTGAGGCTGCAGAGGAAGCCCGAAGGCTAGGCGCTCGGCCCAAGGAGTCAGATTCCTGGAAAAGTTGCCAGTCTGACCCAACTCCAGAAAGGGGACCAGAGGAGAGACTGCCTGGATATCGTGCTGCTCCCAGCCCAATGAAGTCACCCCATGAGCCAGAGTGGAGAAGAGGGACAGCTATGGGAGGCTTCTGAATGGATAGCCCAGCTGCACAATGAGAGCACTGTGGAACTAAATGATGCCGATGGGTTTGTTGTGCTGCTCCGGGACAGATTTGAAGACCCAGATCGAATAAATGAAAATGAAGCCACACTAAAGGTGATGAAGCAAGGTAATCGACCCATAAAAGACTTTGTATGGGACTTTAGACAGGTTGCAGGGAACCTGGGGCATTGGCCAGATCATATACTTCTACAATATTTTAAACAGGCTATTGACCAAGAAGTCAGAACAGCCTGTGGGGTCCAGGGGGTGCCTGAGTGACTGCATGACTGATATACCATGTCCATAGTTCTAGACAGAGAAATCCACCCCCACCGCAAAACCCCAGCAGAGAAGCCTCCTCGGAGAGCTTTAGCTAGATGGCCCCTTTCAAAGCCTGCTGAAATCACCCCCCCCCTCAACCGGCAGGGGTGATTAAATGCTATTGGTGTGGACAACCAGGACATCAAGCTTCTGAGTGCCTGGCCCCTGCACCAGTTCCACAGCAACGTCCTGCCACAGTTGCATGAGGCAGAAGGGCTTCAAGAAAGGCCCCAGACACCAGTCGATTTGCCAGACAAGCTGTAGAGCAGTGGTTCCCAACCTTCCTAATGCCGCGACCCTTTAATACAGTTCCTCATGTTGTGGTGACCCCCAACCAGGGGTGGGTTCTAAATTTTTTACTACCGGTTCTGTGGGCGTGGCTTATTTTGTGGGCATGGCTTGGAGGTCATGTGACTGGGTGGCCGTGGCTAGCTGGTCATGTGACCGGGTGGCCATAGCTATGTGTATAGGAACTACTCAGAGGGCTGAAAAAAGTCATTTCTGATAGGTCCTCACACTATTGACTGGTCCTCACACTTATGACCATCCTCACATTTATGCCCGTGCAGCATTCTTAACAACCATGTCACTCATTTCACAACTGTTTCTCTTCATCATGGTGACAAGATAGGGCAAAAACGTAAAATGTGAGGACAGTCGTAAGTTCGAGGACTGGTCAAAAGTGCGAGGACCAGTCAAAAATAACTTTTTCAGCCCTCTGAGTAGTCCATATGCATAAAAGGATACAGCAATAGAGAGGGATGAAGGAAGGGAAATTAGAGTAAGAGTGAGGGTAAGAGAGGGAGAAAAAGGAAGAGGAAGTAGGGAGGAGAAGAAGAGGGGGGGAGAGAAAGTAAGAAGGAAAGAAAAGAGAGAGGTGGTAGGTTTGAGGAGAAAGATTGCTGTACAATAAAAAAGATGAAAGGGAAGAAAACCAACCCCCCAAAAATATAAAGATATTAAGATAAAGAATGAATTGTTAAACTTTAAAGAATAAAAGAGAACAAATATGAATAAATAGCAATAATTAGAAACACACATACAAACATACAATGTATTTTCTTTGAACAGAGTATTTGGCCGGTTCACAAATTTAAACAGTGTTTAGTCATTTCAATTAAATTTACAATTTCTATATTTCCTTTTTGCCATATTTATTCCTCATCTATATTTTTTTAAAAAAACCAATATTACCCTTCATCCTCATCTCTAATCTTAATCAAATTCAATTTTTCCCTTCTATTCTATATTATACCCCTTCCCATTGTCATCTATTTTTATATCCATCCTCACATTGGTTAATTATGTAATTATGTAATACAGTTGTTTAATATAAATTCAACATTTTAATATAAATAATTAGTTATATAACTATCTTTTTGTATATTAATCAATATGAACATGAATATTCCAATTATTTCCATGCAATCCAATTTCTTACAAATCAATTAATTATATTTACCAATAATAATAAACCAAATAATTTCCCCCATATATTCCTCCAAACCACAACTTAACCATTTCTGCTTTCAACACAATATACAATTAATAGTATCTCAATTATTACAATTCCCTAGTTAAACAGAGCTTTTTTTTTCTTTTGTGTTTTAAAATCTTGAACCTCCTCTTTTGCCCTAAATTTCTCATTGTGTGCAGTTTTGCACCTACTGTACCTTTTTTAGTGAGGAAAAAGAAAAAGAAATCTCTCTCTGTCTCATTTTGTCACGTTGCAGCAAAGACCCTGCTTTACTTTCAGTTTCGCTTTTTCAGCATAGATGGGGGGGGGGAATCTGCTCCAGCAATTTACCACTTTGCAGCTTTGAAGCCCTTTGAAGCCCCGCGGCAAGAATTTAAAGAGTTTTTTTCCCTCTAGCCATCAGCTGGAACTCAGGAGGCAGCAATAGATTGGGAGTGGGCGGGGTAAGCAAACAGCGACCGGCGATCCAACAGAGGCAGAGGGTGAGGGTGAGTGAAGGCATGGGGGGGTGAGAGAGGGCTTTGGCGACCCCTGTGAAATGGCCGTTCGACCCCCAAAGGGGTCGCGACCCCCAGGTTGGGAACCGCTGCTGTAGAGGTTCCCCTCCCCACTGAAGAAAGTGGGGAACCTTTGGCCAAAGAAGCCCCTCCTGGTGAGGCTAGCAGAGATGAAGACCCGATGGTGAGTTCACCCATCCCCCCCTTTTTTAATTAAAGTGAAACTGGGGGTGCCAGAGACAGGGAAGCAAGGAGAACTTCCAGCAATAATAGATACCGGCTGCACCAGATGTTTAATTGGACTTCCAATTGTTGAACAATTGGGGATCAGAACAACAGCTTTAAAGCGCCCAATTAAATTTCACAAGGTGGATGGGACATTAATTGGAAGGGTCCCTGCCACCCATATTACAGAACTGGTTAGATTAGAAATCAGAAGACATCATGATCTTATACGATTTATAGTAAACCCAAAGATGTCAGAATCTGTCATACCGGGCCTGGCTTGGCTGGACAAATGGGCCCCCACCATCAAATGGGAAGATGGATACTGGAAAATCATAATGGGGGTTGGCCCACTACCCACTACCCCTCCTCCCAAGTTACAGCCTACTCATAAGAGCCAGCTGCTAGAACAGCAGTGGCTTGTTCAGACAGGCCTCCAGGCAAACCCCAGATTCCTAAGGTATATACAGACTTAGCCGAAGCATTCAGCGAGGAGGAATGTAACCTCTTCCCCCCTCATCGGCCCATGGATTGTGCCATTGAATTAGAACTGGTAGCCAAATTGCCAAAACCCAGGATGTACTCCATGACACCTGCTGAAATAACCAAGTTGAGGAAGTACATTGACACCAACCTAGCCAGAAGGCTCATTGAGCCTACGAAATCCAGGCTGCCCCCATATTGTTTAAAGAAAAGAAAGATGGGGGGCTGAGATTGTGTGTCGACTTTAGGGGGGTAAGTTGCATTTGCATACAAAATACCTACCTCCTACCACTAATGAAAGTGCTGAACCACTTGTCAAAAGGCAAGATTTTCACCGAGTTAGATCTAAGGGAAGCCTACTACCAAGTTTGCATAAAGGAGGGAGACAAATGGAAGACTGCTTTTAACTGCCCCCTGGGCAGGTTCCAATTCCAGGTCATGACTTTTGGACTCCAAGGGGCACCCGCAGTCTTCATGCAACTGATCAATTAAGTTCTGCATGAGCACCTGTATAAGGGGGTCCTTGTTTACCTGGGATGACATTTTTATATTCAGCAGAAATATGGAAGAACATGTCAAATTACTCAGGCAAGTGCTGAAAAAACTCCTAGCGGCCAAACTGTATGCAAAGCTGTCAAAATGCGAGTTCCATAAGGACTCCTGGACTACCTGGGATACAGGGTGTTGAATCAAGGAATCGAAATGGACCCAGGGAAGGTGAAGGCAGTGCTGGACTGGCAACCCCCACGAACCCGTAAGCAATTTCAAAACTTTGCAAATTTTTACAGACAATTCATCCCTTCCTTTGCTGAGGTTGCTCTTCCCTTGACGGAATTACTAAAAACTGGTCCGTCTCCCACCAAGCCAAAACCTAGCCAACCCCTAGCTTGGACAATGGACTGTCAAAAATCCTTTGAACAATTAAAATGCCTATTCACAGTGGAGCCGATCCTCCAGCACCCTGACTCAAATAAACCATTTGTGATCCAGGCTGACGCGAGTGATGTGCCGGTGGCTGCTATTCTACTGCTAAGGAATGCCCAAAACGAACTAATGCCATGTGCTTACGTATCAAGAAAGTTAACGGACACTGAGCATAGATGGGCGGTATGGGAGAAAGAGGCTTTTGCAGTGCGATGGGCTCTCCTATACTGGAGACACTTCCTAGAGGGGGTTAAGGAGCCTTTTGAAGGGTGGACTGACCACAAAATCCTTGAGGCGCTGAAGACCCCATGGAAGCTTTCCCCCAAGCAGGTTCGTTGGGCTCAGTATTTCAAACGCTTTAACTTTAACCTGAAATACATTCGGGGGGGGGGACCCATTAGCTAATGCTCTCTCCCGTAAGCCCCAGTTTGACAGCCGATGAGAAGAGATAGTTCATGCCATGAATTCTGAAACTCAGCCAGCAGCCCAAGCCCGCACTAGAGCACAAACGTGCCATGCTTCCAACCTCCCTGAAGACAAGTTGACAGCAGAGCTAAAAGCAGCACTCTCAACCGATTCCTGGTTCAAAGTAAACCAGACGGATCTAACTCTAAGACAGGGATTGGCTTGGAAAGGGAGTAAGATTTATGTGCCCAGCAGCATGCGACTCCTGGTGCTAAGGAGGGGTCATGATTCTCGACTAGGGGGCCACTTTGGATTTTTAAAAACCCTCCATTTGACTAGGAGACAATTCTGGTGGCCAGGAATGAAAGCTGATGTAGAAGACTATGTGAAAAGCTGAACCACCTGCACCATCATGAAGTTCAGACCAGGGAAGCCCCCTTGGCTTCTCCAGACTGTGGGCGAACCCACCAAACCCTGGGAGGAGATTGCAATGGACTTCATAGTTGAACTCCCTGACAGTGGAGGGAACAAGGTGATTTGGACTGTCATTGATTTATTCTCCAAACAAGCACACTTTGCTGCCTGCAACGAACTACCCTCAGCCAAGAAGCTGGCAAAACTTTTTGTGAAGCATATCTACAGACTACATGGGGTTCCAAGGAGAATAATATCAGGTCGCAGGGTCCACTTTACTGCTAAGTTCTGGAAGGAGTTCCTGCAGTCCATTGGGTCATCCCAGGGGCTTAGCTCAGCTTTCCACTCATTGACTAACGGATTGGCTGAAAAATTGAACTCGATGGTGGAGCAATATATTAGATGTTATGTAAATTATCAACAAGAAAACTGGGCAGGCTTATTACAGTTCGCAGAAGTGGCTTATAATAATACAGTACACAGTAGTACTGGGCATTCTTTGATTTACTGAGGGAAAACCCAGACCTCTCAGATTCAGGTTTTCCCAGATGTGCCAGTTTACCTATTCTAGTAAATAGAACTTTGAAAAATGCTTGCTTCAGAGTTTTTATTTGGAGTTGGGAGTTTTCTGGAACGCTGACACCAACACCCCTTATTTAAGTGTTGTTTCGATGAAGAAAGACGCGTAGGCAGGATGATGGTTCACGGGAAGGCCCTTTGGTGGGAAGGCACTTTGGGGAAGGCACCCTGACTCCATCCAAAAGGCTCCCTTTTATTGTCATTTTACAGCTACCATGGCAAAACATTAATTAACGTTTACTTGTACTGATTGGTTAGAGAAGACTCGTGAAATTCACATGAACCCCTCGTTTCTCTCTCATGCTCTTTCTGTGACAAACAATGCTATGTGCCGGGTCTTGCATATTTGAGATAGGGTCTCTGCCAGATATCCTGTCTTTACATTCCTGATGAGATTAGGACCTTGTGTAGATGTTGTTTACACAGCGTGGTTTGCCAGCCAGAGATAACACTCACCCCCACATGTCCTCTTTTTTATTTTATTTTTTATTTTGTAATATTTTGCAAGCATACATAACTTCAGATTTGGAGGGCTGAATTCTTGGACGAAATATCGTTATTAACCCAGGCAAACATTGTATGCAACAGCAACAACAAATCAAAGCAATGATGACTAATATAACGATGGATACTATTTGTCGCACCCATCCAAAATCTGGGAGCCAAGACCATAACCACTCCCATGGGGATTGTGGAATAGTGGAGCCAATTGGATTATCTGCAATCATGTTTTCCATGTGCTCAATCGTAGCTGAAATATTTGCTTTATGATCAGTAATATACATACAATAATGCGAATGAATCAAAGCATATACACCATCCTTGGCCGCTAAAATGATATCTAAAGCATAACAATTTTGCAACACTATATCTCTAATTTGTGACATCTCTTCATTGATCAATTTTAATCCCAAAGACCTTGTTCTGGAATTCTATGTTGCAAAGTCATCGTAGCCGCACAAGGAGGGAAAATACACATAAAAAGAATACACATTACAATGGTTACAGAATTAGCATTTAAACAAGAAAAAGCTGCTACTAAAAAGTTCTCCGGTGTCTGTGGCATATTCTTTTCCTGTAGCAATTTTGTGGATTGAACAGAAAGGGCTTTAATCTGTCCCCAGGTCACTTGATGAGCCTGGCAAGGTGCTCGGTCCCAATCCTGCTGAGGATTCTGCAGGCTGAGTGAGAAGTTCGGGATCGGGTTTCTCAGTCCTTGGTGCCACACCATCCTTCCACGGTTTCACACACCTAGCAGGGATCCACACTGGACCTGTAGGAGCAAGAACAGCGGCGTAGCCCTGTCCCCACATCAATAAGGGAACAGGTCCATGCCATTCGGGGTTAGGCAATAATCTATACATTACCTGTGGCTGGGGATGACTTATTCTACTTCCAAAATGATTATCTACTGGAGTTGATAAATTTGTGATATTAAGATGATTCAGAGTAAACAGAACTTTATTTAACCATTCCTGTTTACTTATAGGAATCCCTCCTGTTTATTTGTGTTTATCCAAAGCAGATTTTAATGTAAAATTCGCGCATTCCACTATAGCTTGTCCAGTAAAGTTAAAAGGCAATCCAAAAAGATGTTTAATTTGCCATGTGTCACAAAATTCAGCAAAGGAGCAACTACAATATACAGGGCCATTGTCTGTTTTTAACGTAGAAGGTAGGCCCATGACAGCAAATGTTCGAATACAATGATTAACAACATGTTTAGTGGCTTCTCCTTTCTGAGGAGTAGCCCAAATAAAATAGTATCAATGGTTACATGAAGATATTTCCAAGGAGCAAAAGAAGGATATTGAGTTACATCCATTTGCCAAAGTTCGCTTGCTTTAAACCCTCTTGGATTCACTCCAATGGAAGGAGATGGGGTGATTTGAGAACATTGAGGACATTGTTGTATAATTGCTCTAGCATGATCTAAAGGAATGTGAAATTGTTTCGCTAGAGCCTTGGCATTTTGATGAAACATAGAATGACTTTCCCATGGAATAACAGACAGAACATGCTGCTTTGTTGCTGCATCTGCAACAGCTTTTCCTTCTGATAACATACCTTTGTTGGAAGATATGAGAAACTCAATATTAAAAGAGCAAGGAAATTCCCCTAAAAGAAATAAGCAGAAACTCAGAGAGAGTTTCAGCCCCCACCTTTATCAATGGGCCATTAAGAAGCTGAAGCCACCCTATTTTCCACAACAAAGAAAAGACAAGATTACAGGGACTTGCAACTTTCAAACAGATATGGGACACAAGAAAGAAAAACAAACACCCAAAAAGGAAAAGAAATCAAGCCAAAATAATTTAAACACATGAGAAAAAGGAGAGAACACAGAAATAGCAAGCTGAATAATTATAGAGAATGAACAACGACAAAGAGCTGGGAAAAACAGAGAGTGGACTATAAAACAACTATTTATTTGCCAGATCCAGGACAGAAGAACCCAATCACAAACCAAAACAGGATTTCAACACCATAAAACAATCACACACACAAATCAAAGGATTCACACGCCAAATCAAAGGAATTTCAAAAGACTTTAAAGGGTCACATAGAAAAGCAAACGACGTTTTAGGATATAAAAAACGTACTTACAGTTCAAACAGGCTAGCCTCGGAACGCTGTGCTTATATTTGTTTCTTGCCTGCTTTCCTATAAACAATAAACTAATTCTGCTCTCAAGCAGCTGACCTCCAATCATTTCGAAATAATCTCCCAACCAGGAATTTGAAAGAAGGGAAAGCTCTGTCTTCCAACAATCCTTAAAGGGAAAGGCTTCTTTTTCCTTCCAACACCGGGAAAAGATTGATGACTTCTGCACTGATTTACCCAGTGAAACCCCTTCTTACATTTAGGGCAAATAATTTTTGGTCTATTTACTTGACCTCCTCCTGTCCCATTGCCTTTGTGGGCTCCACCATCAGGAGCTCTGCACTGCTGTTTAATTTTTTTTAATATTTTTTTTTATTATAAACAAAAATATAAGGACAATACAAAGACAAACAAAATCCCTCCATCTACAAAACCCACACAACATTCTACATATATGTTTTTTGTCATCAACAGAGTATATAATATTGAGCTTTACACTTTAATGAAAAATACTTATTAAATTCCTAGTTCCAATTCTATAGCTAAGACTATAATATTTTTATTCAAACTTTTTCTCCTCCTGCAAATCTTTCACCCTAGTCTCTATCTTCTACGTTTTTGCTAATTTTCCTTTCCAGCCATTGATACCATTGGTGCCATACAAGATAGTAATCACTTTCTTCCTTATCCTGGAGTTCCAGCGTCAATCTGTCCATTTTGGCACACTCTGTTATCTTTGAGATAATTTTATCTTTGGTTGGGAGTTGGTCTAATTTCCAATTTTGGGCGTACAGTAATCGTGCTGCTGTCAAGATATGTATGATGAGATATTTTGTTTCTTCATTATATTGTGCTGTTGTCATGCCAAATAAATAAAATTCTGGACTGTTTTCTACTTGTAGGTTTGTTATTTCCTCGATAATATTTTTAATGTTTTGCCAATATTGTTGGGCTTTCCTACATTTCCACCAAGCATGATAATATGTCCCTTTTTTTGTTTTACACTTCCAGCACAGTGCGGAGGTGTTTGGGTGTATTTTAGCTAATCGGGCTGGTGGTAGGTGCCATCTGTAAAACATTTTGATAAGATTCTCCTTATAAGATGTGGCTTTTGTCATTTTAATATTCTGTTTCCATAATTTCTCCCAATCTGCCAATTGAATGTTATGTCCTATGTCTCTGGCCCACATTATCATATTATGTTTAACTATTTCTTTTCTTAACTTGTCTCTCAAGAGATAATTGTATATTTTGGTTATCATTTTTTGGTCTGTTCCTAGTAAAATTTTGTCTAGTTCATTCAGGTCGTTTGCAATTCCATATTGTATTTATTTTTATTTTATTTTATTTATTTAGATTTATATACTGCCCTTCTCCCCAAGGGGACTCAGGGCGGTGAACAGCCAAAAGTAAAAAACATACATACAAATTTAAAAGCCAAATAAAACCAAATTAAACAATGGCCCGACTATTTAAAATCCCAATTATAAAATATTAAAACCCCAAATATTAAAATATTTAAATTTTAAAAATTTAAAATTATTTTTACAAAAGAAGGGAAAAATTAGGCCAGGCCCACCTGGTGGAACAGAAAAGTTTTTAGCTCACGGCGGAAGGTGAGCAGATCCGGGATCCTCCGTATCTCCAGGGGGAGCTCGTTCCAGATAGTGGGTGCCCCCACAGAGAAGGCTCTCCCCCTGGGGGCCACCAGTCGACATTGTTTGGCCGACGGCACCTGGAGGAGCCCCTCTCTATGGGAGCGTGCCGGTCGGTGGGAGGCTATTGGTGGTAGTAGGCGGTCCCGCAAGTACCCGGGTCCTAAGCCATGGAGCGCTTTAAAGGTGGTAACCAACACCTTGAAGCGCACCCAGAAGACCACCGGGAGCCAGTGCAGCTCGCGCAGGAGAGGAGTAACATGGGAGCGCCATGTCGCTCCCATCACCACCCGCGTGGTCGCACTCTGCGCCAGTTGGAGCCTCCGGGTGCTCCTCAAGGGGAGCCCCATGTAGAGAGCATTACAATAGTCCAGGTGAGAGGTGACAAGGGCATGAGTGACCGTGTGTAAAGAGTCCTGATCCAGAAAGGGACGCAACTGGTGAATCAGGCGAACCTGATGAAAAATCCTCCCGGTCACGGCCATCAAATGCTCTTCTAAAGACAGCCATGAATCCAGGAGGACGCCCAAGTTGCGCGCCCTCTCTGCGGGGGCCAATGATTCGCCCCCGATAGTCAGCGATGGCACCAGCTGACTATATCGGGATGTCGGAAACCACATCCCGATGTGGTCTTGGATGGATTGAGTCTGAGCCTGTTCCTCCCCATCCATCCCACATATTGTGTTTTGTCCATGTTGTATCTTGAGTGTATTTGGGTATAGTGCCACCAATCAATACTTATATCGCCATTTTGAAGTTGATATCTTGGGATAAGTTCACCTTCCTGGTTTACTAGGTCTTGGTATCGCTTCATCTTTCCTATCTCAAGGGTGTTTGGATATATCAATGCCTCCTTTGGAGACCACCATTTTGGTATTTTGGTATAGTAATTTTTCTTGATTCCCTGCCAAATCTTGAATAGTGAAGCCCGAATTATGTGTCGTTGAAAGTACTTATGTCGTTTCTCTGGTTCGTCTCATAGGAAGGCGTGCCATCCTTGTATAAGATCGAAGCCTTCTAAATATAAAGTTCTTTTATTGTCCAATTTCATCCATTCTTTGATCCAGGTCAATCCTGCTGCTTTATAATACAGCTCCCAGTCTGGTACTGCCAGGCCTCCTTTGTCTCGTGCGTCCTGTAGAGCTTTAATCTTAATTCTAGCTTTCTTTCCCTGCCATATGTAAGTCATTTGTTATTTTATTGAGGTTTTTGAAAAAGTCCCTTCCCGGATGTATTGGTATTACCTGGTATAGGTATAATATTCTCGGTAATATATTCATTTTTATTGAGCTAATTCTGCCCATCAGCGACAGTTGTAGCCTATTCCAGATTTCTAAATTTTTTAAAATTTGTATTAGTAATTTAGTGTAATTATCTTCTTTAATCATAGTAGCTTTTGCCGTCAACCAAATACCTAAATATTTTATCTTCTTTACTATTTGGATTCCTAATTTTTCTTCTAATTCCACTCTCTGTATCTGGGTCATATTTTTCGTCAGTACTTTTGTTTTTTGTTTGTTTATTTTGAGGCCCGCAACTTCCCCATATTCCTCTATCATCGATATCAGCCTGGGTCCGGGTCGTCTTGGATTTTCCAAATTGAAAATTACATCGTCTGCAAAGGCAAGCAGTTTGTACTCCTCTCCTCGAATCTTAAGTCCTCTAATATCTTCCTCCTTCCTTATTTCATTTAATAGGACTTCCAGTGCTATTATGAATAGTAGCAGTGACATGGGGTATCCTTGTCGTACTCCTTTCTGAATATCAAAAATTTGTGTCATATCGCCATTTATTGAGATTTTTGCTGTTTGGTGAGAATATTTTTTTTTATCAGATTATGAAATTTCTCTCCACAGTTCATCAACTCAAGTTGTTTTATGAAAAAAGCCCAATTTAAGTTGTCGAAAGCCTTCTGGGCGTCAAGAGAGATTATGGCCACTTCTTTGTCTATCTTCTGGTCATAATATTCCAAGATGTTTATAATCGTTCTCAGATTGTTTTTGATCTGTCTCCTAGGTATGAAACCATTCTGGTCTGGGTGTATATAGTTATGTATTATTGCTTTGAGTCTCTGTGCCAGTATTGACATAAATAGTTTATAATCCATGTTGAGTAGTGAAATTGGTCTATAGTTTCTGATTTGGGTCGGATCCGAATCTTCCTTATGTATTAATGTAATAATGGTTTCTGTCCAAGTTTTTGAAATTTCAGCTGTTGATAGTGCTTCGTTGAAAACTTGTAGTAATATTTGATCTATAGATTGTTGACAGAGTTTATAAAATTCAGTAGGAATTCCATCCAGTGCTGGGGTTTTATTGTTCTTTTGTTTTTTGCGGGCTTCCGTCAGTTCAAACATTGTTATGGGCCAATTTAGGATCTCTCTGTGTTCTTCTTCGATGCGAGTGAATTTAGTTTTGTGGAGATATTTTTTGATTAGGTCTTCCGGGACATCTTCCTGTCGATAAAGTTTCTGAAAAAATTCTTTGGCTATATTTTTCTTCTCCAAATGTGTATGGTAAAGAGTTCCTGATTCATCCTGGAGTTGGTGAATAATTCTTTTTTCTGTTTGCTTTCTTAGTTTATATGCTAACCAACATCCAGTTTTATTTGCGTGTTCAAAGTTGATTTGTTTTACCATTCTTATTTTCTGTGCCAATTCAGTTTTTGTGGTTAAATTCAATTTGTGTTTGGCCAAATTAAGTTTTTGTTGTACTATCGTATTATTGGGCAGCTGTTGTAATTTAATTTCCTCTATCTTGATTTCTTCCAGTAATTCATTCCTAATTCTTTGCTTCTCTTTTTTCCTTTTTGCCACATATGCAATAGTTAGGCCTCTGATATAGGCTTTCGTCATGTCCCATAGGTTTTGTAATGACGTTTGATCTTTTGTGTTGATTTTGAAAAAAATCTTCATTTCCTTTTCTATCATTTGTAGATACTCTTTTTCCTTTATTATACTTGTGTCCATTTTCCATCTTTTCTGTTTTCGAAAACCTTTCCAGATTATTTTGATAGGGTTGTGATTGGCCCATGTGCTAGACATAATTTCTACTTCATGTGTTTCTTTGCTTAATTGAGGTACCATCCAAGCCATATCCAGCCTGGACCACGATTGATGTGGGCCCGAGAAATATGTGTATTGTTTTGTTTTGGTATTTAATTCTCACCAGGTATCGTGTAGACTCATTTCTTGTGCTAAATCTTTAAATGTTTGTGGCAATGTCTTCCATTTAATTTTGTTCTTACTGTGGTAGTCTTCTCGTGAATTTGCTATCGCGTTGAAATCACCGACAATGCATACATTTTCATAATCCAACTCTTTTAGCTTGTCGTGTAGTTTTTTGTGGAAATCTGATTGGTTTCCGTTTGGAGCATAGATTTATTTTTATTTATTAGATTTGTATATTATGGATATACATAGATAGCTGGCTATTAATAGATGGCTATTAACAATATTGTTTTTATTTCCAATTTTAGTTCTATCATTAAGACTTGACCCTCTTTATCAGTATAGATTAGCTTGGTTCTTATATGGTCTCTGATATATGCTACCACTCCCCTTTTTTTGCAATCTCCTAAAGATGTGTATATTACTCCTAGTTTTTTGTTTTCAAGTAGTTTTTTCTGTAGTTTTCTTATGTGTACTTCTTGTAATATAATTATGTCTGCCCCTAATTTTTGCAATCTTGTAAATGTTTGGTGTCTTTTGCTTGGTGAATTTAAACCATTTATATTTATGGAAGTAAGGTTTAGTTCTTCCATTTCTGCTAGTGTTTATTTGTCCGTTATTTTGAGTTTTGTTGTGTTTCTTGTGACTCTTTGTGAGATTCCCGTCGTTTCCTCCTTCTCCGGCCTTCCCTTCTTTTGTTCCTTGTCTTCCTTGTTTGTTATTTGTACCTCTTGGTCACTAAAGTTAAGTTCTTCTCTGCTATCTCTGCTTCCCTGTTCTCTTTTGCTTCCTAGGTGTTGATCCATGAAGTCTTGAGCTTTATCTATAGTGTCTATTCGAAATTGTCTTCCTTTCCATGAAATAAGTACGCCTTCCGGTATGAGCCATCTAAATTTTATCTTGAGTTTATTCAATTGTCTAGTTAGAAAGTTGTAATCTCTTCTCCTATCTCTGGCCCTTCTCGATACTTGTTTTAATGTTAGAACTTCCCTCCCTTTGTACATAACTGTCTCCTCTCTCATTCTTCTATATATTTCTTCTTTCATCGTTTTTTTCGTGAATCTAATATGAACTTCTTTAGGGAGTTTGTTTCTCCTTGCGTAGTTTGTAAAGGCTCTGTAGATTTCGTCAATTCCATTTCTGATTTCATCCTTATCTTTGTGTGTTGCCTTTGACAATATTTCAATCATAATTTCGCCCAGGTCTTCATCTCTCTGTTCTTCTATATTTTGGAACCTTAGAAAGAAGGATGCCTTCTCCATTTCAAGAAATGTGAGTGCATCTTTGGTGTCTCGACTCCTTATCGTTTGTTGATTCTCCATCCTCTCCAACCTAGTGGCTGTGGCTTCGGTTTTTCCCCCTACTTTATGAATTCTCTGTTCATTTTCTGTAATGTTTTGTTGGATTTTCACTATCTTCTCATCTATGTTTCTGATGTCATCTTTAATTTCCCTTACATCCAGTCGCATCTGTTCATGGTTCCTTCTAGTTTCGTCATGATTAAGAGTCATCTTATCTTCCATCATTTTCATTCCCTCCTGGATCATTGCAAGGGCAGCCTGTATATTTTGCATGCCTATAATGGTATTGGTCTTCTCTTTGTCAATTGTTTCCCCTGTCTTTTGCTGTACCGGGGAGGCCACCAATAATGTTTGGGTTGGAGGTATTTTTTTGGTTGTTTTCATAGTGGTTGTTGTACTTGAAGCTGCCATGTCTATTATATGTATTATTCTTGCCCACAATTTCATACAATTATCTGTCGCCTAATTTATATTGCTGGCTTAAGTGCAAGGTTGTTGTTGCAAATAATATTGGTGAGGGTACTTCTAATCTAATCAACAATCAACAATAAAATGATATATGTAGAGAGAAAGGGGAAGCGGGGGGGAAGGTGGAAAAGGAGGAGACAACGGGAAATAGACGTTTCTAGCAATTCATTAATTACCTTATTCTTCAGTTAATTAAAAGATAAAATATATTTCACTAGCAGTTTTTATAATAATTCTAAAATCAAATCTGTGTCAATGTATATACTTTATAAATATCCCTTTATCAATCAATTTCTAACTATCTTAACTATTATAAGTATATTGAGTTATTTAAATTAATTATCTTCCAATAAATATATTTATCAAATATAGTACTCTATAGTTGTTTCAATAATCAAATTATTATAATCACGTTGTTCCGTTATCAGTACTTAGGCAGAAAAACTAATAAATTATTAAATGTTCTTTTCAATTCTCTTGCGGTCTAATATAATATAATAAAATTAAACCAAACCAGTAATAACTATATTGTCCGTTTGTTTTCTATTTGGACTTTGGATTTATGGTCTTCACCAGTTATTTCCAGGTAATTCAATAGTTAAATAGGTCAATATTTAGTGGTTAAATAGTCAAAAAGTCAGAATAGTCAAAAGCTTTCATGTTTTCACGTTATATGTCCCAATTTTAGAAAGAAATGTCACTGGAAGTGATGAAAATATCGATAATTTATAAAAATCCACTCAAATGCTTTATACCGAGGTTTATTTTCGTCTTTGTCCACACTCTTCTGCAGTCTGTTTCACGCTCCGTTTTTCTAATTCAGTCCAATCAGTTCAATCGAAGCCAGTAAAATCCAATACGATCAGTTTATAAAAATCCTTCCAAAGTCCTTCCTCCGATCTCCAGCACGCCACACTCCTTGCTCTCTCTGAGTTCACTTCTATCATGCACGATCTGTCCTTATTCTCAGTTTATTCCTCTCGATCCAATCCACACCATTATAATCCAACTATATCGAAGTTTTAAATTCTCCACAAATCTAGTTGTCAGACTAAAAATCGCAAACTACCTCGTCAAGCTCTCTCCATACACTCTGGCTGTTCACGATTTTTGCGCTGTCACGTATCTGTTCAAAATGGCCCCGGTCCGCTCGATCCTTCTGTCGCCGCTTGTCTTGTGTCTTTTTCCGGTATTCTCTGCCGCCAGCATCTACTTCTTATTGTCAAATACTTTTTGAGTTTTCCTAAGTTAAAGTCTTCTATTAATGACTTCTTTTCTTTTTCAATATTTGTTTCCCACTCACGCAGTTATCAGTGCCTCCGGCCAGTCTTGAAAGGCTGGTTTTTCCTCACTCTGGATTAAGGGATTGTCTTGTACCTTCGAAGGAGTTGCAATCTCCTCCGAGGTCCTAAGACATTCCCCGTTAAATTATCGATCCTTCTGAGATCGATAGCGCCTGTTTCGGCTCCAGATGTGGGATTGTTAGAAACTCAGGAACGGAGCCCCGTCCCTTTCGTTCCTAATGCGCTGAGGTCGCCACCGGAAGTTCCTCTGCACTGCTGTTTAAAATAGCCAGGTTTGTTACAATTAAAACAATTGCCTTTGAGCTTGCCAGACTTTCTGTCAGGTTTCGACATAATCTCAAATAAATTTCATTCTCAAACACAAAGTCTTTGATGAATCTCTCATTTATTGAAGAATTTACGATCCGACCTGAACTCATATGCAGCCAAAACTGATTCTCTGAAACCAACCCCTCCCTTTCTGCTTCTCAAAATCTCAATGCCCATTGGCCATCTTCCAAGTCAGTCTCTTCTGCCAACTACTTCATATCACAGGAATGTCCCCCTCCCCCATCACCTGGGTTACCCTATCTACTAAGGGGGAGAACACTAGATCAAATGCCAAGCTACTAAAACTTCAAACTGCTTCTGCTAGCTATTTTTTTCCCTTTTCTCTTGGATCTTCATCGCAGCCATTTTTTAAAAAAAATTTGATTTATATGCCGCCCTTCTCCGGAGATTCAGGGCGGCTTACAATGCGCTAAGCAATAGCCTTCATACTTTTGTATATTTATACAAAGTCAGCTTATTGCCCCCACAAACTGGGTCCTCAATTTACCTACCTTAGAAAGGATGGAAGGCTGAGTCAACCTTGAGCCTTGGTGAGATTCAAACCTGCAATAATTGCAGGCAGCTGATGTTAATAACAGTGCTTTAGACCACTGTACTATCCAAGGCTCAGCCATGAAAATAGAACAAGTTAGATTGCTGACACTTTCCTTTTTGTAAAGCAGCTGCTAAGGCTTCCATCTGATGTTGAGCTTGTCTCTGGGGATTAACTGCCTGTATGACAGAAAAAGCTTGGAGACCCTCTGCAATTTCTACCCCAGTGAGAGTCCCTTTTTGTTGCTCTTCCTGAAACCCTGCTCTGACAGCTTAAAACGTCTCCTGTAACAGAGAAATTGATAAGGGAGCTGTCGGGGAGCTATTTTCTACTGGCTGCAATGTAGTTGCAACCAAAGAAGTCAGCTGAAAATAAGGCGGAGGGGGAGCAGACCCCTGATCAGGAAACAGAGAGAGATGGTGATGGTGCCTTGAGTTTATGAGTCCCCATAACCTCTACTGCTTCCTTACATTTTTGCCACAGCAACAAATGCTTTATTTCTGCTCGTGGCAGTGAGTGTAAGTGAGTTCCAATTTTAATCCAATCCTGGAAGTCCAAGGTTCCTTCTTCAGGATACCATGGGCACTGGCAACTTATTTCATGTACTAACTGTTCTAACTCACTTAACTTAATTCCTGCCATTCCATTACTTTTAAGTATTTTCCTCAGTTCTTGTGCATGAAACTTCTGCAGAATTGAGATTTCCCCCCCCCCCCCATACTCACGAAATTTTTGGGAGCGAAGTTCGCTGAGGTGCACCTGGGCTTGTCCGGCTGAATGAGCATAGGAGGTATCACGTCGGGGTCACCAGATGTTGTTTCGATGAAGAAAGACGCGTAGGCAGGATGATGGTTCACGGGAAGGCCCTTTGGTGGGAAGGCACTTTGGGGAAGGCACCCTGACTCCATCCAAAAGGCTCCCTTTTATTGTCATTTTACAGCTACCATGGCAAAACATTAATCAACATTTATTTGTACTGATTGGTTAGAGAAGACTCGTGAAATTCACGTGAACCCCTCATTTCTCTCTCATGCTCTTTCTGTGACAAACAATGCTACGTGCTGGGTCTTGCATATTTGAGATAGGGTCTCTGCCAGACATCCTGTCTTTACATTCCTGATGAGATTAGGACCTTGTGTAGATGTTGTTTACACAGCATGGTTTGCCAGCCACTGAGATAACACTCACCCCCACATTTAGGTACTCATCAAACACTTCATTGATTAGCTGCATGAACACTGAGGGTGGTCCCTGCAGCCCGAAAGGCATCACTTGGAATTGGAAACACCCAAAGGGACAATTGAAAATGATTTCCCACTCATTGCCTTCTTTAATTCTTACTCAGCAATACGCTTCAAGTACAGTTTGGTGAACATCTTCCCCTTAGCCAGGTACCCCAGCATGTCCTTCATGAGGGGAAAGGGGTACATGTTTTCCACACAGACACCATTGACCCCCCCCCAAAAAACCCAACATATCTCAAAGACACATCTTTCTTCTCTTTGAAGAGCATTGGTTCTGCCACCCTAGATTTTGCTGGTTGGATGAAGCCCCCAGCTAAGTTTTTATCCACTAAATTCCTAAACTCCTCCTCTATCCTGGGGTCATTGAGTACATTTTTAGCTTAGGTAATTTTGCCCCCAGCAATATGTCAATGGCACAGTGAGTGGAGCATTGAGGAGGGAGTACGTCTTATTTCTGCTCACAAAAAGTTCTGCTAGGTCTTGGTATTCCTTAGGGATGGTCAGCCCTCCTCGGTTAATGAGTTGAGGGACTCTAATTTTCCCCTCCTCACCAGCAGGTTTTCACTGCCTCTATGCTTTGTCTTCTACATGTTGCAGTCCACCTGCTCTACTCCTCCAGCTCCACTTGTTATATTTCCAGTCAACAGCTGGGTTCCACTTTTTCAGCCATGCCAACCCCAATATCATTGTTTCTGCCATTTTCGGGCTATTATGAAACATAGTTTCCTTCTGGCTTCCTGATCTCAGGGTTACTGGTTCGGTTAGGCATGTGGCTGTAGAGTTGCTCTACAGATGGGCTGCGGCATGCTGTCAAGAATTTCCACTCCCCTGACTTATAATGAAGTAGGAGATATGTAAATTTGTATATAGAGCAAGGAATGGATTACTTATCAACTTGATTTTGATGTAAACGTTAGAAACCAGAGACTTTGAGCAATGTCCATTGTTTTACTTTTAAAACTAATAAAATAATAATAATAATAAAAAGAATTTCTACCCCCCAGACTCTTCCCAGTCTGCAGTCCTTTGGGCTTTCCATTTGTTCCCTTGAATCACAGCAACTCCAGGCTGAACCAAGGGGAACCCCAACTTGCCTGCCTTCCCCACTCTGCTTGGCCGTTGTGCCTTTGGATCAGGCAGATGGATTCTGCCATGATCCTCTCCTCATGCACCAGTGGCTGCTCTGTCTTCCCCGCACTTACTTTGGATTGGATTACTTTAATGAACAATGTTAAATTGGTTGAAGAAAATGCCATTTTCTTCTCCTTGGTCCTTAATGAATTTATCAAAATTTCTAATAAAATGTTTTTTATTTATTGATTTATCTAGTTTTGAGGCCACTCTACTCAAAAGTGTGAGTAGTTTCAGATAAAAAAAATCACATATAAAAAGAAAACCATGACTAACTGGAAGAATAATACAACCTGCTATAAATGAAACCTAACTAAAGGAGGCTTCACGAGAACTCTGGGAGATCAGCTTTTAGTAATCTCCTGAACATCATAATGGTGAAAGTTGCATATGCTTAAACTAACAGGAACAGGAATTTCATTAATCAAGATTTTTGCTAATCAGTGTCTTAGATTTGTCCTAGATTTGGGGCGAGTATCTTAGGTCCCTCTTGCAGATATCCTTATATCGCAGCTGTGGTCTCCCTCTGAGGCGCTTTCCCTGCACTAATTCTCCATACAGGAGATCTTTCAAAATCCGATCATCAGCCATTCTTACGACATGCCCCAGCCAGCGTAGACGTCACTGTTTCAATAGTGTATGCAAGCTAGAAATTCCAGCACATTCCAAGACTGCGCTATTTGGAACTTTGTCCTGCCAGGTGATGCCAAGAATTTGTCGGAGACAGCGCATATGAAAAGTGTTCAACTTTTTCTCCTGCCGTGCATAGAGGGTCCAAGACTCACTGCAGTACAAGAGTGTGCTCAGGACGCAGGTTCTATAGACCTGGATCTTCGTATGTTCCGTCAGCTTCTTATTAAGCCATACTCTCTTTTAAGTCTGGAAAATGTGGTGGCCGCTTTACCAATATGTTTATTCAGCTCAGTATCTAAAGAGAGAGTGTCAGAGATAGTTGAGCCGAGGTACACAAAGTCATAGACGACCTCCAGTTCTTGTGCAGAGATTGTAATACAGGGAGGTGAATTTGCATCCTGACCCATGACTTGTGTTTTTTTCAGGCTGATTGTTAGTCCAAAGTCTTGGCAGGCCTTGCTAAAACTATCCATAAGTTGTTGAAGGTCTTCAGCAGAGTGAACAATGACAGCAGCAGCAGCAGTGAAGAGGAAATCCTGCAAACATTTCAGCTGGACTTTAGACTTTGCTCTCAATCTAGAGAGATTAAAGAGTTTTCTGTCTGATCTGGTCCGTAGGTAAATACCCTCTGTTGCAGTTCCAAAAGCATGTTTCAGCATGACAGCAAAAAAGATCCCAAATAAAGTTGGCGCAAGGACACAGCTCTGCTTTACTCCACTGTGAATATCAAAGGAATTTGAAGTTAAGCCATCAAAAACTACAGTGCCCTTCATTTCCACATGAAAGGACCTGATGATATTGAGGAGCTGAGGTGGACATCCAATCTTGGGGAGAATTTTATAAAGGCCATCCCTGCTAACCAAGTCAAAGCCTTCGTAAGATCTATGAAGGCTACGAAAAGTGGCTATCTTTGTTCCCTGCATTTCTCCTGCAACTGTCTAAGGAAAAATACCATGTCAGTAGTGGACCTGTTGGCTCAAAATCCACAATGTGATTCTGGATAGACTCTCTCTGCAAGCACCTGGAGCCTCTTCAGTATGGCACAGGCAAGCAGCTTCCCTACAACGCTAAGAAGAGAGATGCCACGGTCGTTGTTACAGTCTCCCCTATCACCTTTGCTCTTGTACAGTGTGACAATATTTGCATCCTTCATGTCCTGTGGTACTCCACCTTCCCTCCAACAAAGACAGAAGATTTCATGCAGTTCAGTGGAGATGTTCTCTTTGCAGCACTTCAGAACTTCGGCAGGAATGTTATCTTTCGCAGGTGCCTTGCCAGAGGCAAGGGAGTCCAGGGCTGCATTTAGTTCTTCTAAAGTTGGTTCACTGTCAAGCTCCTCCAAGACAGGCAGGCACTCAATGTTATTTATGCTTCTTCAGTTACCACATTTTCTCTGGAATATAACTCAGAGTAGTGCTGCACCCAGCGTGCCATCTGCTGTGCTTGGTCCTGGATAAACCTCACATGTAGCAGACTTCAGAGGGGCAGATTTCTTCTGTGTTGGACCTAAGGCCTACTTGATGCCATCATACATCCCCTTGATGTTGCCTGTGTCAGCTGCTATCTGGATCCGAGAGCAAAGCTGCAGCCAATAATCATTAGCACATCTCCTGGTGTTCTGTTGGACTTTGCTACGAGCAGCTCGCAGAACCTGTAGGTTGCGCTCACTGGAACAGGCTTTATATGCAATTAGAGTTCTCCTTTTTTCCTCGATGGCTGGCATCAACTCCTCCGAATGGGCTTCAAACCAATCTGCTGTCTTTCTGATCTTTACCAAATACTGGCAAGGCGGTGTTATAAACAGCATTCTTTAAATATCCTCATCATTCAGATGCATTTACTTCAGCTAGGCCTGGGAGAGTTTCCTTGAGTGCTTGTGCAAATTCCTCCACTTTGCCCTGATTGTGGGTCTTGTTGATGTCAATTTGTGGTCTTCCTTCCTTCTTCAAGTGATGCAATCTCTTTGTTTGCAGTTTTATTCTGCTGCACACCAAGGAATGGTCTGTATTGCAATCAGCACCCTGATAGCTGCGTGTGATTGTAATATTGGGGAGGTTGGAGCGCCTGGTAAGAATCAAGTCGAGCTGGTGCCAATGCTTCGATCTTGGATGTCTCCAAGAGACTCTGTGTTGAGGCTTTGTTTTAAAGTATGTATTGCTAATGCAAAAACCATAGTAGCAGCAAAACTCCAACAGGCGTTGGCCATTTTTGTTCATCTTCTTGATGCTGAACTGGCCTAAACAAGTGGGCCAAGAACTATAAGCAGCTCCAACTCTGGCATTAAAATCGCCAAGGATAAACAGTGGTTCTTTCTCAGGGATTTCTTGATAGTAGCAGCCAGATCGTCGTAGAATTTGTGTTTGGATTCTACTGAAGATGATAATGTCAGAGCATATGCGCTAATACGAGTAACCAGCCCTGCTGATGAGTGGAGCTGCAAGGACAGAATTCTTTCACTTCCTGCAGCAAGTGGAGTAATGGATCCTAGTAGGGTGTTTCTGACCGCGAAGCCAACCCCATATTCCCTAGACTCATTTGATGGTTTTCCCTGCCAGAAGAATGAGAAGTTTTTCTCCTTAATAGATCCCGAGTCTAACAGTCTTGTCTCTTGAAGTGCAATGATGTCCATCTGCAGTCTGCTCAACTCCATGTTAATGGCAGCTGTCTTACATACGTCATCTATCTCTTGTAAATCATCAGCAAGGCCGGGGCTCATTGTCCGAACATTCCAGGTGCCCAACTTTAGGGCTAAAATTTTCTTATGTTTGTTGCATGGTGCAAAGTTATCGATCTGCTTGTCAGCTTTGACCCTAAACCCCACGCACCCTGTCACATTAACAGACCTTGGTGGGGCAGCACCTTACTGGCTGGGGGCTGCCCAGCTTAAGGTGGGCGATAGCTGCCCAATGAGGTACAATGACCTCCCTCCAACAAAAGTGGCCCCTGGGGTCACGCTCTACGTCAATCAAGCAAAGACCTATAACCAGTAACTGCCACTTCCCGTGTTGTTTCAATGCTGTATGCAAAGCTGAAGTGTCCTCTCCAGAGCACGAGGCCTGGGTAGATTAATATGGATGATAGACTGTTACCCAAGCAGCAAATCCCCCCTCTCCTTGAAATAGTCCAATGGAATGGCAAAGCCGATATGATTAGTTCCAGCTGCATTGCAGGAGTTACCAGAACGTGATTGTACACAGTCACGAACTGCTTCCAGGACTCCGGCTCCAGATTTTGCCTCGAGGTTGACTCCTGAAGTCTTTTCCAGTAGTAGATATACCCACAAGGCAGTGGAGGTTTGTAATCAGTTTCCCTTTTCCTAGAAGATTGTTCTGCCCGGTGGTGGGTTGCTCCCGGTTCACAAGAACCAGTAGTAAATGACTTCCGGTCCCGGTCCCGCAGGCAACGGACACTGATCGGGCTAGCTCTGGCCCCAGTGTCTGATCCCCCCCATCTGGAGGCCCTTTGGGCCAAACGCCCCAATCTTTGGGGCGTTTGCCGTTTGAGGGCGGCTCGCCAGGGGTCCCCTGCCTCACATCCAGGGGCCGGGAGGCTGATGCTGGCGCGCCCGAGGCTCCAGAGAGGGTGGGAGGCGATCGGCGGCCTTTTCTGAGGCCGCGGAGGCGCCACAGCACCTGAGGGGACCGGCGTTTATTTACAAAGCACAGCGGACCGAGCTGACTGACCGGAGACTTGAGCAGGCATCCTGGAGGTGAGAGGGGGGGGTTGGAGTTCCCCCCCCTTGTAGCTGGAAAGGTGCCGTGGCTGACAAGTAGGGGGAAAGAAATGGAAGAAAACCCCTTACTTTGTTGACTTTTCTTCTGAGGATGGCTCTATCAGAATTTGTTGGAGAGGTCTGGTGGCCTCTCTTCCCGGTGGTGTGCTATGGCGGCGGTCCGACTTCCTGCTTCTTTATTTATGATTGAAGACAACATTCTCCTCTAAGGCTTCCTGTTTGACCTACTCTATACTCCAGACTCGTTGCTCCTGTGAGCGCCCACTGGTGGATATTTGAAAAATTACACTGACTGTCAATCCCTCTTTCTTTCCTGGAGGTTTGTCTTTTGGGATTTTTCATCTTCTACTACTGCAAGATGGCTAAGGGTCATAAATCAACAGCAGCTGACATGGAAAAAGTTTTGGAAAGACTGGCGAAATTGGATCAGAAGTTGGACAAGTTGGATGATTTGCAAAAAGGATTATCTGAAATTAAATCTGAAATGACACTTATGAAAAAAGATTTAAATGATGTTCAACAGCTGGCAGAGCAAAATAAGAAGATGGGGGGTCTGGAGGGGGAGGTACGGGCACTCCAGAGGGTGGAAGAAGGGAGAGGAAACGCAATGCTAACTTTACAATTGGATAAGATGTCTTATTTTCTCAGGTTTCAAAACATGGAACAACTTGACCAAGAAAATTTGAGAGAAGTGATGGTTAAAATGTTGGGTGAATTTCTAGAAAGAGATTTGGAGTCCATTGGAAGGGATGTGGATTTGGTGTATAGAGTAAACTCACAATTTGCAATTTTACATAGTTTACCAAGAGAGGTTCATATTAAATTTGTAAGAAGGGAACTGAGAGATGAGATATTGAGAAAACAAAGACTGGGGGCGCTGGTGTACAGGGGCAAGGAGGTCACCATCCTGAAGCAGATTCCCAGACAGATACGAGAATCAAGGAGAAAATATTATTTTTTATCAAACAAGCTGTACCTTAAGGGAGTAGGTTTTAGGTAGTTGATTCCGAAGGGTTTGATGATTTTTTGGGAGGACAGTAAGAAGAAAATCAATAACGTAGCGGAAGCTAAGGCTTTTTTTGACCAACATAAATCCTTCCTAGATGGAGAAGATACAGGAGCCGAAGAGGGGGAAGTATTAGATGATCAAGGAGCGGGGGCGGACGGAGCTGTGGCGGCCCTGGAGGAGGGGGGAGGCCAGACCATGGTTTTAAGAGCTAGAACCAGGAAATGAAGAAAGGAGGGGAATCCATTATTTAATGTCTTTTACTTGACATCTTTTTTTCTCTCTCTTTTTATTGTATTTTGTATAACACTTTGGCTATTTGCTTTTTTTTGTTTATATAACTTTTATACAATCTGGTTGTTTGTTTTGATTTAACATAATAATGTCTGTTGTGTGAGAACTTAAAAAAGAGAATAATAATTGAGATATCTTTTTATAAAGATATTGAAAATTCAACATATTGTAAACTATAATACTGTATATTTTTAACCAATAAAAACTTTTTACAAAAAAAAAAAAAAAGAACCAGTAGTAAAAATTTGTAGTAGTTCGGAGAACTGGTAATAACATTGGCTGGCCACGCCCCCAAACCGGTCCCCGGCTGCTCGCTTACTCCACCCACCTCATCAGAGGCTTTTTTTTTTACTTTTAAAAGCATTTTTTCTACAACCTCTTCAGCCGAAAAAATGCTTTTAAAAGTTAAAAAAAAAGCCTCTGATGATCGTGCAGCTCAGCTGGGATCTTCAGAGGCTTCTAAAAACATATTTTCTGCAACCTCTTCAGCCGAAGACGTTGTAGGAAAAGAAATGCCTTTAATGCCTCTGGTGATCCCAGCTGAGTTGTAGTAGTAAACATTTTTAGAACCCACTCCTGGTTCTGCCATTTTATCTGCCGTTGGGGCATAAAGCCCTCTTCCACCTTCAAAACAGTTGACCATCTTCTCCTGTAACCCTGGATAGGGGCCCTTACGAGGTGCTACCAGCCGGGCCAGCTGGACCAAGGTTTTTTTTTAGAGAGGTATTACTCCTCTAGCACTCCTCCCTCCAGGACTCCTGCTCCAGGTTTTGCCTTGAGGCTGACTTTTGAAGACTTTCCCATAGATGGGTATAGCCACAAGGCAGTGGAGGTTTGAGATCGGAGTTTTCCTTCTCCTACATAAGTTGCATTCCAAGGCTAGCGGACACCAACTAACTGTTTTTTCCCACGCACACAGCTAACAAGACTTCCCACTTACACTAAATCAAACAGACACTCTCTCCTCCACCTAGAAACCAGCAGATTCATTTATGAGGTGAACTGGAGCACCTTCCTCCCTGTAGTCACATGATTCACTCACTCAAACAGCCACTCCCCTTCCCCCTAAAAACAAGCAGATTTACCCATGAGGAGAGCTGGAGAACTTTCCTCCCTGCAGTCACATGATCCACAGGAATTGAACTGTGACAGTAATAAAAAAATTAATATGTAGGATACAAATTAATAGATTTAATCAGTAAACAGATTAATACAAGTCAGTAAAGAAAATATATTTCTTAAATTAACAGATTTTTTCATACATTTTGCATGATATTTAAAATATTTTAGATAATTACTTTATTCATTTATTAGGTTTCTGATTATTGATAAGATTAACCAAAGAAGATATTGATACTCTGTTGCTTGTCAGATTTTGCATATTTTATCTAAAAATAAAAGATGAATTTGCTGGGGACTTCCGGTTGAGGATCGAGGTAACATGGCGTGGTAAAAGTGATCGCTCTAACTCAACGCCACTAATCGCTGCGTTTTGGGGACCCTTCGAGGCGCGGGAGCTTGAAGAGCTCTGCGGGCAATAGTGAAGTACCGGCAGGCTGAGTGGAGAACCGCAAAACCACTCTGCTGGACCGGTTTTCACGGCCAAACTAGCGCGGCGCGTCTGCTGTTGAATGGGGGACCTGAAGCCTTGCTAGTCAACGAAGCAGGAAGCAAGGAATTCCAGCAAGAGGGGTGCTAAAGAACATTCATACCATTGCCCCCGATGCACATTAAATGTGATTTTAAGTGAGCCGACCGGACTGGGCAGAGAAGCAGATCGGAAATTAAGCGGCGACTGAAAGGAAAATAAAGGAGACAATGAGTGGATCGCAGAATGGCTGGCAAGAGATCGGTGTGGAGAAGATCGCAAGAAAGAGTGGGGGCACTAGCAAAAAGCGAACGAACCTGACAGGAGAGATCGTGAGGAGAAACTTGGAGGTGGAAGGAGATAAGACGGCAGATCGGGTGAAAGGAGCGCCGGAAAACTCCAGACAGGAAGTGCGCCCATCTTGAAAAAACTAAAGAGAGGACGAGCGAGCGGCTAGAGCGATGGAAAGAACCTCCAGAGAAAGCGAGTGAAGGTTCTGAAGGAACTTAAAACATAGATTTGAATCGAACTGAGCCGAACATCTCAGCAACCCATCTTCCCTCTCTGGACATTGACAAGGGAGGGCGACAAGTAACTAAACAACTAAATAAGAACAATTAATTAACATCTCCTGACTTTTTGCCCCATTTTCCTCTCTCACAAAATCCTTTTAAAATCCTTTTGGGTTACTCCCCCCCTTTCCTCTCCTCTTATCAATATTAATTAATTGGTGTAAACTATTTATATTTGTATTAAATTGACTTATATTTATATTTATATTATATCTATTGCATTTATATTAAGCCTATATAGATACCTTTTAAAATTACTGAATATTAGCATATTAACTTTAAGAAATAGTTAAGAAATATTTTAAAAAAATAAGAAATATCCAATAATAAGTTATAATAATAAGCTTTTTTCTTTTTTTTCTTCCCTCCACTTTCTATAATTTGATACTATTATAAATTGATAAATTGCTTACAACTATTACCTATATTTAAATTAATTCTATAAATTGGATGGTCTGAGAATTGTATCCCTATTGATTATAGTGAATATATTATACTACATTTATATTGCAATTGACTTATATAAGGACTAATAAGTTATTGAACAATTTATTAAGTTACAAAATTATTATCATTTAAATATCAGCTATTCAATAATACTATTTATATATACATATAGTTGCTATTATATTAAGAATATTTTTAGCTGATTTGTCTTGATATATAGCCTCATTGTCTCCATTAGACAAAAGGACTAATTAATTGACAGAATAGACTGAGCAATTGGAGTGAGTAGTGAAATACTAGCGATACTCATAATAGGCTAATAAGAAATATACACAACAACAAGAAAGGGAAATTAGTGGATGACTATTTGGAAAAATATAGACAGGAACATAAAAGAGCAAGTAAAAGTCTTGAGTGAGATGACAAGTTACGCAGCCACGGTAACTAAAACTGGAAAAAAGACAACGACAAATATCCCAAATCCAACAATTACAATGTCATCACCAGTAACACAAAAATCTACAGAAAGCCTCGCAACCATGTTACCCACAATGCAAGCGATGCAATTATCGCTAACATCGATCCAGGAAACAATGTTAATGATGCAGGAGAAGATGACTAACAACCACTTAGAGTTGAAGACGGATATTCAAACTATAGATCAAAAAATGAATGATTTCCAGCAGGCAATACAAGTAAACGAACAAAAAATAAAGAAAATTGAATCTAAAATCGAACAACAGGAAAGGGATTTGGACGCGGTGGATCAAAAATTGATGGCGCAGAATAGGGACCTGGAAGACTCAGTTATGCAGCTGGAAATGGACAAAGCATCCTTTTACTTGCGTTTTCAGAATATTACGGAGGAGAAAGAAGAGAACCTGGGCCAAGTCATGGCAGAATTGATTGGAGAAATCTTACAACAGGATAAGGATCAAATAATCAAAGAGCTGGACGAAGTATACAGGGTCCAGACAAATTATGCAAGACGCAACAAGCTTCCGAGAGAAGTCCACATAAGGTTTGCTCGAAGAAAAGTCAAAGACATCTTCTATAATATCATGAAAAGAGAAATAATAAAATATAAGGGCAAAGAGGTTATAGTACTGAAACAGGTCCCGAGGAGGGTAAGGGAAGTAAGGAGGGACTATAGATTCCTGGCATTGCAATTAAATAAAAGAAATATCCCTTTTCGATGGACCTTGCCAGAAGGGATGCTGATAACCTGGCAAGGGAAGAAAATAAAGATAAATAGCTTGGTGGAGGCACAGGAATTTGTAGATCAATTGAAAGGAAGTGAAGAAGACTTGAGTAGTAAGGAAGAGTTAAGAGGGGCTACAACGGAGGAAGACCTTACACGACGGAAAGGATCGAAGGAAGGGTCATCGGAGGAAAAGGAAAAGGAGGAAAGAGAAAACAAAGAAGGAAAGAAAGAACCAAGACCGCAGAGAGTTACCCGGGCAAAACAGTACTAGACCGATACCAAACTTGAAAATGGACTGGAAGTTGCTATCAGTAAATGTAAACGGATTGAATGACTATAAAAAAAGGAAAAATTTTTTTACAAAATTAGTTAAAGAGAACTTGGATTTAATATGTTTACAAGAGGTGCATATTAAAAAGGGAAACGAAAAATATTTGGAATACAAGAAATTAGGGAAATTATATACATCATTGGCAGGGGAAAAAAAAGAGAGGGGTAGCTATATATATCAGGGAGGAAATAAAATCAGAGTTAAAATATACAGACCCCAAGGGTAGAATTCTGGCTGTGGAAATTATGAGAGAGGCTACGCCAATCCTACTTATATCTATCTATGCCCCGAACAAAAATTTGGGAAACTTTTATAGCAAACTTAGAGAAATAATCAGTACAATGGAAAATAATAACAACATATGCATAATTGGGGACTTCAACGGAATAGTAGATTCTAACAAAGACCATAAAACCCCTAAAGGACAAAAAGGAAAAAGAAAAAGCATACCAAAATCCTTCTTTGAGTTAACCGACGAATTAAACTTGATTGACATTTGGCGAACCTTAAACCCACATAAAAAACAATACACTTTTTATTCGAACGCAAAAAAAACTTGGTCGAGAATTGACATGATGTGGCTGAGTAGGAAGCTGGGAATGGATATTTTATCAGTTGAGATTTTACCCAATATATGGGCAGACCATAATCCGTTGGAAATTAAATGGAAAAGGAAATATAGGAGGGGAAACACAAGATGGAGGTTGAACACTCGAGACAAACAAAATGTTGAAAAAATAAAGAAAGAAATAAAGGATTTCTTTGAAAGAAATGAGAAAGAACCGACGGAACGAGGGATAATATGGGATTCGATGAAGGCCTTTCTAAGAGGACTTGCTATTGCATATAGTGCACATAAAAACAAGGAAAAAAGAGAACGTCAAAGGACGATATTAGAGGAGCTGAGAGAAATAGAGAAAGAAATTCAATAAGTCCCAGATAATGAATCAGCAAAGCAAAAATGGATGATTATACGCCACAAAATAAATTTAATGGACCAAGAAAATTTAGCATATGAAATTAAAAAAACCAAACAATACTATTTTGAAAACGCCAACAAACCGGGGAGATGGTTGTCATATAGATTAAAGAAAGAAAAAGAAAAAGGGATAATATATCAATTGGAAGACCCCGAAGGCCATATAGTAAATAAGGAGAAGGAGAAATTAGAACTAATCTACGATTATTATGCCACATTGTACAAAGAGGAAGAGATATCTAAAGAGAAAATAGAACGATATTTACTAGAAGAAGGGCTTCCACAAATTGAGGAAGAGGAGAAGGAGCTATTAAATAAGGAAATTACAATGAAAGAGTTAAAGATGGCAACCTCTAAACTTAAGAAGAATAAATCACCAGGCCCAGATGGATTCCCAGGGGAACTATATCAAAATCTAGAATTAGAAGATGTTTTGCTCCCAAAATTGTTAAAAATATTTAATGAAGCCCTAACAAAATTTATAATACCAGAATCATGGAGGGAGGCGTATATCACACTCCTCCCCAAAGAAGGAACAGACACAAAGTTTATTAAAAATTATAGGCCAATCTCTTTACTTAACACAGACTACAAACTATTCATGAGCATCTTGGCGGAAAGGTTGAAAAAAGTACTGAATAGAATAATACATAATGATCAAAATGGATTTCTCCCAGGGAGACAAATTAGAAATAACATAAGGACGATATTGGACGTAATAGAATATTACGAGGACCATCCAGGCCAGGAAATGGCATTGATTTTTGTAGACGCCCAGAAGGCCTTTGATAATTTAAATTGGGAATTCATGATACAGCAAATAAGTAAAATGGGATTTGGGCAAAATTTTGAAAAAGCAATAACAACCATTTATAAGAAGCAAAAGGCAAATATTCTGGTTAACGGAGAACTAACGAAGCCATTTTCAATTAAGAAGGGGGTGAGACAGGGATGCCCACTATCACCGCTATTATTTATATTAGCTTTAGAAGTTTTATTGCAAAAAATCAGAGGGAATAACCAGATTAGGGGTCTTAAAATTAGGAAAGAAACCTACAAAATTCAAGCATTTGCGGATGATGTGGCTTTAATTATAGAAGACCCATTGGAATCAGGCATACAAATATTAGATGAATTTGGCAAATATGGAGAGGTGGCGGGACTCAAACTTAATAAAGCTAAAATGAAGATATTAACTAAAAATATGACTAAAACGCGAATAAGAGCCTTAGAAGAACTAATGGGAATTAAAGTAGTCAAGAAAATCAAATTCTTGGGAGTTTGGGTTTCTAAAAGATATTCAGCCATTAAAGAAGATAACTATACACCCTTGATTAAGAATATCAAACAAGATCTAGAAAAGTGGGGGAAATTGCAAATATCTTTTTAAGGGAGAATTTCAGCAATTAAAATGAGTATCCTACCTAAAATATTGTATTTGTTCCAAACAGCGCCAATCAAATTAGATAAAAAAAAATTTCAAGAGCTTAATTCGATTATTAGAAAATTTATATGGGGAGGGAAAAAACCAAGGATCGCAATTAGAGACATGCAAGACAAAAAGGAAAGGGGAGGACTCGGACTCCCAATATGGGAGACATATTATAAAGCGGCAAACCTAATTTGGCTAAAAGATTGGGCAACTTTAACTAATAAAAGGATACTGACATTGGAAGGATACGATCTTCAAAAAGGCTGGCACTTCTATCTCTGGGAAACAGGGCAAAAGACAAAGACATATTTTCATAAACATAAAATAAGAGATACCCTTATGGCAACATGGAGAGAGATAAGGAAAAAACACTATGTCAAAATCCCCAGATGGCTCTCTACAATGGAGGCAATTATATATCCAAATGTTTTAGAATTGGGAAAGACGGCTAGATATAAAGAGATTCTAGACGGGATAGGGAATATTAGGACAATAGAAGAATTAAAAGAACAAGGTATTAGCTTAGAATGGTGGACGTATGCTCAATTTAAATCAAGATATAAGAAAGACAAAGAAGATCCGGGAATAGAGATAAGTATGAATGGTCTAGACAAAATTTGGATGGGCACAGATGATAAATTATTAGCAAAAATATATAAATATCTAGTAGATTATGATTTAGTAGAGGAAACGGTAAAGAACACTATGTTAGCATGGGCCAGGAATATTGGACAGACTATAACATTAGAGGAATGGGACTGTAGTAACTTGGGAATTAACGAATGCACAAGCAGGCAAGTAACAACAGCTCTTTTATTTACAGTGAGACTTCAGCAAAAGCACTGAGGCTGCAGCCCTCCTTATATACAGTTTTGGAGGGGCTGTCAGCCAATCAGGAATTACACCCTTATTCGAAAATCCCGCCAAAATGTAACAGAACACAACACCCCTCCCCTCCCAGAAGGCACTTACATTCAAATATTTACATATGTACAAACAAAATCTCACAGGTGCCTTGGGCGTGTTCTCGTCCGGGCTGACCTGCGCAGATCAGTCTTGGGTAAGGCGTCGAGCCAGTCGGAGGGACCCTCTGTCTCTCCCGGCTCCGCCAATGGAACCTCCTGGATTTGATCCAGGGCGTGGTTATCCCCGGTGGGGAGTGTCAGCTCGCTGGGGCAGTGCTGGACCCAAGGTTTCTCAGATAAGTATTCCCTCGGCAACGGGTTTGAGTTAGCTGTTTTAGAGAAGTTGTTGTGGTTAGGGTCTGTGACTTCTGAGTTGTGCTCGACCTCACTAATTACCCTTCTCCTGAGCTGGTCTATGTGGCGTTTCCATATTTTGTCAACCCCGACATCTACCGTGTAGGACTTTGGTCCCGTTACCCCAGTAATTGTTCCTGCAACCCATAGCGGACCGTTTGCATAGTTTCGGGCGTAAACTAAATCCCTGACTTGGAATTGTCTCAGACCTGTGACTTCTCCCTTAAAACTATCATGGGAATAGTTCGGGTGGAGCCTGTCTAAGATGCACCGAAGTTTCCTCCCCATAAGTAGCTCTGCAGGGCTTCTCCCTATAGCTGTGCATGGTGAGGCGTGTTGGACCGCTAAAAATTGATCTATCCTGGCTTGCCAGTCACCATTATCTAGCCTGGACAGGGCTTCTTTGGCTGTCCTCACGAAACGTTCAGCCTGGCCATTCGAAGCCGGGTGGAAAGGAGCTGAGAGGGCATGGCGAATGCCCAGCTCGGCCAGGTAACCCTCGAACTGGGTGGCCGTAAACTGAGGGCCGTTGTCGGATACTAGAGTATCCGGAAGGCCGTGCGTGACAATTTCCGAAGGGCCCTGATGACCACTTCGGACGTGGTTGAAGACATGAGAATGATCTCAAGCCATTTAGAATATGCATCGACTACTATCAAAAATGTTTGGCTATGGAATGGCCCAGCGAAGTCGATGTGAATCCTCCCCCACAGCCCTTTTGGCTTTTCCCACTCTCGGATTGGGGCAACCGGGGGATCGGGGCGAGATTGCTGGCAGGGTGTGCATTTTCCAACCCACTGAGAGATGTCTTGGTCCATATTGGGCCACCAGACGTAGCCCCTAGCTAGGCTCTTCATCCTAACTATGCCCGGGTGTCCCTCGTGAAGTAATTCCAGAACCCTGGTGCGCAGCTTAGAGGGCACGACAACTCTATCACCCCACAGTAAACATCCTCCTTGCATAAACAATTCATTACGCTTCTTGACAAACGTTTGAAACTCCCCTCCGTCCACCTTGGGCGGCCACCCCTTCAATACCCAACCACAGACAGTACATAAAACAGAGTCTCTTGCGGAGGCCCTGGCTACTTCCCTAGAGGAAATGGGACCCAGAGTCAGAGCGTCCAGCAATAGGACAGGGGCCTCCGGTGTCGGGTCATCCAGCAGCTCGGGCAGGGGGCAATGGCTGAGTGCATCTGCATGGCCCAGGGCTCACCCGGGGCGGTGGACCAGTTTGTAGGAATATGCAGACAGGAAGATAGTCCATCTAGTCATACGCGGACAGAGGGCAGCGGGAGTGGGCTTGTCTCCGGCCAATAGCTCTAGTAGTGGCCGATGGTCAGTAACCAACTCGAATGTCCTGCCATAGAGATATTCGTGGAATTTCTTCACTCCCGCGATTGTGGCCAATGCCTCTCTGTCTAGCTGGCTATAGTTCCGTTCAGTGCTAGACAGAGTGCGGGAGTAGTATGCTATGGGCGCCTCTAGGCCATTTGGCAGTCTATGGCCCAAAACGGCACCAACTCCAAACGGAGAGGCGTCACACACTAAATTGAGTGGCAATTTAGCGTTATATTGTATGAGGAAACTGTCTTCAGCGAGCAGTCTCTTTACAGCTTTGAACGCGGCAGACTCTGGTTTTCCCCAAACCCACGGTGCATTTGTTTTCAACAGTTTGTGAAGTGGGTCAGCCGCGGTGGCCTTGTCCTTTAAGAACATCGAATAGAAATTCAGCAGTCCAAGGAAGGCTTGGAGCTCTGCTTTAGATTTTGGGGTGGGCGCATTCCTGATAGCCCTAACTTTACTTTCCGTGGGGTGGATGCCTGCACCATTGATCCTATAGCCTAGGAACTCGACGGAAGGGACAGCGATCATGCATTTGCTTTTCTTTAATTTGAGTCCCGCTTCCCTGAATCGTAACAGAACGCTCCTAACTCTGTCTCCCAGTTGCTGTTCGGTCTGGGCGCTAATCAAGACGTTGTCGAAATAGGGCACCACCCCCGGAAGGCCTTGCAATAGGCGCTCCATAGTGCTCTGGAAGAGCCCAGGAGCGACACTAACTCCGAACTGGAGCCGGGTGCATTTGAACGCTCCCCTATGTGTCACAATTGTCTGTGCCTCAGCTGTAGCATCGTCAACTGGTAATTGTTGATAGGCTTGCGCCAAGTCTAATTTTGCAAAAATTTTGCCTGGCCCCAGGGAGTGTAGTAGATGATGCACAATCGGCACCGGATAGGCGCTCGGCTGCAACGCCTTATTGATTGTGCACTTGTAGTCGGCGCAAATTCTGACCGACCCGTCTGACTTTACTGGGGTGACTATGGGGGTCTCTCATTTAGCATGGTCAACTGGGACCAACACTCCCTGCTTAATTAATTTGTCCAGTTCAATGTCTATCTTTGGCTGTAGTGCAAAGGGGATTCTTCGAGCTTTTAGTCTGACTTGGGCCACGTTGGGGTCTATATTTAAGGAAATAGGGGTTCCCCACATACTTGCCCAAGGAATCCGAAAAGACGTCCTGGAACTCGGTCAGGAGACTGTCCTTTAGTGGTGACTTGAGCATGTTGTGGATGCCGGTGAAGCCCATGCCAAGGGCTCGGAACCACCCCATGCCCAAAAGGCTGGGCAGTTGTCTGGTCACAACGGTCAGTGGCAAGGTTCTTTCGTAGTCGCCGTAGGTTACTCGGAACATGCCAACACCTTCGACAGGAACTCGGTTGCCTTGGTAGTCGAGAATCCGCAGCCTTTGCCTTGCTAGCTGGTCTTTTTGAAACGATGGTAGAATTGACTTCAGGGTCGCCCACGACATTATGGAAAGAGCCGGCCCGGTGTCAATTTCCATTTCGCAGGGTCTGCCGTCGATCTCAACAATCGTGGAGACCTTGTCCTCGACCACCGTGCTGGCCTGGTCAACATGTGTGCTGTAACCGTCTCGCGGTTGAATTTCGCGCCGGTTTTTCACGCCGCCATCTTTGGTTGGTTGTTTTTGGCGCGTCGATTCTGGTTGGCTGTGGTGGTCACGTGGTTGGTTTTTTCTGGGCATGGCGGCCCTACAGACTCGCGCCAAATGCCCCTTCTTATTGCAACGTCTGCAAATGGCCTCTTTGAATTTGCACGACAGTCTTTCATGGTTTCCGCCGCAACTCCTGCAGCTTCGTCGGGGGCTGCTTGATTCTTTCCGTTTTTCCGTCCGGAAAACGTCCTCGTCTGAATCAGCCTCTGAGCTGGATCGGGCACCCTCTCTGTGGACTGGTAAGGACTTGGAACTGTCCTTGCTGGTTAAGGGGCGCTGCAGGGCTTCCGCGGCTTTTGTGGAGGCTTCATGAGCCCTGGCCTCGTCTAAGGCACCCGCAAGTGTCAGGTCCGGTTTGGCGAGCAGCCGCCTCTGTAGTCTCGTGTCGCGAACCCCACAAATTAGTTGCTCTAGCAAGGCATCGTCTAGATCTCTGTAATCACAGTGGGTCGCGGCTTTGTGGAGGCTCACCATATAGGCGCTGACCGGCTCTCCCTCCCATTGAATGCGCTGTCGGAACTGGTACCGTTGCACGAACTTGGAGGGTACGGGAGCGTAGTGAGCCCGAAGGGTCGTCATCAGGGTGTCCCAGGGGATGGTCTGGACAGGCGTTGGCTCGCTGAGTGACTCTGCCATCTCGAACACGTCCGGTCCGCAGTGGCTCAGGAAGAGAGCTCTTTTTCGGTTTGCAGAGAGCCCCTGCATATCGCTGGCTTCGAGCGAGCACTCGAACCGAGTCATATATGAAGCCCATTTTTCGTGGGCCAGGTCAAAAGGCTTGGGCGGAACGTAGGCAGACATGTTCAGTATGCCTCCTTTTGTTCGCCTCGTCGCCTAGCTGAAGCTTGTGTCTCACTGGCCGCCTCTTGTGATTCTATCCCACCTTCGTCGCCAATGTAGTAACTTGGGAATTAACGAATGCACAAGCAGGCAAGTAACAACAGCTCTTTTATTTACAGTGAGACTTCAGCAAAAGCACTGAGGCTGCAGCCCTCCTTATATACAGTTTTGGAGGGGCTGTCAGCCAATCAGGAATTACACCCTTATTCGAAAATCCCGCCAAAATGTAACAGAACACAACAGGGACCAAATCTGGACTAACAATTTAAAAATGACTAAGGCCATAACATTTAAAGAGAATCAATATAAAATGATTTATAGGTGGCACCTGGCCCCGGCCAGGATCGCCAAAATATACCCCAAAGCAAGCTCAAAATGTTGGAAATGTGGGCACCAACAGGATTCGTATTACCACTGTTGGTGGACCTGTCCCAAAACGAAAAATTTTTGGAAGATGATAAATAATTGGCTGAAGGAAATTTTGGGAGACACTTTGGAACTAGATCCAAAAATATTCCTCCTGGGAATCCTTAAAAAGTCATATGCAAGAAAGAAGAAATATTTGGCGATACACATAATTACGGTAGCAAGAATCACTTTTGCCCAATATTGGAAGGAGAATAATTTACCCCCTGAAGACCATATTATCAGAAAGATATTAGAATGTGCCGAATTGGACAAGTTAACACTAGAAATAAACGACAGAGAGGAATCAGAATATTATAGTGCATGGGACCCGTGGTATGAATGGTTAAGGAATAGAAATTTAAGTAAGACTCGCAAATGCGAGAACTAGACAAGAGAATTAGGATGAACAAGTGGTAATTGTACATTGTTAAAAGGATGAATAGATGTATAAAACAATTTATAGTTAGCACTGCTTTAGCACAACTGAAACAAAAAATTAATTTTATGTGAAGATCAATGTAAATATGCAACGTAAATACGAATTATTTATATATAACGACACCTCAAAGCTGGAAACGTTGAACTGATTTATATGAAAGTTTTTATTTTGTATGTTGTGTTTGTCTGTCTGTGTGGTTTTGTCTATTTTTTGTTTTGTAAATAATAAATGCTTCAATAAAGAAAAAAAAGATGAATTTGCTAATACAAAAAGCTATAATATAAAAGGATCTTCCAGTAAGCAACATTTTCTTCAATTGGATAAATTTAATTCTATGTAGAAAAAATGTTAGAAATCCAACAAACCCAGATCAATTAAATTTCATTAGACCCAAATGACTCATGTCTTAGTACAAGAGTTTATCTTATACCAGACATGTCTTCAGAAGAAAGCATTATTGTAGATATAATTTGGAACACTAAGTAGAAGAAATCTTATCAAATGCAGTACAAAACATCATAAACTGCAGAAGCCAAAATATTAATTTACAACATATTTAATAATAATAACCCAGACTGCAATATTCCAGGTGGCTATTATATTTTTGCCCTGATGTGGTAGCCTTTCAAATAACTTATCAACTTCTCTCCTTTCCTGTTCGATCAGTACCGTAGACCAATGTCTGGATATCCCACATCTTGACAGCAGCGCTTTTCAAGCACGGCAACTTTAAAATGTGTAGACTTCAAGTCCCAGAATTCCCGAGAATTGAAATTCACACATCTTAAAGTTGCCAGGTTGTAAGATCTCGTTATATATTCGATACTGCGACTACGATTCCCTCAGAGGCTACGTTTCTTTTTCTTCCATACTGAATGTTTCGGAAAAAGAGAGACACTATAAATGATTAGGAACGCCGTCATCCACTCTCCCATTACCCCAGTCTCACTGAACTATTTTGAACTGTAGTCACTCCCGCCTATAATTTCATTCTCGCGATACTTTTTTAGTGCGATTGTGCCGAATTGAACATGAGAAATACAAGAGTCTACAGCGGCATTGACTTTCGAGTTTCCTCTTAGTGGATTTGTTTTAAGAAAACCAGTTATAGCGCTGCTCACGAACTCTTGAGTACACGAAGAAACATAAATATTAAAGCAAAGCAGTTTAAACTACATCAAAATTAAAAAGAAAAGCTTGCTTTGCTTTCTTCCCCTGCAGAGTTCGTACTTTGGGAGATGGAGTGACTTCCTACAGCTGTGTAAAAAAGATGTTTTATACTGATTGGATTGCTGTTTGCCATGAAACGCACAGGAACCTAGAGCAATACTTTTAAGAATTTTTTTTGTCACTCAGAATGCTGGATATTGAAGACAAATGTCTAGAAGTTCTAAAGAATTCTCTTGCATTCGTTTAACCTGCAAAGCATGTTTCTATTTGATGCTGCAGACTAACTCGCCATCTAAATTGCGCTTACAATTATTTAAAGCACACACATACACAAGGGACTTTTGCTAGACAGAAAAGAGAATTTCGGCAGAAGACTGGCTTCTTTTCTCGACCAACATTATCTCCAAGCGGGGACAAAGCCTGAACACAACCCTTCGTTTAGCACCGCTGAGCTCCACCACTCCTTCCCCACACCGCTCGCCACGATATCAGAAATGACGGTTGTTGGGAGTTCTTGGAGATTTTATTTGAAGTCCCTGAAAAGGAGGCGGAGACACTCGGCTAGGCTCCTCCTCCTGGGCCTCAGCCGGGCAGCTGAGGCTGAATTCCTCTGCCTCGCGCGGCCCGGACCGGGCGGGGCCAGGCTGGATCCCAGAAACGCTTCCCGACCGTGCCCAGCACTCTGGCCCACCCCTTCCCTCCGCCCCCGCCGTTACCACCCGGAGACGCCCCCGCGCCGCACGCAGACGGGAAAGGGGGGCCCGTCCCGCCCCCACGAAGCCAGGGGGGCCTGGTCGCCTCAGCTGTCCCCGCGCAAGGGGGCCGACTGGGTGGGAATCGTGAGATGTTTGTGCTGGAAGCAGCCCCCCCGCGAGCGGTGAGAGAGCGAAAGCTCCGGGGAGAACTCGGCGTAGGTCTGTCCGCGTGTGCGGCGCGCGCGCGCACGTAACGAGCGGGTGGTTAGTAAAGCCTGACAGGCGAAGGAAGAAGGGGAGGGGGGGTACTGGCTTGCTGGCTTAGCGCCTGTTAAGTGGGAAGTGTCCAGAAGAGGTCAAAGCAGTGGGCTTGGGGTGGGATGGTTGTGGTAAGAGTGAGGGCGGGTTTATATTATGAAGGGGGAAGTTGCACACCCCTATGTACAAAAACGTACACGCAAGAAAAGGCAGCTGTAGCACAAAAGTAACTACTCTGCATTAGAATCTTGCATGGAGAGGATATTAAAGGTAGCAGGAGGCTTGGAAGCAAATAGAATAAACGAAATGAAGTGATCAGCTTCATATGCTAGTTTTACAATGATTCCGATGCTGGTATTTCTAGAGAGGCACTGGGTGTATAAGAAGGAACAGCTTTAACCAAGCCAGATGATTGGTAGAGAATACTCCTTGAGGCCTATAATTAAGAATCATGATTTAACCTGCTTGCCACCAATCTCACTTTAGATGGTCTTGAATTGGATCTTTTGGAATCTAGTTCTCAACCTATTATAGTATTTCAGTTGGATAGAAAGGCAAAACTTCTTTCCATACCTGTACACATTTCTAAACTTTTGGTCTGTTTTGGAGTTTGTGATTGGGTTACTTAGAATAGGGCACACCTATTCATGCATTTGTATAATAGAGATGTGATAATGCCACTACTAAAGCCTTGAAACTGTTGTATAACTGTTGTAAGTATTTGCAAGTTTAATTGTTGCTTCCTTTGGAATGTGCTCTCAGCATAGTCACTGCAGTATGATGCTGCTGCTTTGATTTGGCAGCTTTGGAAATAGAGATCTCAAGTGAAAGCAAGGTTTGCTGTATATATTTTTGCTGAATTTTAAATAATTTTGATTATTTTATTCCTTTATTATTTGCTAGAGCATGCCAATTCAGAGTAGATTAGACTGAAAACTAAACAAAAATGCTTTTTGTAATGCCTTTATATTTGTGGTATTCTGGATCCTATTCCTAATTATGTATTCTGTTATCTCATGATTAAAACAGCAGGGGGTAATCTTATTGCATGAGGAACTTAGTGTATAGAGAACTTGTTCCACCATAGAGGGCAGTCAGTATAGTTTTGGGGGTCCTTTTTCATCTTAAGCTTTGCAATATATAGATATGTAAACTTTATCTACCCCTACATATTTATGCTCTTTATATATGATGAAGGTAAAAATTAAACATGTAATTTCTTATTGTAGTAATGCACTGCTTTTTACATAAAACGTTTGAATAGGAAAACAAGCAGTATTTTCAGTGTTTTCTTAATTGACTATTTCTTGTCCTGAAAAATATTTTTTATTTTCTTCTTTCCTTATTTTATAAAACATTTTATAAAAGTATTTTATAAAACAAGACTGGCAGACAAATAAAAATCCTGTGTTTGGTATTTGCTTATTATTGTAAGATTAAAATGTGCGTATTTGACATTTGAGAATTAGTTGGTGTATCAGAGAAGGTATCTGGCTATAAAACCAGGAAAATATGAGTTGCTTTAGGCATGAAGCTTGGGGACTTGGGGACAGTCACCCTTTTTCAGCTCCAATAAAACAACCGTGAACCACTTCCAAAATATTGCCAATAAAACTGCATGGATTTAGCTGGAATGATAACTGTATTTTATAGTGGGAATGTATTAATTGACAGGGCAATGTTATTCCTTCAGCAGATATAATGATATGGAACAACAGGCAGTTTTTAAAAAGAACTTTCAGTAAATACCTTATGGATATTATGTAAATTCAATAGATTTATTACTGACTATTAATATCAAGTCATAGACCCCCTTATGTTCAGAAATAGTATACCTCAAGTACTCAGATGCTGGGACAAAAGGAGTGACTGCTATCAATTCAAAGTGTTTCTGTAATAACTCGGAGCTCTTCATTGATTGTGACTATAGTGCTAGGTTTTATAATTAGATTCAACATTGGCATTAGTACTACAGGTAGTCCTTGACTTATGATCACAATTGAGCTCAGAATTTCTGTTGCTAAGTGAGACATTTGTCCCATTTTATGACCTTACCATATTTGTTAAGTGAATCACTGCAGCTGTTAATATCAAGGTTGTTGAATCTGGCTTCCCCATTGACTTTGCTTGTCAGAAAGATGCAAAAGGTGATCACATGACTGACCCTGGGACACCCGCAACCATCATAAGTATGAGTCAGTTGCCAAGCATTTGAATTTTGAACCTATGACCATAGGGATACTGCAACACTTGTAAGTGTGAAAAGTGTTCATGTCACTTTTTTCAATGCTTATAACTTTGAACGGTCACTAAATGAACTGTTGTAAATCAAGGACTACCTGTAGTTAATGCTTAGCTGTTGCTGTAGATCAGGGGTGTCAAACTCGTGACAACATGTCATGTGACATATTGCCACTGTTTTCTCCTATGCTAAAATGAGGGTGGGGGTGGCCAGCATGTGACGCATCCAGCCCATGGACCGCGAGTTTGATACCCCTGCTGTAGATTAAACAAATTTATTCTTTTATGTCTTTTACACAAAGATACACATATACAACCACACCAACACACTTGCAAAACAAGTTAGGTATAGGGAATAACTTTTTTTTAGCTTTATAAACATATTCTAATTGTTCATTTTGTAGTGCCAAATTAATGGTGGTGATTGTATTGGAAATATCTCATACATGACACTATCTGTATTTTTATGGATTTATGAGGCAGTACCCAATGTAAAAAATGTAGTGGAAGTTTAGTATCCTCCAGAAATATATAGAGTGATAGTGCTAATTAAGAATAATGTTGATTTTTTTTTGAGGAAAAAAGCGTGGAAACTTTTATGTAAATTAAGGCACTATATAAAATTTTTACATATAAATATTTCCAGTTCAGGAACATTTTCAAATTAATAACATTCTTTTCTTTTACATACTTACCAAAGATAATTACTTAACAATGTTAAGCTAGTCATTTGCAATTTGCAGCTATTTATTATTGATAATTAATTTACAGAACAGAAAATTATTTGTAGAAAGAATTAAGCACTATAAAATGTTCTGCCTGATAGTTCATTAAAATATAGCTTTCCTTAAACTAAATAATCTTTTAATTCATTTTTTTGTATGTATCTTTTGTTGATTTTTCTTTTTTAGCAAAGAATTACTGACAAGCAGGGAAATTTAATAGTACCTATTAACTGGTCAATGACAAGCCTTCTGCTTTGTAATGTAATTCATAGGAAAGCAATACATTCTTCTCTTTTTAAGGGCTTACAGTGGAGACCAATTAACATTTTGTTTTGCATTCTGAGAATGTTGGTTTTAGAGAGCTATATGTGTATACATATACCGTATTTTTGTGGGTGGAATGTCTGTGTGTCTTATATAGTGAATGTTGCTGAAGCCCCCACCCACCCTTCGGCCTCTGCCTCCCAGCAATTTGCCTCCTTACAACAAACAGCAAACAGCCTGGTCAGCTTCAGCACAGCCTGATTTAGCACCAGTAGTTGATTGGCGGTTGGATCTGCCTCCTGGAATACCGCCTATCAGCTGTTCCAGGCTGCGGGGATCGCCACCACCCATCCCTGCCGCTACTGCCTATCTCCGCCTCTGTGCACCCAATTTTTGGCCTCTGCACGTCCTGTTTTCGGACTCCGTGCACCCCATTTTCAGCCCATTCTAGGCGGGAATCACTGCTGCCTATCCCTGCCAACTGGAATGGGTAAAAAATGGGACGCACGGAGGCAGAAAATGGGACACACGGAGGCCAAAAATGGGGTGTGCAGAGGTGGCAATAGGTGGTAGCAGCGATGGGTGGCGACAGTGCCGATGGGTGGCCACAATTCTTACTGGATTGCTGATAGGCGGTATTCTGGGAGGCAGATCTAACTGCCAATCAGCTGCTTGTGCTAAATTAGGCTTTGCTGAAGCTGACCGGGCTGTTTGCTGTTTGCTGCAAGGAGGCAAATTGCTGGGAGGCAGAGGCAGATTTTTTTTTCTTGTTTTCTTCCTCAAAAGCTAGGTGCATCTTATAGTCCGGAGTGTCTTATAGTCTGAAAAAATACGGTACATACAGGAATAACTTCTTTCTGAATCCATGCTTTACTTTTCCTTGGTTCGTAATCCATTATAGATGAGCAAGCAAACAAGTTTTTCAGAAGTTGTATGGTCATATTTGACATTTTTAAACATGCCAAAGGATATGATTAGTGAAAATTATATGTTGTAAGAATGTGGATAGTTCAAATAATTGGAAGCGTTTTCATTCTACAGGTCTTATTTTTATTTACTGAAATTTATTATCTGCCTGTATATGCTGTTTTTCGCACAGAGCATCCTCTTCCTGTTATTTAATAATTTACTGAAATGGTTTAATTTGGATCAAAAATTAATAATTGTACAATCATACAGTTAATCATACAATACATAAATATGTACAATACAATAAATTGTATGAATAATTGGATTATCATACATGCTGAAAAACAGCTGGTATGTGCTGTTTTATGTAGGACTTTTTAAAGTCTTTGGTGGTATCAATGACCATCTTTATAGATCTAGTTTTTCTCAGAGGAGATATTTCTACTTATTCAGTTAAGTCATTTATTCCATGCTTTGAATAGGGCATAAAAAGTAGGATGATGCAAAGTATGAATTACCAAGATTCTCTGAGATAATATGATAGTGGATCACTTCTTTTGTGTGGAAAGGAAGGATAGAAAAAGGTGGTTGTGCTCAACAACAGCAGAAATGGCCTAAAAACCAGTTGTCTTAACAGTTTGGGGGGCATAGGATTCTTTTTTTTTCTTTCCTGTCTCCCTCTACCATCCAAATAAAAATATGATGATGGAAAATTTCTTCATTCATTTCTATAATGCAAATAGTGGTGCCTACAGATACTGTGAGAGTGAATCAATCGTAGATAATTTTGGTATGCTTAGATCGCTTTGTATTTAGATTGCTATCTTAATCAATTGAACATATTTTTATAATACTGGACTTGAAAACCATATATTTACTCGCGATCGTTTTCCTATAAGATAATTATAATATTGTCGTAAAATTCCACATTTGAACATTGATGAAGTTTAATTCAAGAATTACCTATTGCTGTTTATCTTTCTGATAGTCATAAAATTGCACATTGATATGAGACATGGATAATTGTCTGAAAAGAATCGACATTAAACTATTACATAGTTGTGGACAGTGTTTTAGTGACCACGATCTAGAGAACAGATTTCCTAATGTTACACCAAGCACTGTGGCTGGCATCTTCAAAAAAAATAAAACCTTATATCCTTGTTAGTTTTGGATGATGGACTTCGTAAAGAGAAGTCTGGTTCAAATGTTCATACGAAAAGAAGTATAATATGAGAATTTAGTGTCCATCTAGATGCCCTGACTCTATCCTGAATTAAGGGTCATGGAAAGGGAGACTCAGCCCATTTTTGAGGTTAAAAGGAAAAAAAAATCTTTAGATGTAATTTTATTGTGAGAATTGTAAATATGTGTATTTGTGAGGATTCATTGTGGCATTAAAGGTGGATAAGATTTCGTAAACTAGGTTGAAATGCTCATATTGAAGTGTTAGTATGTTATTCAGTATCATTTTTATTTATTATGTTAATTTTCTCAATTATCTTTCTTTTTGCAGAAGATGTGTGAAGCATTCAAAGATCATAATTGCTGGAAAGTTTGTTGACTGCTATTCCCTGAAAGTCCTGAAATTTAAACATCAATCTGGCATGGCACAGGGAAGCCAGCAGTTAGATATGCAGGTACTCCATGACCTCCGGCAACGTTTTCCTGAGATTCCTGAAAGTGTGGTGTCTCAATGCATGCTCCAGGTAGGTGTTGATTGCCCCAATAGTAGCTTCTCTTTGAAGTAGTAGATAAGGGTAACCAAACAAGATGCAAGGATAACTTTTCAGAAACAAAAGGAGTATGGAAAAAACTGGGACGGTGGATTATAGGAGATGAGAATAAGAACAAATATAGTAAAAGTTGGTTATTTTAGCCAATTTTCATTTATCTTATTATACTTTTAGGAAACAGTTTGCTTCCTTCCCCTTTCTTTTTTTCCTTTACAAATGAAATAATTCTATTAGGCTCCATTTAATTAAAAATAAAAGTATAACTAAATAGCATGGACATAGCTAGAAATTTATATCCTACTAAAATCAGTGGGGGGTAAATTCATTCTTAAATTCTAAATCTTCAAGATTGGTAGAAGCACCTTGATATGTTCAGCTTTTGTTCTTGAAAGTACTTCCCATCCTATATTTTCTTCCTATACAATTTATTTTCTTCCATTCCACTATTAATTTCATTTACATTTATGAAATGGAATATTGTACGCAGAATACAAAATTCCTTGTGGGAAAAAAAGAATTATTCTGTAGAAAACTCAAGCCTTAAAGAGATAGGTACCCTATATACTCGAGTATAAGCCGACCCGAATATAAGCCGAGGCACCCAATTTTACCCCCAAAAACTGGGAAAACTTATTGACTCGAGTATAAGCCGGGGGTGGAAAATGCAGCGGCTACTGGTAAATTTCAAAATAAAAATAGATACCAATAAAATTACATTAATTGAGGCATCATAGGTTAAATGTTTTTGAATATTGATTTCAAAGAAAAACAGTAAACTAGCTCTGTAAGTGGAAAAGAGGATCAACAAAAACAAAAATCTTGTCACCATGGTGAAGAGAAGCAGTTGTGAAATGAGTGACACGGTTGTTCAGAATGCTACAATGGGCATAAATGATGACCAGTCATAAGTGCGAAGACCAGTCAAAAGTGCGAGGACCTGTCAGAAATCACTTTTTTCAGCCCTCTGGGTAGTCCTTTTGTGCATATGGACTACTCAGAGGGCTGAAAAAGTGATTTTTGACTGGTCCTCACACTTGTGACCAGTCCTCAAACTTACGCCTGTCCTCACATTTTACGTTTTTGCCCTATTTTGTCACCATGGTGAAGAGAAGCAGTTGTGAAATGAGTGACATGGTTGTTAAGAATGCTGCATGGGCATAAATGTGAGGATGGTCATAAGTATGAGGACCGGTTAAAAGTGCGAGGACCTGTCAGAAATGACTTTTTTCAGCCCTCCGAATAGTCCCTATACACATATATCACATGACCAGCTAGCCACGCCCACCCAGTCACTGGCTTGATCTAATTTCAGGCAAGTTCAAGCCTCTCCCTCTTTTTTCTTTTTCTTTCTCTTTCTTTCTTTGTCTCTTTCTTTCTTCTCTCTCTCTTTCTTTCTCCCTCCCTTTCTTCTTCTCATCTGGCATTCTTAGAGCTCCACTACTGATTAGCTTAGCCCAGGAGTGGGCAAATGTGGCCCTTTTACAACCTGTGGACTTCAACTCCCAGAATTCCTGAGACAGCCAAGCTGGGAGAACCCACTCCTGGCTTAGCCTGAGCAAGGCTAGCTAGCAGCCAATTACAAGAAGCTCTCAATTAAAATCAGCTCTCAACTCAAGCTCAGTGCACATGGGATCTCCCTAAACAGTGAGGATTTCTTTGTTTCTTTTTCCCTTTAAGCCCCCCCCCAGCCCATTTTTGCTTCCAGGGGACTGCAGGGAGTCTTGCTAGGCACTCCCCTCATGCCCCTAGCAAGCCTGCCTGCCACTCTTGGGAGCCAAAAACGGGTGTGGGGGAGGGGCGCTGCACCCCCCCACACACCCCATTTTGGCTTTAGCAAGCCTCCCTGCCACTCTTGGGAGCCAAAAAGGCGCGGGGGAGGGGCGCAGCGCCCCCCCCCCACGCCCCATTTTGGCTTTAGCAGGTCTGTCAGCAAGCCAGGGAGCCAAAACGGTTGCAGGAAAAAAGGCATTTTTTTTTACTCGAATATAAGCCGAGGGGGGCTTTTTTCAGCCTGAAAAACGTGCTGAAATACTCGGCTTATATTCGAGTATATATGGTATTTCAGTTTCTACATACATCTCCCATATCTGTTTTACTACTTATCCCAAGCTACAGTAGAAGGAGTAGTTAAACATTCTGGTTCATTCTTTGAATAACACAAATTAAATATTCTCGTTTTGGGGAAGCCTTTTAGCTAACAAGATTTGGAGTGGTAGCACCTGTTTTACAAATCTTTAGGAAGAATTAATGAGATATTTTGTGACTGCACATACTTCAAAGCTATAAAAAAGTTTGTCTAGATCAGACATGTGAAACTCAAGGCCCACGGTCCAGATCCAGCCCACAGTATGGTTAGATCTGGCCCATAGGGCTGCCCTGAAGACAGCGAGGGGCTGGCCCCCACCGCCTCAGCCCTGGTCCACCCCAGCCCAGTGGGGCACTCCACCTGGGCGTGCACACAGGAAGCAGCGAGTGCATAGGGGCTGGTGTCCTGCTGCTGGGGCTATAGGTGCTGATCTGACCGTGTTCCGGTCTGGGTGGCTGCCATGAAGTTGTTGTAGATCAGGTTCTATATACCCAGAAGCAACAACGCACATGCCACCAGTGCCTCCAGATCCTCTATGGCCCCACAGTCCATAAGCACTTCCTATTCACTAGGACAACCCCACCCGCGCCCCACCCTGGCCCCTGCATGGCAAAACCACTGGCAGCAGTGCCACCCTCTCTCCCTCCCTTCATCCCTTCCTGGGTACAGAGGGAGGGAGGAGATGGGAATGAAAAGGAGGGATGCAGGGAAGGAAGGAAGGAGATGGGAATGAGAAGAAGGAAGGAGGTGGAGGGAGGGTCTGAGCAAGTCCTGCCTTAGCACTTGACCACCAGCAGCCCTGCTGCCCTCTTGCCATCCCCTTGCCCCCTCCTCCTGGTGATCTCCCATCCTATTGCTGAGGATTACAAAGCCAGGTCTCCTCCCATGGAGAGGGAGTGGGCCTCCTTTTGGCCTACGCTTTGCCCTCCTGCACCCACCATGAGCATCCTGGCCAAAGAGAGCAAGCACAGCAGCAGTCTCGAGGAGGAGATAAGCATGGCTGGGTGCCCCCTTGAGGAAGAGGGGTTGGGCTGGCCTGGCTTGAGGAGTCCTAGTACCCCAGGAGCTCAAAGGCCAGGAGGGTGCTTGCCCTCCGCTGTCCAGGGCTCCGGGCAGCCTGCACCGCCGTCCAGGGGTCCTCTGTGTGGCCTGAGATGGACGGCAAGGCTCGTCTGGTGGGCAAAGCTTTGGGGCTCGCCCTTCCTCCCCTGAAGACCCTGGATCCCCCCCTCACCTTTACCTGGCCCTCCACAGGAGGCAGAGGACAACCCTGTTGCGTGTGGAAGTGCAGAGGAGAAAGTTTTCAGGAAGCAGTTTCCTTCAAATCCAACTTCGCGCCTTCCGCCGTGAGCTAAAAACTTTTCTGTTCCATCAGGCAGGCCTGGCCTAATTTCTCCCCTTTTTTGGTAAAAATAATTTAAAAATTTTAAAATTTAAATATTTTAATATTTGGGGTTTTAATATTTTAATTGAGCTTTTAATAGTCGGGGCCATTGTTTAATTTGGTTTTATTTGGCTTTTAAATTTTGTATGTATGTTTTTTACTTTTGGCTGTTCACCGCCCTGAGTCCCCTCGGGGAGAAGGGCGGTATATAAATCTAAATAAAATAAAAAAAATAAAATAAAAACTTCTGACTTGACAAATCTGTGGAGAAGGGGAAAGGGTGGCGGGGGAGCTGCATGAGGGAAATCTGCCCCAACAAGCCAGCATTCTTACCAAGCACAATTGGAAATGGGGATTCCCTTTTGAGAAGGGCCAGCGTCTCTTGTGCAGGACCGGGCAGAGCTGCTCTCTTGCCTTCTCCTCTTGCTCTCCAGAGATCTGTCAAGGCAGAAGTTGGACTCGGAGGAAACTGCTTCCTACAAACTTTCTCCTCCATGCTTCCACATGCAGCAGTGTCGTCCTCTGCCTTCTGCTTTGCTGGGAGGGGGCACTGGACAGGGAAATGCTAATGATGTCTGGGATTGGGAGAAGAATGTCTCCTTTGGTTGCTGTGCATACACACACACACACACACACGCACACACACGCACACACACACAGAGCATTCCAAGCTAGGAGACTTATCCACATCTGAGCTTGCAAACTGCCAATCATGCCCTCTCTTCCTCTGTGGATAAAAGTCCCCAAACTTATAATACAGTGTGTGTGTGTGTGTGCACGCGCGTGTGTGCACGCGCACATTCATGGCTGCCAGCAGTTTGAGGAGGTGAGGAAATTATGGGGCACCGAATTGTCCCCATGTCGAGTTAGCCAGTGCAACTTGTTCCATCCCAACCTAGCTGTCCTGAATCAGCCATGCCCAGTGAGCGGCATTGAGCCAGCCATGCCCACCCAGCCACGGCGACCTAGCTGTGACCACCCCAGCCATGCCCACCTGGCCACTATGAGTGGTCATAGTTTTACAACTGGCCCTTTGAGGGATAACATAATGCTGATGTGGTCCTCAATGAAATTGAGTTTGACACCCCTGATCTAGATGGTGATTGACAGATAATGATTGTAATCTTTGTGGAAGGTTTCTTACATCTTGAAAGATTTGTTTATATATGACTCTTCATAAGCAAATTTAAGTTAGGCAAAATTATAAGTTTAAGTTATAACCTAAAGTAACAACCTTAGCAAATAGAATACAGAAGAGTAAAACAGATTGTTGTACTATAGTTTCTAAAACTTGCTCCATAGAATGTTATTTCTTCTAGAATAACAACAATCTTGATGCTTGTTGTCGAATTCTTGCACAAGAGAGCAACAAATACCTATATATGGAGTATCACAGCCCAGATGACACCCGAGTGAACAGGAATCGTCTTCTGCATATTAACCTTGGCATCCATCCTCATACTAACTATGGAGGGGATGGACTTCAACTTAATGGTGGTCGTACACTGGTACATAGTTCAAGTGATGGACATATTGATCCACAGTGCACCCCGGGCAAACAGCTGATCTGTTTAGTCCAAGAACCACATTCTGCTCCTGCTGTTGTAGCAGCTTCTCCAAACTACAATCCTTTTTTTATGAATGATCAGAATAGAAATGCAGCTACTCCTCCTCCACAGACACCTCAGCAATCTTCTCCCATACAGCCTGGAATGAATACATCTACTATGCAAGGTCCTCCTCCTCCATATATGCATATACCTCGGTACAGCACAAATCCTATAACTGTTACAGTTTCACAAAACCTCCCCTCTGGGCAGCCTTTACCCAGAGCTTTACAAATTCTTCCTCAAATTCAAAGTACTCCTTATGGAAGTCCTGGATCACTCTATATTAGGCAGACAACTCAAGGTTCTTCAGGACGACAGACTCCTACTCAAAGTACACAGTGGCATTCGTCACCACCAGGTCCAGTTCCACATTATAGTCCACATCCATTACCTGTCTATCCACATCAACAGAGCTATCAGCCTTCTCAGTATTCTCCCAAGCAGCCCCAGATTCCTCAGTCTCCTTTTCGATCACCACCTGCTTCCCAGTGTCCTTCTCCTTTTGGATCACCTCAACATCAAGTTCAACCCAGCCAAATAGGACATCAAAGTTCCCATGTATTTATGCCTCCTAGTCCTTCAACTGTGTTACCCCATCCATATCAACAAACACCACAGACATATCAAAAACCAAGTGGACACTCTGTATCTTATCTCCCATATGGTGGATCTACTTTATCTAAAGGCTCCATGAACAAGATAGAAATTACTGTTGAACCACCACAAAGACCTGGGACTACACTTAATAGGAGCCCTTCACCTATAAGTAATCAGCCATCCCAACGGAATCAGCACCCATTATATACACCTGCAACTCCTTCAAGTTCCCCTTCCAGAAGTATAGCAGGTCAGCCTAAACCTCCTTATAGTGTTAATCCTGTATATATAACATATACACAACCAGTTGGACCTTCAGGTGTCCTTACACAGTCCCCCCGAGTAATGGTATCTCAGCCAAATCCAGCAGTTTTTAAAATCACAGTAGGTCGAGCTCCTGCTGAGAATCTTCTAAATTTAGTGGACCAAGAAGAACATTCTGCAGCACCAGAACCTATTCAACCCATTTCGGTTGTACCAGGATCTGGAGGTGAAAGAGGAAGGCATAAGTACCAGAGAAGTTCCAGCTCTGGATCAGATGACTATGCTTATACACAAGGTAAGATTGATGAGTTTTTGCTTAATAATTCTCAAAATGTTTCCTAAGTATCAGATCATTTGGACTGTGGTTCATCTTAAATAGCTGTCTTCCCAAATACAAATATCCCTCCAAATGTATAAGTTAATAAGGATAAATTAACAAAATCATGTCTGTGATTTTTTTCTCAAGTTGAAAGAAACACGCTTATTTCATTTACCACTTTGAATTCTGCAGCAGTAAAAATGGTGATGGGGTGGGCCTGCTGGATCAGTGTGATATGGTGATAAAAGTATGATAACCTAACCTATCTAGCATTGCATAGCATAACAATAGCATAATATATAATATTGCAAAAATAGTTGTTAATATATTGTCCACCACATAATAGCACAGAAATGAACTGGAAATGGGACTGTCTAGGAATATGACTTAACTGAACAGTACCCTAAAAAAATTCTGACTATATAAAACTAATATACCATTACATATTTCAGATAAAAGAAATTGAATGTAGAGTGTAGAGTACTTTAAAAAAAATCAATAGAAATTATTTGTTTTAATATTGAATACAGCTTGAGTTTTATCAGTATAAATTGCAATAAATTGTAATGTTTATTGAAGTTTTTTCATATTTTGAGGGACTAGTCTAGGCCATTACCAAGAGTCAACACTGATCTGAAGGTACAAAAAGAAGTATGGCTATGGTAAAGCAGACGTTAATTCAGAAGGTGGAAGAATAGGACAGCTTCTGCTATATAGTAGGCTGTATACATATAAACCAAATTGGAAAAAAATCCAATAAGAATATCTCACAAATGTGTTCCACTTTGTAGTGAGCTTTCTTGCAACAAGTATCTTAGGTACCTCCTTTTTCCCCCAAAGGGAAAAATTGAAGATTCACGAATGAAGAAAATGTTTAAGATTCAAGGTTGAACCTTTGTTCTAAAACAAAAGATAAAGCAGTCAAATAGGCTGTACAATTGATTGTTGTTATTAAATTATGTTGCTCCAGTTTCTGGTTATTGGAATTCCTTGGATATATCCTGAGCACTGATTTTGTGATCTGGAAAGAAAGCTGTTTTTCTAAAGGACATACTGTAACATTCCCTTAATAGGTGGTTATTTATCAGTCAAGGATACTTCAGACTACATTGCAGTTCATCGACTAAGGTTTCTTCATGTACAGCTAGTTCTTTATTAGTGAAAAGCTAATGAACAAAAATGAGCCAGGTCCCTGAACTGATAATACAGGTGGCCCTTGGATAACAACCATTCTTTGAGCAATCAAACTTATAATTGTTCTGAACAGTTAGTACTTATGACAAGTCCTCCAAGTTCCAGCTGTTGCCATGCTCCTGCATTCAGGTTGTGAATGCAGGAGAATGCAACCAGCCACATTTCTGACCATTGCAGCATCCTTCAATCATGTGATTGTGAATATGGGGAATATTGTTAGATATAAGGACATCTTGACAGATCGGGGAGAACTGAAACAAAAACAAGAACTAGAGAGTCAAGGGATTGAGATAGATTGGTATACAAGACTGCAAATACAATCAAGATATGAAGCAGATCGTAGACAATATGGCTTTAACAGGGAAATCAGAACGGGATAAAATATTGACAGGAACAGATGAGAAAATGATTAAGAAATTATATAATTATCTATTGCGGATCAGACTAGAAGATGAAGAAGTAAAAGAAATTGATAGCATGGGCAAAGAATTTTGGATACACCATAGAATTGGAGAAATGGCAACAACTTTGGGAAAGAAACTATAAATTAACAATGGCAACATCCTATAAAGAAAACTTGTATAAGATGTTTTATAGATGGCATATGCCACCAGAAAGATAAGCTAAGATGTTTAAAGATAAATCAGCTAAATGTTGGAAATGTCATCAGTTGCCGGGATCATACTATTATATGTGTGTAAAGAAGCAAAACATTATTGGGTGAAAATACAAACATGGTTAGAGGGAATGTTGCAGCAATGTATAGAGTTAAAAGCCAGAGATATTCTTACTGGGAATTTTACCAGAGAATTACAGTAAAGAAGATACATATTTGATTATTCATATAATAACAGTGGCTAGAATTGTATTTGCCCAAAATTGGAAAGCAGATAAAATCCCGTTGGAAGGAGAAATTATAAAGAAAATTTTAGAATGTGCAGAAATGAATAGATTAACATTGAGAATAAAAGATAAAGAGGAGTCGATGTATTTCAAGATATGGGGGAAAAAATATGATTGGTTAGAAAGGAAATATGAATAAGGGTATAGAGATAAAATAGAGAAAAGATGGGAGAAAACAATTAAAAAATAAATACCCAGATGATGCCAAGTAAAAGAAGGGGGGTGGGGGTAAAAGGGAAAAAAGTGTTATGTTATATAAAAATGTACACAAATGTGTACATTAAAAGATATTAATTGAATAAGAAATTGAAATGAGAATAAAGATAATTAGAAAATTGGGGCTGCTCGAATACCACTTTAGATTGAACTGAAAAGGGAAACAACAAGAGAGAGGGGAAGGAGTAGAGAGAGAGGAAGGGAGAGGAGAGGAGAAAGAAGAAAGGGAAAAGGAGAGGAAGAAAAGGGAGGGGAAAGATGAGTAGAAGAGAAAGTTAGAAGGGGGGAAGAAGAGAGGAGTAGGGGAAGGGAAGGGAAAGTAGAAAGAGAAGGAGAGGAAGAAAGAAGAAAGTAGGAGGAGAAAGAGGAAGGAAGAGAAGGGGAGGAGAAGAAGAAAGGTTGGAGTAAAGGTAAATGGTAAAAGAGCAGCCCCGAAAAAGTAAAAATGAAAAATGAAAGTTAAAAGATAAGATGAATGAAAATGATGGATAAATGACTGTACATGTAAATGTGTTTATGAGAAATAAAAATAAAAAACTTTTTTGAAAAAAAATCGTGATTGTGATTTACAATTTTCCTTTATGGTTTTCCACAAGCAAATTCAATGAGAAAGCCATCAAGAAATCTGAATTCACAGTCAGGGAAAGTCCTCACTTAATGATCCACAGTGATTTGTTTAACTGATGACTTTTGGAACTGCTATCAGTAAGCAGCACAGTCATGTGATGTCACACTTTACAACTGCATTGCTTAGTGATCAAAATTCAGGTCCCAATTAGCATTAAGTGAAGATTACCTTATCTTCATAAGTATGTAAAATAATGAACTTCCTTATGGAGGAATATTACATCTATATCTCTTGTTCCTTTTTATAAATGTTTTTTATTTTATAGACAAACATACAATACATAATCATTCAGTGTATCATCTGAGTACATCTTTTGTGTCTTCTTCCTACTCCTCCACTATCATATCTTCATTTATTATAACATTTCTCCTACATTTCTTACTTTTCTATTAATACATTTATCTTCTTTCTCTTCTTTCTTCTCCACTCATTTCATTACAACATTACCCTATGTATATATCTTCTCTAACCAATGATAAAATTGTCCCCATACCTTAAAATGTTCCTCTCTTTAATGATCAAAGTCAATCTATTCCTTTCTGCACAATCCAATATTTTCTTAATTACTTCTCCCTCTGTAGGAATTTTCTCTGTTTTCCATCTTTGCGCAAATACTATCTTCTCTGCAATTATAACATGTATAATCAAATATGTATTTTCTTTACTAAATTTCTCTGGTAAGATACCCAATAAGAACAGTTCAGGTTTTAAATCCATATGTTTTATCATTTCTTCTAACCATGTTTTAATTTTAATCCAATAATTTCTGGACATGTCCACCACATATGATAATACGATCCTGGTGTCTGATAGCATTTCCTACATTTAGCTGATTTATCTTTAAACATTTTTGCTAATTTTTCAGGTGGCATGTACCATCTATAAAACATTTTGTATTGATTCTCCTTATATGCCGTGAACATTGTTAATTTATAATTCCTATAATTCCTTTCCCATAGATGCTGCCATTTGTCTAACTCAATTGAATATCCATTTTTTTTCCCAAGCTATCATTGTTTCTTTTACCTGTTGTTCCAGCTTAATACTCAATAAGTAATTATATAGTTACTTGTTCCTGTGAGTATCTTATCCAGTTCTGTCATTTCTAAATAAAAACCATATAGTTTAGCATCTTTTTCATATCTTGTTTGTATTTGCATATGAGTATAGCAGTCCATCTCAATCCCTTGTTCTTCTATTTCTTGTTTCCCTTTCAATTCCCCCTTATCTGTTGATATATCCTTGTAACTAAGAAAATTTTTAATATTAATAATATTTGGGTGTATTAACGCTTCCATTTTAGATAACCATGTTGGTATTTACAAATAATATTTATCTCTAATTCTCTCCCACACTAATAATAATGCATTTCTTACATAGTGTCTTTGAAAATAATTGTGCATCTTATTTTTTCCATACCATAAAAAAGCATGCTATCCCAATTGTAAATCATGTCCTTCCAAAGTTAATAGTCTTGTATTTCTTAATTCAATCCATTCTCTCATTGACGTGGATGAAAGAATGGACTGGACTAAGAAATATAAGATTATAAACTTTGGAAGGACATGGTTTACAATTGGGATGGCACGCCTTTTTATGGTATGGCAGAAGCAAGATGCATACTTATTTTCAAAGACATTATGTAAGCTCTTGTTTCTTTCTCATGAAGTATTTGTACCTCATCATTTGATTGCATGTTTATATTTGCTTCTGTTTTTGAAAAGGTCATTTGTTTGTACTTCTGTAGTTAGAAGTTGGATTTCTTAATTTTATGCATATTTTTCTCTGTAATGCACTAGCTTTGCTGTTACATCAACGTGCAAGGATGGAGAGGTTAGCAAAGGAGCTGAACTTTGAGAATGAGGAACTTGAGAAACTTAAAGGTGATGTAAATAATATGGAACATGATCTTATGCAAAGGCGTCTGAGAAGAGTGAGCTGTACAACCTCAATCCCAACTGTAAGCAATTTTTCTATAATTACCTATATACTCGAGTATAAGCCGACCCGAATATAAGCTGAGGCCCCCAATTTTACCACAAAAAACTGGGAAAACTTATTGATTTGAGTATAAGCCGGGGGTGGGAAATGCAGCGGCTACTGGTAAATTTCAAAATAAAAAAAGACTGGTTAAAAGTGCGAGGACCTGTCAGAAATCACATTTTTCAGCCCTCTGGGTAGTCCTTTTGTGCATATGGACTACTCAGAGGGCTGAAAAAGTAATTTTTGACTGGTCCTCGCACTTGTGACCAGTCCTCGAACTTAGGACTGCCAAGTTTGAAGATCTCTGAGCTAGGGCTTTGGGGCCATCCTTTTGGGGTGGGGGTCCCATTCGGAGAGACCCCCTGCCTCTCAGGAAGCATCAGGCCCAGGCAGAGAAAGTTGCCAAGGTTGGAGATCTCTGGACTAGAAGACCTGGTCTCGCAACCTGTCAGGAGAAGGAAGGAAAGGCGGGAGGGCGCTGGGGGGGGGGGGGGGGCGCGGTCCGGCCAGATCAAGTGCAGGACCAGGTATTAAAGGAGGAACCATCTGCGCTTGGAAGAGGATTGTGAGGGGGGAACAAATCCCACCCCACCCGGCTTTCCTTTTACCTTTCTTTAACGCGTCCCGCTTCCCTCCCCAAACCTTGGGAGGCAGCGTTCTCCGCGCTGCCTCCAAGCTAGCAGCTTCCTTCCTTCCCCGAAGCCCTGCCAGGCTTGCCTGCCTTCCATGCTGCCTTCCCGGCATCCCCATGGCCAGCTTGCCGCCCACCCCCACCCCGCTTCCCTTTTACCTTTCCTTAATGGGCCCCGCTTCCCTCCCCAGACCTTGGGAGGCAGCGTCCTCCACGCCACAAAGCCCTTGGGGATGGCTGCAGGAGGGGGAAAAGAAAAGTCTCGGCTCTCGAAGGCTTTGAGTGTGTGCGTGTGTTTGGCAGCGCTGAAGTGAGCCACGTGATCGGCCTCTTGCCTTCCCCTGCTGCCTCCACCTCTGCCTCTCCTCTCTGCCAACAGAAGTCAAAAGGGAAAAGGCAGCTGCTTTGCTGAGCGTTTCTCCGCATTTCCAGTGAGGGTGGCTGACTTGGGATGAAATGCGGAGAAACGTTCGGCAAAGCAACTGCCTTTTCCCTCCGACTTCTGTTGGCAGAGAAGGGAGAGGCAGAGGTGGAAGCGGCAGGGGAAGGCAAAGGGCTGATCGCAGCCGACGTGGTTACCCAGCGGGCTCCCTTCACATGGCTCGCTTCAGTGCCGCCAAACACACACACACCTTCAAAGCCTTCAAGAGGCTTCAGAAGCCAAGGGCTTTTTTTCTTTTCCCCCTCCTGCAGCCACCTCAAGGGCTTTGTGGCGCGGAGGACTCCGCCTCCCGAGGTTTGGGGAGAGAAGCAGGGCGCGTTAAGGAAAGGCAAAAGGGAAGCGGGGTGGAGGTGGGTGGCAAGCTGGCCATGGGGATGCCGGGAAGGCAGCGTGGAAGGCAGGCAAGCCTGGCAGGGCTTCGTGGAAGGAAGGAAGCTGCTAGCTCTCTTCCCCACAGCCGGGTGGCCCTGCCAGGCTTGCCTGCCTTCCCGGCAGTCCCTGTGGTCAGGCCCGCTTGCCTGCCTTCGCAAGCTGGTCTCGGGGACGCTGGGAAGGCCACGTGGAAGGCAGGGAAGCATGGCAGGGCTATGGGCTGCAGGGAAGGGAGTGGGTGGGGGGCAGGCTGGGATGGTGGAGGCGGGGAGGGCAGGGGCAGCTAGGTAGGCCACGACTCGCAGGCTTACCTGGCAGGCGCAGGACTTCAGGCAGGCAAGCTGCAAGCGAGGACCCACACAGTACAAGTGAGGAATGACTGGGTGGAGGGGGGCGGGGTGAGCGAGCGTCCCTGCAACCCCGGGAGCCAAAACGGTTGCAGGGAAAAAGGCATTTTTTTCGTGACTCGAATATAAACCGAGGGGGGCTTTTTTCAGCCTGAAAAACGTGCTGAAAAACTCGGCTTATATTTGAGTATATACGGTATATTAAAATAAAATTGTTCTTTCCTCTATTGACAGTATGAATAATTCACTATATTTTAAATTCATCATTTTTCATCCAATATGTAAGTCTCAGTTGAGTTGTTTCAGCAGCTAGTTACAACATGTTCTCTTAGTTGCCTCATATGCTTTTATCACCTCTTCCAAATTCTATAATACTATCTCAAGTGTTTGTTTGGAGGTTTGGAGTTCTGAAAAGGCATGTCAGCAGTATGTTGTTGCTTCAGATAAAAGTAGGAAACCCTAGTTCCATGTTGGCGAACCTATGGCACATGTGTCGGAAGCCATCGCCCGTTGTTTTGGGTTCCTGTACGCCGGCCATCTGGTTTTCATGCGCATGGGCGCATGGGAAATTGGAAGAGCAGCCACCCATTGCACATGCGCACTCCAGGAAAACAATCTTCCTGTTTCCAGAGTGCGCATGTGCGCCGGCCAGCTGGTCTGGTTTCTGGTGTGCATGCGCACGCAAATACCAGCAACTGGCGCGCGTGCCAAAAGACCCAGAGAGGGAATCCCAGCAGTCACTTCCTAAGGGAGCAGAGCAAGGTAAGCCAGGGATTCCCTCCCTCCCTGCCCGCGCAAGCTACTTGCGTGGTCCCAGGCAGTCCGGATTACCGGTGGACCAGCAGCTGGTGAGGGCGGGGTGGTGGTGGGCTGCCTGCTCAGATGACCCCGTGGTCGCCATCAAAGCAGGCCAACACGCCCCTCTTGGCTCGCTTCACCAGCCGTGCAGGTCGCTTGGGATGTGTTCTTCCTGCGCAGCCGCCCCGCCCCAGAAGAGCAACAGCAGCGGTTGCAGCTGCAGGGAAAAGGGAAGAGTGACCGGCTGGCTCAGGTGCACGAGGAAGCATTTGGTGGCAGGGTGGGCAGCTGTCCAGCCCGCGGCTGCTTCTCTGGCGTATGGCCAGAGAGCCTGGCTTGGCTGGCGGTGCAGCAGCAGGGGTCGGGTGGGGGTGCAGGCTACCTGTGGTTGGGCCCATCTCTCAACCCCTACCACGCCTGCTGCCACCTGAAAACATTGTTGCCGCGATCTCTGCTGCCTGGAGATATTCGCTGCCTCCCCAATTCTAAAAACGGGGCGTGGAGAGGCAAAACAAGAATACCACCGTTTCAGGCACTGTGCAGGAGGTTTAAGGCAAGGCAGCTAGCCGCTCTGCCTGCCCCTTCTCCAGACAACCCAGGCGGAGAGTGGTCGGTTTCTGCTACTGGCCTAGGAGGGGCCTATTTGCGGGCTCAGTTATCGGCGAGAGCAGCTGCTGCCTCACTCGCGGGTGTGAGGTGACACGCCGCTTCCAGGCCAGTTTGGGCAGGGACCTGAGAGCTGTGTGAGGATGGCTCACCCGAAAGAACTATGGCAGAGCCTTGCAGCTTTTATCTGCCAGCTGGCCTCTGGGTAATGATTCCAGAAGCGGCCCGGGGAAGTGTGGAGTTCGGGACTCGGTTGGCGAAGCAGGCGCTGCGCAGGGGGCATAAGGCAAGGTGCTGCCACCCGAAAACACTGTTGCGGTGATCTTGGTGTTTTCGGGTGGCAGATCCAGCCAAGAGGAAAGTGAATCTGCAGAGAAGGGTGTGCGGCTCTTGAATGTGCATTTCCAGGGAGGAAAACATTTTCGGGCAGCAGCGCGGATTCGGGGAGGGGATCGCAGCACTACCGGCCAAAAACACTTGCCGAGATCGCGGCAACTGTTTTTGTGTGGCAGCGCCTTGCCTTACGCCCCCTGCGCAGCGCCTGCTTTGCCAACCGAGTCCTGACCTCTACACTTCCCTGGGTCGCTTCTGGAATCAGGCTCTGACTGAGGCAGCAAAGGCACAGGGGGCTTGCCGGGAAGCCCAGCACCCAGCGGGGAGGAGCCCAAGCAAGGGTTTGGGGTCGCAGCAGAATGAGCAGTCAAAGCCTGTCTCCACCGGTGCGCCTGCCTCTCTTCCCCCTTTCTTGGAAGAAGAACTGCTTGCCAGCCCTGGGCGCCTGAGAGAAGCGCCGGGTGGCTATTTTGAAAGGGGTGGGAGCGGTTTATGCAAGCCTGAGCCTCCTTGATCGGGGCGCCTCCCTGGGAATTGCTGCCCAGCCTGGCCCGGGTGTTTGGAAAAACAGTACACTGCTGGAAGGGGAAGGGGAGCGGAGGTGGAGGAGAGGAATTACCCAGAGGCCAGCTAGCAGATAAAAGCTGCAAGGCTCTGCCGTAGTTCTTTCGGGTGAGCCATCCTCATGCAGCTCTCAGGTCACTGCCCAAACTGGCTTGGAAGTAGTGTCTCACCTCACCTGCGAGTGAGGCAGTGGCTGCTCTCACCAGTAACTGAGCCCGCAAATTGGCACGGTGGGCTCAGTTACTAGTGAGAGCAGCCACCGACTCGCTCGCCCCTTCTCATCCAAACTGCCGGGTGTTGCTCCAGTTCTTTCCGTCATAGCCGCACAGCCTTTTCTTCCAATTCTAGCTATGCTTTGGTACTTGCAGCCGCGGCAGCCCAGCACTGCAGTTCCCCTCCCTCCAACCAGCAGTCTCTGCTCGCGTTAAGGAGCTGGCGGCTGGGTGGGAGGAGGACAAGGACGGGCACAAGGTGACGCGTCACTTTCAGACCAGTCCGGCCAGTGGGTGGGTGAGCAGGCAGCCCTAAGGGAAGAGTGCTGCACTGGGTGACACATATCCCGGTCACGGGCTGCATGTGGGGCCCGAGGTGGAGGGGTGAGCTTCCCCGGCCGGTGCATGGCGCTGCCGAGTTGGCAGGGCCGAGAGTACTGCCGCCGGCTTGTGAACAGCTGTCTTGCCAGGGAACCGGCCGGTAACTGGTTGTCCTCCGGTAAGAGGCATACCGGCCCTCTTGGAAAAAGTGGGGGCGCATGCGTGGTGGCTGCACACATGTGCAGTGTGGGTTGTATGTGCGCATGCATAGTGTGAAGTGCATGCGCATTAGGAGCATGGTGGGTGGGTCAGGCGCGCATGCACAAATGGGGGCACCTATTGCATTATGGGTGCTGGCACGCGACAGTGCACGAGGGCTCACGCACTCAGACTTTTGGCACGCAACGCCAAAAAGGTTCACCATCGCTGCCCTAGTTACAAACAATATTCTAAAACTTAAGGCATCATATCTGTTGTGATCTTTGACAAGGCATTGATTGAGAATCGGCAGAGGTGGAGTGTTTTCTGGGTCTTATCTTTCAATAATTATATGCTTGCATGTGCTAATATCTTAATTCTGTAATTCTTTTTATATTTTTTAAATTCCTTCTCCTAAAATACGTTGAGTTGAAGTTCTGATAGAAGATGATTATTTGCCTCAAAAGGGGTCATGGTGGCATAGAGGCTTAATGACGCTGGATGTGCTGAACAATTGCCAGCACTCCGGCAGTTCGAGTCCAGCTCCACAGGACATGATGAGCTCCTGTCTTTTATCCCCAGCTCCTGCCCACCTAGTAGTTCAAAAGCATTGTTTATGAATAGAGAGTTAGGTTCTGCCATTTTGGTGGTGGGAAACTGCTGGCTGTGTTCTGTGGCCAAATTGTTGTGATAATAACTATATATCATAAGGAACTATATACATAGAAGTTTTATTAGATTTAAAATATAATATCTTTACATCATTATTGATAATGAGATTTTGCCATGGTGTCTCTAATGCAGGGTTGTCAAACTGGATTTCTTCGAGGGCTGGATCAGCATTGTAGTTCTCCACAGGCTGACCCAGGGGGGAGAGGAAGAGGTTGGGATGGATACTTCCTCCAGCACCCTGCCAGCCAAAATGGGGCATGGGTGGCCTGCACGCAGCCTCCTTGCGCCTCGTTCTCAGCCTGGACTGCCTCCTATATCACTTTAAGTTCAAACCTTTATTGTCAGAGTACAATATGTGTCCTATGAGATTGGCTGAGCCTCCCTTCGTGCACCCCCCCCAACACAATACATCTCACAGTGAAAGACAACAACAACAACAAATCCCTATCCCAGTGAATCCTGCTAACAATCTCCCAATCCTATTGCACCATGTGAACTTATTGCATGTCGCGCCGGCCCCACAAGTCAATCGTACTATGTTGTTGTAGTTATTTTTCATTCAGGAGTCTGACAGCCCAGAGATAAAAACTGTTCTTTAGTCTGTTTGTGCGGCTGCCTATGCTTCTATATCTCCTTCCCGATGGAAGGAGGATAAAGAAGTGCTGACCAGGGTATGAGTCGTCTCTGAGGATATTCCTCACTCTTCTAAGGCAGCGAGCCTTAGCAATGTCATCTAGTGGTATCAGGGGACAGCCCACGATGTTTTGTGCTGTGCTCACCACTCTCTGTAATGTTTTTCTATCTGCGGCTATCAAGCCGTTCAAACCACATCAAACCACAGTGTAATGCACTGAGTGAGGACGCTTTCTATTGTGGACTGGTAAAAGGTGGTAATCATTTGTTGTTCCCCTTTGTTTTTTCGCAAGATTCTAAGGAAGTGGAGTCTCTGTTGGGCCTTTCTGGCCACCTGGGTCATGTTGATCTTCCAGGTGAAGTCTTCACTGAGATAGACTCCTAGGAATTTAAAGGAGGAAACTCTCTCCACACAGCCACCCTCGATGTAAAGTGGGGCAGGTTCCTCCCTCTTCTTCCGGTAGTCTAACACCATCTCCTTTGTCATACTGATGTTCAGGTGCAGGTTGTTTTCTAAGCATGATGTGGATGGTTTTTGAACCGCCCTGCTGTACGCTGCTTTGTCTCCACCTGTAATAAGACCCAGTACAGTGGTATCATCTGTGAACTTAATAGTAACAGTGGATGGGTCAGACGATACATAATCGTGTGTACAGTGAATACAGATAGGGAAGCCTTGTGGGAAGCCAGTGCTAAGCTTCAGGGAGGTGGAATGACAGACCCAACCCTCACTGTTTGTGGCCGGTCCATCGGAAAGTCTTTTTTTAAAAAAAAGTTATTTATTTTTTTTAAACAAACAAACATACAAACAAACAATACATCCTTAATCATTCAGTGTTTCATCTAAGTACATATTTTGTGTCTTCTACTCCCTCCATCATTTTCATTTTATATTTCTATCATACCTTTATATTTTCATTTAGATTGTTACATCATTCTTCCCAAATTTCTTAAATTTATATTAATTCATCAATTATCTAGATATATATCTTCTCTAACCATTGATATAATTGCCCCCATATTTTAAAATACTCCGATTCTTCCTTTTCTTTAATTACCAGTGTTAATCTATTAAATTTTTCACATTCCAATATTTTCTTAATTACTTCTCTCTCTAAAGGGATTTTCTCTGCTTTCAAGTTTTGCGCAAATACAATTCTTGCTGCAGTTACAATATGTATAATCAAATAAGTATTCTCTTTACTATATTTCTCTGGTAAAATACCCAATAGGAATAGTTCAGGTTTTAAACCAATACGTTGTTGTAACATTTCCTCTGTGTTCAAATTTTAATCCAATAGTTACTCGCTTCTAGACACGTCCACCACAATCTGGTATCTGACGGCTTTTCCAGCATTTAGCTGTTTTATCTTTAAACATTTTTGCCAATTTTTCAGGTGGCATATGCCATCTACAAAACATTTGTATTGATTTTCTTTATATGCTGTGGACATGATTAATTTATAATTTCTTTCCCATATTTGCTGCCATTTGTCTAACTCAATTGTATATCCAAAATTCTTAGCTTATGCTATCATTGTTTCTTTTACCTGTTCTTCTAGTTTAATACTCAATAAATTTTTATATAGTTTTTAAATCATTTTTCATCTGTTCCTGTGAGTATCTCATCCATCTTCATTTCCAAGTAGAAACCATAGCATCTTTTTCATATCTTATTTATTTGTAATTGCATATACCAATCCATTTCAATCCCTTGTTCTTCTATTTCTTGTTTCTTTTTCAATTCCCCCCTTTCTGTTAGTATATCTTTATATCTAAGGATAGTCCCCATATTAATAATATTTGGATGTATTAACACTTCCATTGTAGATAACCATATTTTTGGGTAAATATTATTTGAAAATTTTGGTATTTTCAAATAATATTTATCTCTAACATTCTCCCATACTAATAATAATGCATTTCTTACATAGTGTCTTTGAAAAGAACTCTGCATCTTATTTTTGCCATACCATAAAAAAGCATGCCATCCCAATTGTAAATCATGTCCTTCCAAAGTTAATAGTCTTGTATTTCTTAATTCAATCCATTCTCTCATCTACGTCAATGCCACTGCCTGATAGTATAGTTCCCAATTAGATAGTCCAAATCCTCCTTAAAGTCTCACATCTTGTAACATTCTTACGTTAATTTTCGCTTTTTTCCCTTGCCATATGAATTTCATTACTATTTTATATAATTGTTCAAAATGTTTCTTTTCTACTTTTATCGCTATTGTTTGAAATAAAAATAAGTGTCTCGGTAATATATTCATCTTAATTATTGCAGTCCTTCCCATTAGTGATAACTGTAGATTTTTCCATTTCTTCAAGTCTTTCTCAATTTGATTTTTCAGTTTATAATAATTATCCTCTTTAATTGTTACGCATCTTGAAGTTAATTGGATTCCTAAATATTTTACTTTCTTCGCAATCTGAATGTCTAATTTCTCCATTAAGTCTCTCTTCTGTTTTTCTGTAATATTTTTCACCAGTATTTTTGTTTTTTCTTTATTTATTTTCAGTCCTGCTACTTCTCCATATTCTTCTATTTGATCTATTATGTTTATGTTTATATTTATTGTATTTATATACTGCCCTTCTCCCGAGGGACTCAGGGCAGTGAACAGCCATAGTAAAACAATATACAGCAAAAATTAAAAGCTAATTAAAATAATTCAATCATTCGGCCAAAATTTAAAACATCCAATTAAAATCATTATAAAATCCTTATCAGAAACCAATTTAAAAAACCTTTATCCAGTCAGACCAGCTTGCTGGAATAATAGGGTCTTCAGAGAGCGATGCTTTGGGATTAGTTTGGGTCCTGTTACTTGAGGTTCCTCCAAAATGAATACTAAGTCATCTGCGAAGGCTTGTAGTTTATATTCTTTTTTGATTTTCAATCCCTTTATTTTTTCATTTTGTCTTACATTTCTAATTAATACTTCTAATGTCAATACAAATAATAATGGGGATAAAAGGCATCCTTGTCTTGTTCCTTCCATTCTATTAAACTTTTCTGTCATATCTCCGTTCATCATTACCTTTGCTGACTGTTTGTTATAAATTGTTTTTATCATATTTATGAATCTCCCCTCCCCAAAGTCCATAATTTGTAATTGTTTTATCCTAAATTGCCAATTCACATTGTCAAACTTTTGCACATCCAAGAATATCATTGCCATTTGCTTATCTGAATGCACTTCGTAATATTCCAGAGTATTCAAAATTGTTCTCATATTATGTCTAATCTGTCTTTTGGGTAAAAAACCATTTTGATCCATGTGTATAAATTTGTTTAACAACTTTTTTAATCTATTTGCTATTATTGATGCAAATATTTTATAGTCAGCGTTCAACAATTAAATCGGTCTGTAATTTTTAATTTGTTGTAAATCTCTATCTTCTTTAGGTATAAGACAGTGATGGCTAACCTTTTTGCCATCGCGTGCCAAAAGCGGGGGGAGTGCAGTGGGGTTACACGCATATGTGCCCACATCCATAATTCTATGTGCCCTGCCCCCCCGTGTCCCCCCCGCTTTTGGCATGCAATAGTATGCCAGTAGGCCTGTTTTTCTCTCTCCCCAGGATCCAGAGCCTTTCTAGGAGCCTGGGGAGGGCAAAAACGCCCTTCCCTACACCCCCAGAGGCCCTCGGGAGGCTGGAAACAGTGTATTTCCTGACTTCTGGTGGGCCCAGAAGGCCCAAAAATCAGCTGGCCGGCGCGCGCATGTGTGCCGGAGCTGAGCTCGCGTGCCCACCGATATGGCTCCACGTGCCACCTGTGGCACCCGTGCCATAGGTTCGCCATCACGGGTATAAGAGTAATATATGCCTCCATCCATGAGTTCGGTATCTTTGAATTTACTAAGAGTTCATTAAATGCTTACAACATTACATTGCTTAGTACATCTTGCAGTACCTTATATAGTTCTGCTAGTGGTCCATCCGGGCCCCGTGTTTTCCCATTCTTTTGTTTTTTTATTGTTTCTGTTAATTCCATCATTGTTATTCTTTCTTCTAGTGCTCTTTTTATAGTTTTCAGGTATTTTAGGTAAGTTGGATTTTCTTAAATATTGTTTTTTCCAGATATTATCTCTTGTTTATACAGTCTCTCGTAATACTTTTAAACTATTTTTTCTTTTCTTTATTTCTATAACATACCATTCCTTTTTCATCTGTTAATTGGTTGATCAGTTTTTTCTCCTTCTCTTTTTTCATTTTATATGCCAACCATCTGCCTGGCCTATTGTTTAAAAAAGCATTGTTTAGAAGCTCTTAATTTATTTGCCAAATCCTCTTGTTCAATTAAATTCATTTCATGTTTTTTCAAGTCCATTTGTTTTTTAATTTTCTTATTTTGTGTATCTTTTTGCAATTCTTTCTCCAGCTTTTTATATTCCTCTTCTAACTTTTTTTGTTTTTGTCTTTTCTTTTTATTCTTTTCCCAAGTATGTCATTGCCGGTCCTCTAATGTATGCTTTCACTGTATCCCATACATTTTGAAGTGATGTATCCTTTTTTTTTTAAAGAAAAAACCAACTCCTTTTCCAGAAATTGTTTAAATTCATTTTCCTGTAAAATTGTCGAATTTAAAGTCCATCTCAGCCTTTTCTTCTGGTCTTTCCATATAATTATAATCGGATTATGATCTGCCCATGTACTTGTTTCAATATTCACTTCTTGTATATTAACTAGTAAAGCTGTTGATATCCACATCATATCTATTCTATTCTATCAAACATATTGCCTGTTTGAATAAAAAGTATAATGCTTTTCTTTCAAATGTCTTTTTCTCCATGCATCTTGTATACTTAATTCCTCAACCATTGTAAAAAAAGTCTTTGGAAATATTTTCTTAGGTTTCTTGTTTATCTTTGTTGTTTTGTAATCCAAATCTGCATCTACCACCACATTAAAATCACCCATTATGCAAATATTTTTATATTCAAATTCTAATATTTTTCTGTGTAGTTTCCCATAAAATTCTTCTTGGTTCTCATTTGGTGCATATATCGCTATCAACAGTATTTGTTAATTGTTCATTGTTACCTCAACCCATAAGTATCCTCCCTTCATCTGCAAAAATTTGCTTAGGTGCTAGTTTTTCCCTTATATATAACACTATACCTCTCTTACTTTGTCAGCAAATGATATTCTTTTCTCAGGTCTCTCACTCTTCTGGGTATTTGTCTCAGCACTACTATCTCTTTATCCTTGTATTTTATTGGGGTGTTCCTTGCTATTTGTAGTATTTCTGTTTTTATTGCTTTCTTTGTGAATCTTACATGAATTTCTCTTGGTAACTTATTTCTCATTGCATATCTTGTATGTACCCTAAATATTTCGTCAATCCCATTTAATATCTTCTCTTTAGCTTCTTCCATCATTTCTGCCAGCATCTCTCATAACTTCTGCCAAATTTTCCCCCTTCTCTTCTTCTACATTTTGAAATCTTAAATAATAATCAGATGTGTCCATTTCTAAAGCAATAATTATCCTTTCGTGATTTTTATCCACTGATGTCATTCTTTCCTCAAGTTCTCCCACTTTTTTCTCTGTCTGATCTGCTTTTTCTTCTATTTTTTAATCCTTTCTTCAGATTTCCCCATCATCTCCTTGACCTCTTTTAAATCTTCATCTACTTTTTCAATTTTCTCATCCAATTTCACTATCCCTTCTTTCAGGTCTTCATGAAACATCTGTATCATATTTTTGAGATCCATAGTTTCTGACATTTTGTGTGACTCTGCAGAGAAAGGACTTGGCGTTGAATGCAGATGTGCAGTAAATTTCTTCATTTCTTGAATTTAATAGCCACTTGATTTGTAATCCACAAATGGTTCAATTTGTAATCCAAATATCTAATTCCCCCCCCCCCCCCCCCGGTTGGGTGGATTAGAAAAAATATAGGCAAAAATAAGCCCACCACAATCACCTCAAAAAAAAAAAGCATATGTTTAAAAAGTAAAAGGAATCTAAAAAAGAAGTCAAGGGGAAATAAAAATAAAGAACACACAAAAAAAAGTAAATCAATTATCTTTCTTCAGGCTCTTCTTGCCTTAATCCCAATTCTCTGCAGTGAAGCCCAATCAAAATGCCTCTTTCTGAAGTCGCCAAAAAAAGAGAAAAAACAAGCAAAAAAGAGGAACAAAAAATCCCAGGTCCAAAAGTCTTCTATTCCCATCAATATATGGTAAACAATAAAGTTAAATCAAAAGTTCCAAAAAGTACTTCAAAGATAGCGTATACACAAGAAAGTTGGAAAGTAAAAAACAACAACAATGTAAAATAGAAATCCAAAAAGTAAAACAAAATCAACCAGCCAGTTCATTGTTTCAATCTTTCAAAAGGTTCACTGTTTATTTTACATTAAAAACATCACTTCCAAAGTCTCTCTCTTCTTTAAAATATGTTTTTTATCAATCTAGCTAACATTGTCAAGGTCAGCCTTATTTTTTTTCTTCAATTTAAACTCTTTTACTCCACCAGATGGAGCTGTAGTTTTAGTTTCAGTTAGCAAAAATAGAAAAAGTTAAAGTTTTCAAAATACTCCATTCAGTTCCAATTCATTTAAGTTCATTTATCCATACCCCCAAAAAATAATAATCAGGTTCTCTTATCTTCTCTTATCTTCAGATCAAATCCTTTCTTTCAGTTTATTCTGTAATTCATTCTTTTCTTTAGATTTACTTGCTTTCCTCGCCTCTCTAATACCAGGAGTGGAGAGCTGTCATAGACCTGCTCTCCCTCCCCTCTTTGTTCCATTTCACGTTTTCACTTTCTATTTATTCCAAGCGGGTATGAAAAGAAACTTTAGTATAAAAAGCCAAGTTCTCACCCAGATGATGCACTCTGTCTTTAACTCCTCGCTCCAGTTGTGGCTGCCCCAGCTTCTTAGCAGCACAATGACTGCTTTCTCAGTTGCTCAGTGTGAGAAGCTGTCTCCGACTAACCACGGACTTTGCGGAATCCCTATGTTAGTCCGTCTATGCCTCTCTTGTTCGCCGACCCTACAAGTCGGCTTAGGTCAATAAATACCCCCCAAACAGCTAAGATATCAACGGTTCACCCAGGAGCAGAGGAACTTGTCTTGCTGCAATGCTGGCCACGCCCCCTTCCACTGGCCACACCCCATTCAGAAAGTCTTTGATCCAGTCGCAGGTGGAAGAGGGAAAATCCAAGTCAGTCAGCTTTCTGATAAGGATGCTCGGCAGAATGGTATTAAAGGCTGAGCTATAATCTGTGAAAAGCATCCTGACATAGTTTCTGGCTCTCTCCAGATTGCTCGCTACAGAATGTAAGGCAGTAGCTATGGCATCATCTGTCAACCTATTCCCCCTGTAGGCAAACTGATGTTTGTCAAAAGTCCAGTGGGAGGCATGTCCTAAGGTGTTGGAGAACCAATATCTCAAAGCATTTCATCACTACAGATGTTAGTGCGATAGGTTTGTAGTCATTTAGGCAGTTATCACTGTTTTCTTCGGGACTGGGACAATAATGGCTGCTTTCAAGCATAATGGAACATTGGCCGTTTGCAGGGAGATATTAAAGCGTCAGGATCTGTGCTAATTGGCCGGCACAGGTATTTACCACTATCCCCAGCACCCCATCTGGACCTGCAGCTTTGCTGGGATTCACAGCCTTCAATACAGCTCTCACTTGAGGTTTGTGTAGGGTGAGTGGCTGGGAATCAGAAGGCCAGTGGGCTGAGGCTACAGGGTCTGGTCTTTTCACCTTGTAGCAGGCAAAGAAGGTGTTCACCTCTACCAATGAGGCATCAGCGTTGACCATGTTCTTCGTGTTGTCCTTATACTTAGTTAGGTGCTGCAGTACCTGCCACACTTGCTTCGGGTTGTTGTCTGTTAGATGGTTCTCCATCTTATGTTTGTATTGTTGTTTTGCCATCTTAATGCCTCTTCTAAGGTTTGCCCTGGCCTCTCTATATCTATCACTGTCCCCTGCCTTAAAGGCAGAATCCCGGGCTCTCAGAAGCATCTGTACCCCCGCAGTCATCCAGGGTTTACAATTCCCATAGACTCTGATGCACCTGTCCGCTGTAATGCTGTCAGTGCACACTTTGATGTAAGAGTGTACGGCATCAGTGTATTCATGCAGGTCTTGATGTTCAAATACACTCCACTCAGTGGTTTCAAAACAATGCTGCAGCTGACTGAGAGCATCCCTGGCCAGGTTTTAACCATTTTCACGGCTGACTGAGTTCTTTTCCTGAGAGGGACATACTTCGGGCATAACAGCAGTTAGATGGTCGGATGTGCCCAGGTGGGGGAGGGGAATTACTCTGTATGCCTGTTTCAGGTTAGAGCAGTGGTTCCCAACCTTTTTTTGGCTATGCCCCACCTAATCATCTCTCAAATCCTGATGTCCCTCCTGTGACATATAATTCTTACTATTCAAAAAGTGAACTCCTACTCATGCGGAGGAAGCCGCATGGTTAACTTGGTTTAAACAAGATTCCAAATTGCTCCCATTAAAAATTAAATTGCCCCCCTGTGGGGTGTTGACCCCATGTTGGGAACCACTGGGTTAGAGTACACACAGTCTAAAGTGTTCTTTTGTCTGGTGGAGAACTGTACATACTGCACGAACTGAGAGAGAACTGTCTTTAGACACACTTGATTGAAGTCCCCAGCCATGACAAAAGCGCCCTGTGGATGAGTTTGCTGCTGCCTGGAGATGATGTCGTATACCTTAGTAAGCGCCATGCTGACATTGGCATCAGGTGGAATATAAACAGCTATTATTATTACGGTGATTTCTCTAGGCAGATAAAATGGCCTACATGTGACAGTCATCAGTTCCACATCTGGGCAGCAATATATATAGACTACTCTGCTGTTAACACACCAGTCACTGTGTATATAGATACAGAGTCCTCCTCTCTTGCTCTTACTAGAGTCACCATTTCTGTTGCAGCAATAAGTGACAGGCCCAAATGGGGCACGGGGGCCTGCATGCTCTCCCCGTGCCCCATTTTGGCCAGCAGAAAGGCAGGAGGTCATCCAGGCTGAAAACGGGGCACACAGAAGCCCCCTGCGGCCCCCCCATGCTCTGTTTTGGTCGGCAGAGTGCTGCAGCAGGCCGTCCAGACTGGAAATGGGGTGTGCAGGAGCCAGGTATGCCCCCCCTCCCCATTTTCCCTAGCAGGAGCACTGTGGGCTGGTCTTTTGCTATTTCCAGGCCGGCCCCATGGGGCAGATTTGAGCACCCTGCTCTAATGACACTAAGACTCCCATCAATGATAACATTGGCATGGATTGTTATAAAATCAGGATAATTTAACCTAGCAGTTTAAATCTTAGTTTAAAGTACTGAAGGAATGCAAGTACCGTTTTCCCCCAAAAATAGGACCTACCCCCAAAACAAGCCCAAGCCTGATTTTTTTTGGGATAGGTCTAATTTAAGCCCTACCCCAAAAATAAGCCCCAAAGAAGAGGGTGGGCGTGGCCAGGACAGGATGCAGCCCTTCCCTTCCCCGGTCACCTCATAGAGGCTTGGCCCCTTAATGGATCAGCTTGGCCCTATGGATCAGCTGAGCCAGCGAGCGCTGTGAGCTGCCTCTCATTCTGTCTCTCTAGGTGCCTGGACGTGTTTCCGGTGCTCTCTTTCCAGCCCAAGCCTTGCCCGCAGCACCAGGCAGCCTTGTAACCAAGGGCCCCTCTCTTCCGCAGCTCATCTTGTAGTTCTGGAGCAGGCAGTGACCATGGTTTGTGCTCCGCCAGGCCTGGAGCTCAGGTTTTGCTCAGGCTGCTACTATGATGTGGCAGAAAGCCATGCGGTGCATCAGAATAGGCTCCCCCCACCCCCACCTCTGCTCAGCTGCTGGACCTGTTTTACCTGCTGCTTCTGGCCTCACCCTCCTGGCTGTACTGCTCTCAGTAGCCCTGCTGGGCTGCTCCTCCCTGTGTGGCAATTTGCCCCAGATTTCCAGAGCACCTTCCCTGCCGCTGGCCTGCCAGGGCCCCCTTCGGCAGCGGTTGTGCTGCCCTGCGCAAGCTCCATGGTGGCGTTTCAGTGATAGGAGGAGGGAGGGGGAGATCGCCTATTCCTCCTTTGCACCCCAAAATACCATCTTCCCTGGCTGCCGAGCCCCTAGCCTGCACCCCTCTCGCAGAGCAAGATGTGCAACTCGATGTTATCTGTGGAGGCCTCTCAGTGCAATGCTCTGTTGCAGTTTCAAAGGAAACCTCTGCCTTCCCTGCACAGGATTGCAAGGCTAGAGGCTTCAGAGGGATCATTTTTGGGATGTACATCTGTGCAGGGTTCCCTATGGAAAGGACTATCGGCAGGAAAATGGGGGGTGGGATTTTCCTGCCCATCGTCTTTTCCTTGGGAAGGGATGATCTCTCTTCGGCACAAGGAAAGGACGATCAGCAGGAAATGCGTCTGTGGGGAGTTTTGGGAGTTGAAATCCACAAATCTTAAAGTGGCCAAATGGCTGCCCATGCTGCTGCTGGTGTCAACTCGCAAAGCATCCCTGGCCTGGCATTCGAGTTGCCATAGGCAAGGGGGATGGGAAACCGACAAAACAGCACAGCAGCCAAAAACAGGAGCACATTCCAGACATATCTTTCTCAAGGCTGTCTCCCAGGGTTATCCACAGCAGCCGGAGGGGAGTGTTCTCTACAACCCGCGAAATTGCTTGGTTGACTAACGTGATTGATAACATATCCTGGGGGGATGGGGAAACAGGGTCATGATTGGGGCTGTAAATTACGTGGGATCAGAGTTGGCTTCACTTGGGAACGTGCCGACATGAAGCTCCTAATAAATAACTGGATTTCTTTTGAAGCTTGGCTCAAGGCTCATGATTTAATTAGGGCATCCGTCAGAACCCTGACAGCTGGCCTCGCACAGGCTCTTTGCACTCCTGGCAGTGCTGGTCTCAGCTGCCCTGCTGGGCTGCACCTGCCTGGTGCAGAATGAGTTGTCCCAGATCGAAAACCTCTGGAGCACCACCGCCTGCCAGGGCCTCTTCACGTGCGGCCACCAGTGGAGTCATGCCACTTGTGCTGTCTTGCCTGTCGCCCTCTTTGGGCTGCTGAGCGCTGGCCTGCATGCCTACTCAGCTACCCTGAGCCCAGTGTTCTTTGGGCCCTGGTGGGCACTGAAACTCTCTTGTCAGCTCTGTGTGGTGTAGCTCCATGGGAGGTAGTGCAGGCTGCTGCGTAGCAGCTGGAGCTTGGTGGTGGGCTGGGCTAGGCTAGGCACAAGGCGAAGTGGCTACACAGCCACCACAGGTGAGGCAGATGCTGAAGGCGACCAAGGGCAGCCCCATCTCTGCCTCGCACAGCCGGCAAGAGAGCTGCAGCACCTGCCAGGGCCCAAAGAGGCCCTGCAGCAACGATTAGGCATGCAGGCAATAGACGTGCAGGCTGGCGCTCAGCAGCCCAAAGGTGGCGGGTGAGGCATCACAAGCAGCATGGCTCCACCGGTGGCTGCTTGTGAAGGGACCCTGGTAGGCCGGTGGCGCTCTGGAGGCTTTCGATCTGGGATGACACACCCCATGCCAGGCAGGAGCAGCCCAGCAGGCCGGCCAAGAGCAGCGCTGCCAGGAGGGTGAAGAGCCCCCATGAGGCCAGCAGCAGCATGGGCAGCTGCAGACAGCTGCCACAGCTGAGAAGTGTCCCAGCAGTAGCTGGGCTAGCAGGCAGGGCAGGTGGAGGCCAGGGCATGCCGAGAGCTTGGCCCATTGCAGCTGTGGGCAAGCAGGCAGTGGGACGGAGAGGGCGGAGCCAGTGGTAACTGCGCTCCCACTCCTGCTGGTCCCCTGTTCTTTGCCTCCTGCACATCAAAAAAATAAGAACTCCCTGAAAATAATCCCAAGTGCTTATTTTCAAACCCAAAAGAAAATAAGACCGGGTCTTATTTTCAGGGAAACACAGTAGTCCTCAGGTTGCAAGCACTCATTCAGTAACTGTTCAAAGTTATGGTGGCACTGAATGAGTAGTACTTATGACTGGTCCTCAAAATTCTGGCCATTGCAGCACCCATGCAGTCACATCATCATATTTGGGTTCACACTTAGAACCATTGCAGCCTCCCCTGATTGTCATTTGCACCATTCCCTGTCAGCCTCTCACAAGCAAAGTGAATGGGCAAGCTGGAAGGGAAAGTCGCAAGTTTCTCCAGTAAGTTACTCCCGTTGCTTTTTCTCCCAAGGAGCCTCGTAGAGAGTACAATATCAAGCACCTCCCCAAATCATCCTGCTTGTGCTTTGTAGCAATCATCCACAACCCTGCTGACCTGCCTGCAGTCCCCCATTATCCATAGCACCTGCCCATGACCCCCAATGGACTGTACATGACCTCTGCCAATTTGCTTATGCTCCAAAGAGCCTGCCACCAACAACTTATTTACACCACCCACAGCCAGGCTGCCTTCCCTGCCCTTGTGGACTTGGGGTTGCTACACATTGCTTAGCAATGGAAATTCAAGACCCAATTGCTATTGTAACCTGAGGACTGCCTATAGGTATTTTTTAACATATAAATTGATAGATAAAATATTGAAAATAGTCATTTTCAATTTGATAAGGAGACTATTAATTAATCTATCATTTCCAGTTTGTGGCTCTTGGAATTCTTTGCTTTTACATTGAGCATTGATTTTTTTTGATGTGGAGACAAAAGCTGTCTTTCTAAAAGACATACATTCTCTTATTAGGTGATACTATCAGTAAGGAGGATCTGTAGACTATACTTTTAACTCATCTTTTTTGTAATTTATGAATGCACCTCTGATAAAGGTAAAGGGATGGAAAGGTGGGGAGAATTTTAAAAAATGGTGAATGGGCTTCTGGTTGGCTACATTTATGTATTTAATTAAATGAATGTGCCAGCTTACTTACTTTCTATTCTTGATTCTCTCTGCTAGCCCGAGGAGATGACAAGATTGAGAAGCATGAATAGGCAGCTCCAGATAAATGTAGACTGTACTCAGAAAGAAATTGACCTCCTTCAGTCTAGAGGTAGATGTTTTCAATGATTTTCTGTATCTGAAATGCATTGATATGGAGCTTTATGTAAGAATTTAAGAGGTTTTATGAATATTATTGTCTTTTCCTATCATAGTCATAGAAAGAAAGATAATCCAATCGATTTTCTTTTTACTAGATGTATTGTTTTGATACTTTAGTGAAAATGTATTTGCAAATATTGATTCTGTATCATTTAAGTGACAGAATTTGCAAGCATTCTTCATTATATACGGGCAGTTTCCAGGATAGCAAGGCTATATGACTTTAAGACACTGTTGTTTGCTGCATTTCAGTATCGTTTCATGTCAAAAGTACACTTAACCAGTAACTTCTTTTACCTCTTAAACATATATCCTGTTCAAAATATATTATTTTCTGCTTTTTATTAATAGGAAACTTTGACCTGAAAGCCATGAATAATTTTTATGATAATATAGAGCCTGGTCCTGTTGTGCCGCCAAAGCCATGTAAAAAAGGTGAGTCACTACACAAATGTTCAAGATGTAGTTTGTTTCTGATATTTTTTTGTAGAGGGATTCTTATATTAGCAGGAAGGAAATTAGATGTATATGTTTCTTATGCACAACCACCGTATTTTTCGGAGTATAAGACGCACCTTTTTACCCCCAAATAGAGGGTGAAAATCTGGATGCATCTTATAGTCTGAATGTAGCCCTGCCCGCCCACCGGCCCCCACCCTTCGGACATTTTCAGGTAGTTCCAGGCAGCGGGGATCTGGGTCGGGGCACAGCCTGAGGAACAAACCTCTTCAGGACGGTCGGGGGGGGGGGATCTGCCTGGCAGCTTTGGGGAACAAGGTGGGCCTCATGGTTTGCGGCTGGTCACCCCTCTGGCCACTCAGCGGGCAGCTCAGGGCAGACAATGGTCACGATGACTTCACTCCCCAGCAATGTGAGGAGCCGCTGCCTAAGCCCTCTCTGCGCCCAGGAGCCGAATGGGAGCCCCTAAAGTGAAACGTCCCTCCTTTCCAACCACCGCTGCCCATTGACCGGATTCCCCAATGCAATTCTCAGAGCTGCGTTTCACTGCAATTTGCAGCGGGTTCCTGTTTTGGAACTGTTTTGGATTTGGGGAGGGGATCGCAGCACTGCCGCCTGAAAATGCTTTTCTTCCCATTGCACATTGCAGACCTGCGCACCCCCGTCCTCCTTCTCAGCAGACTCACCTTCTCTTTCCTCCTGGCCAGATCCGCCGCCTGAAACGTGATGCACTTTTTTTTGCCTCTGCACACCCCATGTTTGAAATCAGGAAGGGGATCGCAGGTCTGCCACCCGAAAACGCTTTCCTTTGGAATCGGGATAGATTCCACCCAAATCTAGTGGACTCTGGGCAGTGTACAAAAATAGAAAAAAACATAAAAACAACTGATAACATTAAATCAGACAGACAGCCCTGTATAAATAATCCAATGAACAACAAAATAAAATAGGGACCTTAAATGAATAATAAATATCAAACCCAGACCTGGCACCAAAGCTAGGTTTTCAAATCTTTCCTGAACCCTAGGAGAGAGAATGTCATCCTTACCCCTGGGGGGGAAGCTGTGAAGAGGATGGTGGCCACAACAGAGAAGGCACAATTCCTAGGTCCCACAAGATAACAGCAGTTAATGGTAGGAACCTGGAGTGCATCCATTCTGCTGAAATGTACTGGGCAGACAGAAATGATTACAGACAAGCAGTCTCTTAGTTATCCTGATGCCACAATTCTGGCATCAAGCCCTATGCCATATATGGCTTTATAGGTCCTCTACCTCACACATTAGTCATCTCATTATATTTGAGTAGAAGTTATAGAAATAGTAATTTACAGAAGTATAAATATTGTTGCTATGTGGCCATATTGTACAAACTATGATCATTGGAGAGAAAAATAATGCAGTTTAAAATATATTAAATATTGCTACAAGTCAGTTTGCTAATTATGTTCAAATGAATGAAGACTGTACATTATATATAATCTAATTGTACATATATAAATGTTGAATAGTTCACCCTTCTGTAGAAGATACAGACATTTACACATGATTTTCCATGCATTTTGTGTAGTATTTTCAAAATAAGTAGGGTAAAATATAGGAAATACTTTGTTAGATTGTAAAATAAATGTTTAATCAAAATCAGCCAAAAGACATGGTAATTAATATAATTCAGTAACATGTTAGAGTAATGTTCTGGATCAGTCTTCATATTACTGTGCTCCTAATAGATATTAGTACCTGGTTTCCCCCAAAATAAGACCTCCCCTGATAATAAGCCCAATCGGGCTTTTGAGCGCATGGCAATAAGGCCAAGCACTTATTTCAGGGTTCGAAAAAATATGACAGGGTCTTATTTTCGGGAAAACATGGTAGCTAAAGTAAGAATGTGTCATACCCATATTAATAAATTGTTTGAACACAACACATTATTTCTTAGAAACAGTTCTAGTATAGGATGTTAAAATACATCGTAGTAATTTTGTCTTGTTGGAATGATTTTAAAATTTAGTCTGGTAGATCTCATACTCTCTACCTCAAATGACAAAATTTGGCAGAAAAGAATATATTGTATTTTTTGGAATATAAGACACTCTGGAGTATAAGACGCACCTTAGTTTTTGGGGAGGAAAATAAGAAAAAAAAATTCTGCCTCTGCCTACCAGCATCCATCGGTATTCATCTGGCTAGCGTCCTGTCAGTGTGTGAGAGAGAGTTGAGGGCTGTCTGGAAATTGAAACAATATTTGCTGTGTGAGAACAAGGAAGGAGACAGCAAGGAGCCTGGGCATGGCTTAGCTCAACTGTTTTAAAGCTGCATGCTGTGCTGATCTCTGAAACTAAAACTGAAACTGAAACTTGTCTCCTCTGCTTGTGTTTTGCTTGTATTTACTACCACGTTGGAACACCTGCTTTTGGTATTGTATATTTACTTCATGTGTTTTATTATATATAAAGAGAAATTACTGAGTCCTGCTGAATCAGTTACTTGTGTGTGCTTTCTGGATGTGATTGCTCCTGCAAACTTTGACAGTCCTTGCAGCAAATAGCGAGCAGCCAGGTCAGCTTCAGCACATTATTGCAGCCTGATTCAGCACAAGCAGCTGATTGGTGGGTGGATCCGCTTCCCAGAATACTCCCAATCAGCTGTTCCAGGCTGCAGGGATTGCCACAGACCATCGCCTCCTCCGTGCCTTGTAGCGGTTTTGGCTACATTTGGTGTATAAGACGCATCCAAATTTTCACCCTCTTTTGGGGGGACAGAGTGTGTCTTATACTCTGAAAAATACGGTACATAATTCACATATCTTATTATATTTTTACTGGAGACCAAAATCAGAATTTATTTTCAGAATATTGCACTTGGTATGTAGTTAAAGTGTAGTACTGAAGACCCAGATTCTAGTTCACCTTCTGGTATAGAAAACTCACTTTCAATCAACAACGATTATTGTAGAGAAAACAAACAGGCCCTATGGTGTGCTTATACATGAATGCCAAATAAAATATTAATACAAATGTTATTATTGACCTATGAAGTTTATATATTTAAAAGCATTGTTTTATAAGAAAAATGATTTTTTGTAGACCATCAAAATAGTTCCAAGCAAGTTCTGCGATCACAGCCAAGAGATGAGGACTTTGAAGGAGCTCCATGGAATTGTGACAGCTGTACCTTCTTGAATCACCCAGCACTGAATCGTTGTGAGCAATGTGAAATGCCGCGGTATGCCTGAATTTATCAAAGTCTACTTTGTAGTAAGATGGGCTTTGAGATCTCAGCCATAGATGAAAATTTGGGGGATCTTTTAGTTCTCTACCAGGTCATTTTCAATTTTTGAGAGAAAAAATTCCTTTTCATTCATGCTGCACTAAAGATTAGTTTATGGAAACATAGTCTTATCCCATGGTGGTAAGAAAGTTTGAAAGGATATTCTGAATCCAAGATGGATTTTCTTTGAAGAATGTATGCAGGAAAACAAGTGATTACTGTTGTTCTAGCCTCCATAATTACATTTGCTTGTTAGTAGTCCTTACGCATATTTTTATAAGCATTGAACAATTACTTTGTGAAGTGTTACAGGTATGCAGACAAACTATGAAGAACCAGAGCTGATCTAGCCAGAGCAAGCTAGAAAACAAGAACTCCCTATGTTTCCAGACTGTAAACTACTGAAAAAGGGGGAATCAAAGAACAGAAAAGGATAATCTGAAATGCTGCTTTTTTTCAGGGTAAATTAAGTCTACACAATTGCTGTTTTGATATTGTGAATTGTGATGAGGAGGGAAAAGTACTGTACAATCTTATTTATAGAGTACAATCAGAAGTGATTTTACAGTCCCTTTTGCTTGTACAGCACTCACCAAGTCATGCTAACACTGGTAGTTAAATAATTATACCATATTACACAGGAAAAATAGTGCTGCATGCTTTCATTAGGCCTTTGTGTTTTAAAGCTAAAAAGTAAAAGTATACTTTTATAAATTACCAGTATGTTCCCTTGAAATTGCTTGACAGTGGAGTGGATATATACCAAATGCAGAACTGTTCCAAATTCTTTTTGGAAAACTTGAGTTCAGCCATTAATAGTATAAGAAATGTTTGCACCCTCTTTCTTAGGCCTTTCAGCTTCCACTTATGTGAAGAATTCATAATGTTTACAGCACAGAAGGTACTTTGTGTCCCCATTCTGATTTTGCTGAAAACCACTAATCAATATGAGTTCTCCAATAAAGTTTATTTGCACATTGTCAATAAACTAACTTGTATTAATTAGTATGAGTGGTGGTTTTTGAAATGTTGCACATTGCATTTTGGTGTGATCCTTAGACAGTTAAATGGTATAGAGAATCCAGAAATTGAATTGTAGTAGTACCTGTATGAATATGCTAATCACGAATAGGATATTTTATTTGTGAGTGCTCCAGGATACTGAAATAAAGCAGTCTTCTGAGTTTGAAGTTGAGTCAAAAATAAAATTATTTATGAATAATCAGAATTCCTTTTTCACACTGAAGAATCACTAGGACAGTGAATTTTACTTCTTACACATTCATTACTCTAGATTTTGCAGGGATTGCAAAATGGAGAATCATATTTTACTTGTGCATATCTTGCTCTTGGTATTATGTATGATATAATTTCTGTTCAAATTGAAAGGTATTGAATACAATAGATGTTAGTCCATAAAATTCTTACAGAAGCTATATGGAATCAAGCTTAATTCAATTAGTCAATCAAATAGAACAATTACATTAGTGCTCATATTAAGATTATTTTAGTTGACTTTTACACTATAACAAATATGACTGAGAGGTTAAAAGGGAACATAAGAATTCTGTATCCCTACTTAAGAGTAAAATTATGAAATTCTTTTCTTTTACTTAGAGAAAAAATTAAGATGTGAAGATGCAAAGACTCTCATGTAAAATATTCTTTTTAAAGTTATCTATTAAATCACATTAATATTGCTCCTTAGTATTGGACATAACTTCATGATCTTTTTAAAACAACCTTCTGCTTGGCACTTAGTCAACTTCTATAGGGAAGGGAATTGTACTCATTAAGTTCAGAACATACAGTAAATAGCATGTTTGGAGGTATACAGGATTTTAATTGGCAACGAGATACTGTACTTACAGGTTTGTATGAAGGTTAGGCTGAGTTTATCTTAAGGAATTTTTTTCCCTAGATTTTGAAAGCACATAGGGACTTAAGGTTTCCTTATCTTATGTCGTGAGCAGGGAGTTCTTTGGACATGCCATGCCAGGTGAATTCAGTACAGTTGCATAATGCCCAGGCTAGATTGTGGAACTAATACAATGTTCAATTATTTACTCATACTTTCACTACTGAAGTAGAAGTCAAAACACAGTTTGTAGTGGGGAAGGTAATACTCTGTTTCCCAATAAGCCCAATCAGGCTTTCGAGCGCATGGGCTAAAATAAGCCCTCCCCTGAAAATAAGCCCTCCCCGAAAATATTTAAACGCATGATGGTCCCCGCCATTTCCTCTGGTTAGGGTTTGGGAGACAGAGCTGGAAATCAGGTAAGATGGCAAGAGGAGCCCCGTCTTGTTCAACGTGCCCCAAAATAATAAGACCTTCCTGAAAATAAGGCCTAGTACTTATTTTGGGGTTCAAAAAAATATAAGGCAGGGTCTTATTTTTGGGGAAACACGGTAGTGTAATTTCAGTGTGCAAAAGAATCCTTTTACTGGTTTACTTGTAGATGTCCTTTCACATGTAATAGAGATGATAGCAATGAAATTAATTTTAATATGTAAGTTCATGTGAATCTATTCATGTCTACGTGGAAAGTACCCGGAAATAAGTGAATTCAATCAAAATGGATTTAGGTTATGCCAAAATAATTGCTGATTGTCCAAAAGGTTTCATTAATGTCTGGACTCCTTATGTCTAATACACAAAATGCACTGTAATGCATATAAATTCAAAATGTGTGTGTCTGAGTGGTGGGATTCTGAGGCCATCAGGAATTTTTAAACTGCACTACTTTTTAGTAATAACTGATTTGCCCTTTCCTATGGCTGAATCTCTTTACTAGAAAATTCAAGAATACCTTCTACTACTCCAAAACCTTTTCTTTATACATGACTCTTTTGTATTTAATGTTATTAAAATGTATCCTTTCACATCTATAAAGATATCCCAATTTTAATTGATAGAATAGTTTATAGCAAGCCAAAATTAAATCCTGTACTTGATTATTTGATGAAACTATCAAGCTAGCATGTTTGTGTAGGAAGAGACGGCTAAGAAGAAAAGAAACACTGTTTTGTAAAATCTGATGGAGATGTGTATTTCTCTGTGATATGTATGTATTTATCCTTATGGCAGATGTGTGAAGCAAATATAATTTTTAAAGAGCTGGTCTCAGTCATATTATTAAGTCATGTTTTCTCTGTTATTGTATGTTTCAGTTCTGTACACTTCTTATTTCCCATCCTTTTTTACTATAAATTCCTGTAAAATCTCTCGGATTTTAGACTTGGAAATTAGGACAAAATATTTTAATTTTTTTAAGGAGTACATGAAAAAATTAAATATTTGGTTATGACTTTGTATTCTTGAATTTACAAGCTTCTAACTTGAGAAAGCGTGTAATGTGGTCTAAATGTGAAATAAATTCACAATATAGCATGGAATAGAAAGATAGACTGTCAGTCAACTGAAGATTGAAAACATGCAGAGAAATAAATGCTTATTATAGTTAACATTGTGTCCATGTGTTATATTTGTTTTTACAAATAAACTTTAAAGCTTATCACCTGTGTGAGAAAGGGAATCCTTAATTGGTAGGTTAGTTGAATTAATATAATAGCTTAATCGTTTTTTAAGTTTTTTAAAAATATGTTCTTTAAAACCTGTATCTCACATATATCTTCTGCTCTATTGAAATCCTGTTAACTTTGTTCACTATAAAACAAAACCATGCTCTTTCTAATTGTAAATAGGGTATTTTCCTATCATATGGATTTGTGTATGCTGTGAATGAAAACTATTATTGCAAGATAAAATGTATAAGGTGTTAAGAGGCTGTGCATGCATGATTTTCCAAATAACATATACTGAATGCTGCAGTTGCCTAAACCCAATAAACTTAAGAAAATGTAACATTCTGCTTTTGGTTTTATATGTAGCAAGAACTTGCAGTTTCTTTTAAATCTTTCCTCTTAAAATAGAGTATCCTTATAGGTGTATTGCATGTTTTTTCAAATATAGATTTATTTCTTTGATCTCTTTATTGAACTTATTGTCAGCCTTTCTTGCATGTTAAGCCACAAAATGGTGGTCCTATGCAATGGAAAATTAGAATTTTCTACTTTATTGTCTTCATCTTTTATACATCTCATTATACCTGCTTTGGTTTTTAGTTGTCCAAAAGATATCTATAATATTTTTAAAAAAATTTTTAGCAAGAATTGATATGGTTAGACAAAGAACAGCTTGCTTTTATGTAGCCACTTAAACAGGCATGGAACTTCATTCAGCCAAGACAATCCATTTAATATTGCTTCCAAGGTTTAGGTGGTTTTAAGGGGAATTAATGGCATCACTTTAGTTTAACAATTCCTGATTAAGGCTCGTTGCCTTTTTCCCCTGCCTGCAGATAGGAAGCCACTATTTACAAAGAAAAATTATTTTATAGAAGACAGGAAAGAATCATTGTACACATTCCTAACGGTAGTCCTAGCCATACAGTTGGTTTTTCTTCATAGAAATAAGCAGGATCACTGGTGGTGATTTAACCTGCATACCGTTCAGGTTTAGTTGAAACACTGGATATCCCTTAAAAATATATAGAATGGATTGTAGTGATCTGCTTACTCATTTAAAATGTTTGGGCAGTACTCTGCATTTCAGCCACGAAATACAATTTATTCCAGTAGCAGCTGGATTCAGTGGTGGTTGCCTCTTAAGGAAAACTTTAATTAATTAGGTAATTAAGAATAGATTAAATGATCCTTACTGTCTTTTCTAATCGGGTGGGTTCCACTTATCTTTGCTACCGGTTCGCAACAGGAGCGCACTTGCGCGTGGTGCTTCTGCGCATGTGCAGAGTGTCCGTGATGACGGGTGGGCAGAGCCTCCTGCTGCTGTTACTACCGGTTTGCAAGATCCAGACCGAACTGGTAGCAACCTAGCACTGTTTCTAATGATTTGTGTCCAACATATATGAATTCCCTTAAACATGGTTCCCTCTTTAAAAACAATTAAAGGCTAAGTTACTAACATACATACTGTAAGATAAAATATCACATCCAGTGTTTACTTTAAACAGGTATTTTTTGATATTGAAGTAATTTTGTTAAAGTTGTCTGTCTCTTGTAATGTCATGTCATTATAGTGTTTGTGAACTAAGCGATCATATTTTGGTGACTATACAACTTACCTTACAATATATACTTCCTGGCCTGTTTAGATCAGCTTCAGAAAAGCAAGTTTACTCTAAGTGTATACGGTGCTAACTTTTCTTGATTCCTTACATATTTTTATTCAGATATTCAACTTACATGCTATTTTGTTTTACATGTGAATTTTATTTGTATATTCCCTTAGCTTCTTTTAAGTGTAGGATATATCCAATGCCTCTCCATACACAATTTGCTACCATAGACTCCTTGGACATTTTTTTATGCAAGGGGTATAGTCCAAATTCAAATTTCCTGCCTATTAAGGTAGAACATTTTTTGCAGTTCTACATTTTTTCATTTATGGTAGTGTCCAAACTACAACAGCTACAACTGGGTCATTAACATAAATGCAAATAAGAAACATTTGGAATGAAATGTAATAGCTTTATTTTATACAGCTGAAGGTTCTAAAAATGCTGAAATATACCTTTAAAAAATAATATAAATAATCTTGGCTGATTTTTAAACAGAATTTACAGATGACTCCTGGTCTCTCCCCCTCCCCCCATTGATGATTTATTGTTGAGTTTCATTTTTCATTTAGGATTCCCTGGGATCTCTGGTTGGGTACTCAAACGTACCTTGTCTTCTTTCCCCATCATAATGACTAAGTGTGCTCATATAGTTCCACCTGGGGAAAAGAATCCATGCTGGTAAGATATCTGCATCTTTGAAGCAGTGAAGAAAGTGAGGTGAATGCTCCAGTGCTGATATGAAAATACAAAAAAAAAATGAAAGACTTGAAGAATAGGTTGGATCCTGTGACTATCTAGATTTCAAGTGTCAAGCAGTGACCAAGTGTCAAACAATTTGTTCTTTGAGGATCTAGAGACAATAAAACATGCCAGTATGTAAGGTGATTTTAAGCTTTGTTAATATGTTTAACAGAGAGATGTGAATAGAAATATAAAAGCTTACCAAATAAGATGCTCTCCCTTTAGATGTTGGGGAACCTCAATAAGAACAGTGGAGAGACCTCAAAATGACCAGGGTTTACAGTAGTGAGCTCTCGAGCCAAAGCTCAAGGCTCAATACTAGGGTTTTTATTAAGATCTGGCAGCAAACTTTTTTTCCATGGTGATGAGACTGTAGGATCTGACCATGACTGGATGGTGCATAACTAGGATGGGTATGAAAGTTCTGAGAAGTTATACAAATAAAGCTGTATGCAGATAAATGAGGTTTTTTGACAGCTGTGTGGAGATTTCCTCCCCTCCCCCCCTTTTTTTCTTTATTCAAGTTAGAGTGAAAACAAGCAAGTTAGCTCGGAATGAACTCTTACTTCTAGAATTTTCTTAATATGAAGGAAAAATCAAAATACGTGACAAATTATGATCTTCTGCAGTGGCACTACACATACAGTATAGTCAACCCAAATCCAAAATTTCATTTGATACTTGCTTCTCTATACAGGTAGTCCTTGACTTATAATAGTTCATTTAGTGACCGTTCAAAGTTATAATGGTGTTAAAAAAAAGTAATACTTTTTTCATACTTACAATTGTTGCAGCATCCCCATGGTCACATGATTTACATTTGGATGCTGGACAATTGACTCACTTATGAACATTGTAGCATCCTGGGGTCATGTGATCCCCTTTTGCACCTGTCTGGCAAGCAAAGTCAATGGGAAAGCCAGAGTCATTTAACAATAGCAATAATTCACTTAACAAATGTGGCAAGAAAGGTCGTAAAATGGGGCAAAACTCACTTAACAAATTTCTCACTTAGCAACATAAATTTTGGGCTCAATTGTAGTCATAAGTCAAGGACTACCTGTACTAAAGTTACCTTTCTAAAAAGGGGTAATTTTCCCCAATTACCAAAAGCAAAGCAAAAATTACCAGTAGGTGCTTAAGTTAAGCAATACATGCTTAACTCTTGGCAGAAAATTAGCCACACAGAATCTGTTAAACATGGATTTTGAGAGCTTTACCTATGGTTTTTGAATGAGGTTTTAACACGCTTCTGGGAAACCAAAACAGTGGGGGCTTGCCTCACATCTGAGAGTAAGGTGATTAGCTCAGTTTCAGAATTCATTCTTCATTCACTTCAAACAATAAGAGAAAAATTGGCTTTGTTCATATCCCACATAAGATGAAAGACTACTTTCAGCAACCATTCACAATCTGGTGCCTTTTGTATGGTGGATTACAATTCCCATCATTTCAACCTAAATTTTAATAACTGGCCAAGATTTGTCTAAATCTCTGTCAATAACAAAGGCAGGCCAACACAGTTTACACAGCATCTCTAGCAGTTTATGCTATCACCCAGCCATCATTGGTGATTAGATCATTTATAGCAAATTAGAAAGCGGAAACTCAAGTACTTTGGACATGTGAAGCAAACAGTTGACAGGCTAGAAAAAAACCAGTTATGTTTGGAAAGGCTAAGGGAATTGGAAGAAAAAAGGTGGATGGATAGGATCAGAGAGGTCACTGATTTCTGGAAGAATTGCAGATAATTGGCAATAAAAATTGAGATGGTGGGCTTATTTGACCATATGGTCTCGGAGCATTGGATCTGATTTTGTAGCATCAAGCTACAGTGTATGTTTACTTATTAAGTCAATTTACTTAAATTTGATTGATTCCCTTTTGTTCCGAAGGGAAAAATAGATATTTTAATAAGTAGTACTGAGTTAGCCAAGGATCTGATCTGCAAATGAGCTAACCGCTGCATGTGTGGTGACTTCTTTTATTTTCCTTATATTAGCTTCTCTTCTACCTGTGGTCACAAAATAGACTTTTGTCCTAAGAAAACAGATAAAAGCTGTGGATCAGCAGGGCAGAAATCTACTCCTTTTACTTTCCTGAAAAGGAATACACCATAATTTCCCATGAAATTAGTGTAACTTGTGGCTTCCCATTAAGGATATTGCACATAAATATATACCATAATCACAGTATTACATTTATAGCATAGTTGTTTCCTTGTTTATTAAAAAAAACCCTTTAATTTGGTAGTATCAGAAAATATATTAGCTATAATTAAATGTAATTATCTCATCTTAAAATAGCACTTAAACTTATGTACCACTCAGTGTAAATTAACTGAGAACAGTTCTGTAAAAACATTTAATGGGTCCTAACTGTTAATGATTTGTATCTATGGCAATTACATCTTAAGATACTTTATGACCAGGCAAAAACTGAAGTTTGGGATTTAAATATACTTTGGGAAATGTTGCTGTAAATTAGAACAGTTAATGATACATTTTATGGATGGCAATTGTATCTGACTAGAATACATACTGTTCTATGATGAAATTGCAGGATAGTATAATTGAGGCAGAGAAAAGCCCTCTGGTGGATTAGTACTTCAAGTTTAGTTAAGTATGTCATAGGAGAGGCAGAGCATGTGTCACTGAGTTTAAGCATGCATAGCAGGGCTAGTCTTTGTTCCCTTTTCCAAAAGTTGCTTTGGATTTTAATTTTTGATATAACTGTAGTAACTTGAAGTTTTGCAAACAGAATCTAATACAAAATGAGAAAGAGGAGATACAAAACTTGTTTTTGATACTTTCAGTGAAAAAACTGAGTATAGATATTTCACAGTGTTTCTTCTGTTTCTCAAGCTTTATTTTTTAATTTATTTTTAATGTTAAACAAAACCTAAACTTAAACATCATCCATTACAATTACAGAAAGTGTGCTGATCGGTTACAAATCTTTTGTGCTTAATCTCATATCCAAAATTCTCTTATTTGACAATTTATTGTATCCCTCTGTATTATTATTCTCATTTACCAGTTATTTAACATGGCTTATCTCCGATAAAAAACCGCTTCATATATTTTATTATTACATTCATTTTATATTCCATATTTCATTTCCATGCTTTATTATCTAGCCATTGGTAAAATAAATCCCATATCAAGTAATATTGTTTATCTTCCTGTTCTCTAATTTCAAATGTCAGTTTACTCATTTCAGCACATTCCAAAATTAATAACTTCATCATCAGTAGATATCTTCTCTCCTTCCAGTTTTTAGCAAATACAATTCTAGCCTCTGTTAAAACATTCACAATTAAGTATATCAGTTCTCTATTATATGTTTCTGATAAAATCCCTAATAAAAATATCTCTGGTTTAAAATCAATGTGTTTCTTTGTCATTGTCATTCCAACCATGTGTGGATTTTAGTCTTTTAGCTTCTGCACATGTCCACCACATATGGTAATATGAACCCAGAGTTTGATGACACTTCCAACACTTCTCCGATTTATTCTTGAACATTCTGGCTATTCTCGCTGGGGGTAAATGTCACCTGTAAAACATCTTATACAAATTCTCCTTATATGCTGTTGACATTGTCATTTTATAGTTCTGCAACCACAGTTTTTGCCATTTCTCTAGATCAATCCCATGAACAAAAATTTCCCCCCATGCAATCATTGTTTCTTTAACTTGTTCTTCTTCCAGTTTTACTTCTAATAAATAACCATACAATTTTTTAATTACAGAGTCATCAGAACCTGTTAAAATTTTATCTAAATTTGTCAAATTACTGTAAAAACCCTCTGTCTTAGAATCTTCATCATATCTGGACCAGTGGTGGGTTCCTCCCGGTTCGGCAGAGCCAGTAGCGGTGACGATATGATGTCACCGAACCGGTTCTCCTTGTTCTGGAGCTGGGCCCTCCTCCCCCCCGCATTATTCTTACCTTTTATTTGGCCCCACCCCCAATCTATTGCTGCCTCTCGAGTCCCAGTTGATCGGCTAGAAGGAAAAAACTGTTTAAACTCTTGCTGCGGGCCTTCAAAGGGCTGCCCTACAGCTGATCAGTGTTAAAAGGCAGTGTGGTGGTAGACCAGTGCCTCCAAAAATGAATGAGTAGACCGGTGCCTCCAAAAACAAATGGGTACAGCTCTGCAATCAGTTAAAAGCCTGGTAGACCAGTACCTCTGCTAAATCCTAAAGAATTGCCACATGACCATCAAGCCACACCCACAAAATAAGCCATGCCCACAGAACTGGTAGTAAAAAATTTTAGAAACCCCCCCCCCCCAATCTAGACTATATTTGCATATATGAAAACCAGTCCATTTCTATCTCTTGTGCTTCTAATTCTTGCTTCGATTTAAGTTCACCCTTTTCATTCAATAATTCACAATATCTAACAAATTGTTGCTTTCTAAATGTTATTGAGTATGAGAATGCTTCAATAGAAGATAACCAGACTGGAATTTTTAAATGATATCTTTTGATCTTCTCCCAGTTTGATAACAAAGATTCTTGTATAATATGTCTTCTAAAATAACCCTGTGTTTTTGTACTCTTATAAGAAAGCATGCCAGCCCAACATCAAGTCATGTCCTTCTAAAGTCAACAATCTAATATTTCTTAATATTATCCATTCTTTAATCCACATCAAATTACTATCTTGATAGTATAATTCCCAATCCGGCAAACCAAAACCTCCTCTTGTTCTGACATCTTGCAACAATTTTAATTTTATCCTCCCTTTTTACCCTGCCAAATATATTTTAACACAATTTTATTTAAATCTTCAAAATATTATTTTCCCAACCTAATTGGGATTGTCTGGAATAAATATAAAATTCTAGGCAATATATTCATTTTAATAGTTGATATCCTCCCTATCAATGATAATTGCAAGTTCTCCCATTTAGCCAAATCTGTCGCTATCTGTTGTTTAAGCTTATTATAATTAATCTCTTTAAATGTACTACATCTTGCTGTCAAATATATCCCCAAGTACTTAACCTTGTTCGTGATCTGCATCCTTGATATTTCCGCCAGCTCTTCTTTTAGATTTTTTAACATATTTTTTGTCAAAATCTTCGTTTTGTCTTTATTTATTTTCAGGCCTGCCACTTTACCAAATTCTCCTATTTTATCTATCAGTTTGTTTATTGATTCAAGTAGATCTTCCAGGATAAACACCAGGTCATCCGCAAATGCGTGCAATTTATATTCTTGATTTTGAATTTTCATTCCTTTTATTTCTTTTTCTTCTCTAATATTTCTATTTAGTACTTCTAGTGTTAACACAAACAACAGTGGTGACAGTGGGCAGCCTTGTTCCTTTTTGTATTTCAATAGATTTTGTCAATTCTCCATTTATCATTACTTTTGCTATTTGTTTATGGTATATGGCTTCTATGGCTTGAGTAAATTTCTCCCCAAAGCCCATCTGTTTTAATTGTGGTATCATAAATCACCAGTTCACATTTTCAAAGGCTTTCTGTGCATCTAAAAACATCAAAGCCATTTGCTTTTCCGGATGTGCCTCATAATATTCCAAAGTGTCCAGAATTATCCTCAAATTATCTCTGATCTGCCTTTTTGGCAGGAATCCATTTTGATCCAAATGTATAAAGTTATTTAAATATCTTTTAAGTCTTTCTGCTAATATTGTAGCGAAGATTTTATAATCTGAATTTAGTAGGGATATAGGCCTATAATTCTTGACTTCTTGTGGGTCAGTATCCTCCTTTGGGATAAGTGTAATATATGCTTCTAACCATGATTTGGGTATTTCCTTTTTTGACATTACTTCATTCATAACTTCTAACAGTGGGAGACTCAGTGATTCCTGAAAAGTCTTATAATATTCCGCTGGCAATCCATCTGGACCTGGCGCCTTCCCAATCCTTTGTTTTTTAAGTGCTTCAGTCAATTCCATCATCGTTATATTTCCTTCTAGCATCATCTCAGTATCTTTTGAAATCTGTGGTAAATTTGCCTTATATAAATATTGCTTAACATTTTCCTCTTCTATATTTTCTTTTTCATATAGTTTTTATAGTAATCTTGTATAATGTTTTCTTATCATTCCCAAATCAAATTTGTCCTTGTTCATCTAATAATTGTGTTATTTTACTTGATTCTCTCTCTTTTTTCAATTTATATGCTAGCCATCTGCCTGGTTTATTAGCATCTTCAAAGTAGTTCTGCTTAGTATTCCTAATTTTTTGTGCTAGCTCTTCTTTTTCTATTAATCCCATTTTATGTTTAATTGTGTCTATTTTCATTTTAATATCCTTTTTTTGTGGGAACTTCTGTAATTCTTTTTCAAATTCCTTATAATCATCCTCTAATGTTTTATACACTTGTCTTTTCTTAATATCTCTTTTTCTTGTATAGTCAATTATCAGGCCTTCGGCGTAAGCTCAAGCTGCCTTCTATCCATCACAGTATTTCTCAACCTTGGCAACTTTAAGATGTGTGGACCTTAACTGGCTGGGGGATTCTGAGAACTGAAGCCCATACATCTTAAAGATATCAAGGCTGGAAAGCACTACTCTAGCAGCCTGATTTTGAAACAAACAAAAAGCTAGATTTGTTTATATCAGAGGTGTCAAACTCATATTGTCACAGCGGCATCACGTGACATATTGGAACTTTTTTCCCCTTCGCTAAACTGAGCGTGGGTATGGCCAGTGCATGACACGTCCGGCTTATAGGAGTTCGACAGCCCTGGTTTATATTAATTTGAAACAATTGGAAGTTAGAATGTCTTATTGATCTTCTAATCAACTAAATTTAATAGCAAATCTTCAGCTTCCTTATCTGTATTTTATGGCACTTCCTTCCAGCCTATAACAATCATTCTTCCCAACCTTGAGTCAGTAGAAAAATATGTAATATGCATTGCCCACACAACTACTTCACTGTACCTCAGAAAGAATCTGGGAAAGGTGATGTTTTATCAAAGTAATATAATAAGAGACTTCCATCTTAGGCCTACATATCTCTCACTTGGACAGTTGTAATTCATTCCCACTGGAATTTCCATTAAATACCATTCAAAAGCTACAATTAGCCATAATACAGCAGCTTTTATATTTAGAGGTAGGTACCTCCTAGTTTGCCATTATTAGTAACATCACATGTGTAGAAGCTGATTGGGTGCCAGTTGCCTTTTAGATGCTACTCAAAGTGCTGGTTTCTCATTTAAAGCTGTACCTGGATCAGAATTTGGATACCTGTGAGAGAGCCTCTTCCCAGTGGTTTCTATCATTCTGAAAGGATCTCATAGGGAAAACATCCTTTGCATCCCTGAAGATTTGCTGATATCCGAGGCCATAAAGGCATCCTTTTTTCTATATGTTCCTCTCAGAGCAGAACTCTTATCTGGTTTCAACTCAGCATCAGTCCTGATGAAGTTCAAGAAAGCCATTAAGACCTGGCTGTTCTGTAAAGTTTTTGGGCATGGGGAATTTAGAAATTGCAACTCTGCAGCAATTGTTGCTGTTGCAACTGTGTTTGTTTTCTTCAGTCCACACGTTTGTCACTTACGAATGGACTATTGTATTGTTGTCTACATGGGTCTGTGCTTAAAGATCACTAGGAAGCTGGAGCTGATTCAGCTCAGGAAGTAATAGGTATACCACGTTGTGCTCATGTGCTTTGTTGCATTGGTTGTCAGTTGGCATCCTCTTGCAGTCAAAGTGCTGATTAGCTGAAGGCTACACTGGAAACAATTAGTCTTGTTATCTGAGAGACAACTATTTAGTTACTTTCAGGATGTATATGGTCACCTTATTTTATGCATTTTACAAAAATCCATAAAAATAAAAATATAGAATTACCTTCCCTTCAGACACCAGACCAGAGCAGCCTCCCAGGTCAATCCTTTTAGCCTTCCATAAAGACCTGATTCTTCCCCCAAGCAGTGGACTAGGTTGAGGGCTGAGTTGGGAGGCTGTCTGGTTTGCAGCTATATATATAGAGAGAGCAGGGGTCCCCAACCTTTTGGACCTCAGGGACCACCAAGTTCATAATTTTGAATTTCATGGACCACTAATATGAATCCAGCGCGCCACTTGCTGAAGCACCTGGACTCCAAGTGACGGGATGGGGTCCTTCAGGCACTCTCCCTTCTCTGTCTTTCTTTCTCTCCCTTCTCTCTCCCACTCTTTCTCATTCTCTCTTTCTCTCTCTCCCCCTCTCTCTTTCTCTCTCTCTTCCACTCTTTCTCATTCTTTCTCTCTCCCCCTCTCCCTTTCTCTCTCTCATTCTGATTCTCTCATTCATTTTGTCTCTCTCTCTCTGATTCTCTCTGATTCTCATTCTGTCTCTGTCTCTCATTCTCTCTCATTCTCCCTCTCATTCTCTTCTTTCATTCTGTCTCTTTCTCTCTCTTTCATTCTCTGTCTCATTCTGATTCTCTCTCTGTCTGTCTGTCTCTTTCTCTCTCTGATTCTCCCTCTCTCTCATCTCATGGGCCAGCCCAACCAAAGTTTCCCGTGCCGCTTCAGGGAGCGCTCCTCGAGAGACGAGAGCTTGCAGGAGGTCCATCTGGTGTCCACAATGGAGAGCAAAATCCGGTGGCTTCTCACTGCTGTAGTGTGGCATCAGGATTCCACCTCGGTATATTTTCGGCACAAGACATCCCTCATTTCCTGCCGCTTGGGACTCAGAGCGGTAAACAGCATCTGGTCTGGGAAGCAGCCGATTTTGCTCTTCATTGCGGACACCACATCGGCCTCCTGCAAGCTCTCGTCTCTCAAGCCCGACCAAAGTTTCCAGTGCTGCTTCAGGGAGTGCTCCTCGAGAGATGAGAGCTTGCAGGGAGCCGATCTGACATCGGCAATGGAGAGCAAAATCCAGCTGCTTCCTGGACCAGATGCCATTTACTGCTCCAAGTCCCAAGTGGCAGGAGACAGCTGCCTTGCGCCACTGGCTGGCGCAAATATACTGAGGCAGAATGCTGTTGCCATGCAAATTAAAGTAGTGCTTCACTCCCGCAGCTTCAAGCCATCGCAACTGCCGCTTCTGCCTGCTTGTGCTGCCCCCTCCCCCACTGCCACAACAGCACCATTATTTCATTCCGGACAGCGAGGGCTGCGCTCCTTTTTTTGTACTGCACCACCTGCAAAGTTACACATTGCACATGCCACCCCAAGGCAGAGATTTCCAGCCCTGCCATGGCCAGTCCCATATTCCAGAGCTGTAGTAGTTTCACTGTCAGGACTGGCCCGTTGGTCATCCCGGAACAGCTCCTCCACCCGGGTGCACTGGCCCGGCCAGTCCTGTCACTACTACAGTCCCACCCAGAGGCTTTGCAGAAGGAGAGATGTAGGCCCGAAAAGTGGCTGAACCTCCCCCTGCCCCCAGGCAGCCATTTGGCTGAGCACAGCAAGGTCTTGATCTTACCTTCCAGTTCCAATTTGTGTGGCTCGCACCACTCTACTCGAGTTGAGGTTTGCGCTTGGCCTTAAGTGGCTGGCATGTGGGTGGGGTGATGTGGGCCGGACAGCTGTGTGTTCCCGTGCGCGGGCCTGATTAATTGTTCTTGGGCCATATCTGGCCCAGGGGCCATAGCTTGAGGATGAGTGCAATATAAAAAATGCAAAAATATGAAAATTTCTCTGCGGACCACCAAAATTTTCTCGCGGACCACCAATGGTCTGCAGACCACCACTGATATAGAGAGAAAGGAAAACCTATTAATTAGAAGGTATTTATATAAGGGAAATTTCTCATAGCTCTGTATAAATATTTTTTATTGTAAAGGATTGCAAGATTTCCAGCAATACTACTTACTAAAAGGTGGAATGGAGGGGTTGGCATATTTGAAGTGAACTATTATTAGAGAGTACATGATCTGAATGGTGAGTAGCAGATGTGAAGTGAAAAATCAAAGGAAGTTGCAAAGGAGAGAAAGGGAAAGGGTATGAAATTCTAGGGATTGTTAGTGAGAATGTTTCAATCTCTAAAGATGAGAGAGACTGACAGCACATGGTAAAGCTATGCCAAACATCAGAGAAAGATAGGAAAAGAAACAGGAGCAACAAAAAAACTGCAGTTTATTTATTTTTAAAACTTATATGGCCACCCAAATCATTCTCAGTGACTCCAGATTGTTGCAAAGATAAAGCCCAATATAAAAAACAATTAACCCCCACCCTCTTTTCAACAACAATCAATCAAATAAGCCCACTTGATGGGCTCCATCCCATTCTGGATTCCCCTGACCCTTGGCAAAACCAGGCCTTCAGGGCCTTGCAAAAGAGTGTCAAAGTGGGGGCCAATCTTATTTTTGGGGTCGATGATATTCCATGGAGAAGGCCTCCTATTTGATCCCACTAGATCAGGGGTGTCAAACTCACAGTGTCACGGTGTCATCACGTGATGTATCAGGACTTTCCCCCCTTCGCTAAACCAGGCATGGGCGTGGCCAGTGGGTGATTTATCCGGCCTATGGGCTAGGAGTTTGACAGGCCTGCACTAGATATATTTCCTTAGGAGAGGGGACCTGCAGCATTTCTGTTCTGGTGGATTGGGTAGATGTGACTTTGGAAAAGACAGCCCTTCAAATAATCTGCTCCCAAGCCACATAGGGCTTTATATTTGTAATGTTAGATATTAAGCTGAATAGATGGTGAACTTCAGACTGACAGGATCATAGTTGCTACATTTGCAGGCTTGTTTTAAATCAACACTTCTTTTAAAAATCCAATAGCTAAATGTGGGGGTTGAAAAGGAGGGAAGAAAATTACCGAATTAGAGTTGTGGCCCAAACAATAAAATCTCATTTTTACAATTAAACCCTAAGAAATGATACAAAATAATTAGGTTTTCTCTTAAGTTAGTATATATAAAAATCACAGCGTGTTGTGGCCCGCCAGTGGCCTGCGCGGATTGTTGCTGATCCCAATGACGAGGAGGCTGGTGTGCTGCGCCAGCAGCCTGTGCAGCCGGTGCTTGAGTCGGACAGCGAGGAGGCTGAAGAAGATGTGGTGCCAGAGGCAGGGATTCAGTCAGGGCCTTCAGAACCTCCAGAGGCTGCTTTAAGTGAAGAAGATGAAGAGGAGGAGCCTCTTCGCAATGCATGGGCCCACAGAGCTGCCAAAAGACAAGAGTGGTTCCTCAGGAGGAGGTCTCCTTGAGAGTAAGGCTTGGGGCTAATTGGCCATGCCCTTAGCCTATTTAAGAAAGAACGCAGCTTGTAATAAGCTGCAGGAAACAACTTTAGTTCACTAATCATCGCATTGAGATTTCTTTGCTTCTGGGCTTTCTGCCAACTCCAGTAAGACTCTGTGGAATTATCTGTGGAATTCTGGCAGGCTGTTAAGAATGCTTATTAACAACTGGCATTTGCTAAAACTGTGTTATTTGAGTAAACTAAGTTTTGTTCAGAGTTTGTGTGTGCTGTGTTCTTTGGGATCCGTAGCTGGGGCAGAACACAGCTTAGGAACAGGGATAAAAGTTCCTGTTGGATAAACTGAGCAACATGATACACATTCAGATAAGGAAATGGGAGTAAGAAAACTCATTCAATAGTTCTATGTTTTCTGTCTGTATGTTTTAGAAGGCAAGTGTTAGTAAGATTATTACGGCTATTGTACCAATTCCACCTTTACATATTACAAACTGGCTGTTGAAAAAAGAGTGGGAAATTGCTGCTCACAATTCTTTTTACTTTCAACAATCACACTGTATTTCAAATGGCAAATCATGCTTTCTAGAAATACAGAACTCTTGAACCGTTGATGAATGGCTATTCAACACAGCTGCTAACATTTTATTGCAATAAAATGCCTCAATTGCAGCTGGTATTGATGAGGCCATTCGGAAGTACCATTGACAGCACAAATAAATAAAATGTTACGTTTTATTTTATGTTTCCCCAAAGAGATTTAACTAAACTCTGCTTTTAATTTAAAATCTGGAGCTAAATACAAATTAAAATTAACCACAAATTGGTTCTAGAACCCAGTCTGTAGAAAGTTGAGCCACGGTATATGGCTGTATCTTTGTAAACCCTTTCTTCTTTTCTGATGTGTAGAAAAGTATAAGTAGAACAGACTGAACAACAAATAGAACAACAATAAATGAAACTTAGGGGTCACTGTATATCAACAAAGAATCAAATTTTTCTATATCTCTTTACTGCTATCTCTTGGTCACTGTAACAAATATACAGTAAGGCTCTCTGGCATTCCCACTGATAGTGCAAACTAGAGTACTTAAATTCCTCTAGGAATCTACACATTGGTCTTGGAGGAGAGTTTGGGGTTTCTGAAATATTCCTCTCTCCCGCCAAGGCTGCAGCCTTTGTTTCCAGGGCAGATACCATTTTTGTATTTTTTTTATTTTATTTATATGCCGCCCTTCTCCGAGACTCAGGGCGGCTTACAATGCATTATGCAATAGCCTTCATACTTTTGTATATTTTATACAAAGTCAGCTTATTGCCCCCACAATCTGGGTCCTCATTTCACCTACCTTAGAAAGGATGGAAGGCTGAGTCAACCTTGAGCCTGGTGGGATTCAAATTTACAGTAATTGCAGACAGCTGGATGTTAAATGTTGCCTTAGTAGGAGGCATTAGCCTGCTACGCCACTCAGTGGCCAATTTATGACCCTATTAGAACTGCTTGTCATCTATATCATATTAAGAAATATTTCATTTTTAAAAGAGATTCCAGAGTTTTTGTCACATTATTTGCCACAATCTTCTCAAAGCCTTTACAAAACTATCGAAAATACCCTTTTAACTCAGTTTTTACTGCTTATTTTTTTTAAACAAACAAGGCAAAAGGATGCCTAGCCAAAGCAGTAACACCAGGAAATTAGACAAACCTTCTGTTTGTGCAAGAGTCATCACCAGAGCAGATGAAAGTGTTCTGACCCAGCTCCCCAAACATGACCAACCCTCTGTAGTTGAAGCAATGATTCCTTTATTAGGAGCGCCAGCAGCCCCTACAAAAAATTTCTCTCTCACAGCAGGCTAACAAGTCTGTCTGGCAGAGAGATGAATAGTTGTCTGTTACATCTATTCATCTCTTCCTTTTATCCCCAGAGCTAGGGTTGGGCTTCACTAGCAGCGATGGCTCTTCCGTCCCAAGGATTAGCCCACAGATTTCAACTGCTCTTCGCTCCTCTGCCTTCTGCACATCCACACATCAGGCACTGGACCTGGCTGTTCTTCCTCTACCTCATTAGCCACCTCCAGACCTGGGGGCTGTTGACTCTCCATCTGAGGGCTGACGGCCGGCCCAGGCTCCGTCTCTCTCTCTCTGGCAGCTCCATTAGCTCTTCCCCCTCGGAGCTCTCAGGTTGCCTTGATGCTGACCCTGATTCCCACGCCACCTCCTTATCTGATTCAGTTGCTGGAGGGGCCAGCAGCTGACAGGCCACAACAGAAAGCGAAAATGCATAATTGTATACTCTGCAAAATTATGAAACTACCGTATTTTTCACCATTTCAAATCAAGTTGGATGAGGGGTGTCAAACCCGATTTAATTGAGGGCCATATCAGGGTTGTGGTTGACCTAAAAGGGGGTGGCAGGCATGGCTGGGTGGTTGCAGCCAATTGGGTGGGCATGGCCAGGGTGGGCATTGCCAGCTCAAAGTTGCTCACATCAGGGGCACCTGTGGTGGAGCTGGGGGGTGGGATCCATTGTCTCCAGTGAAGGAAGGTGAGACCAGGGCAAGCACAAAACCCTTGTCCACCAGAGGAGCCTTGCTGTTCATGTCAGGTCACGCGAAGGACCCCCGGACCATGGTGCAGGCTGCCTAGAGTCCTGGGCAGCAGAGAGCAAATGCCCAGCTTGGTCCTCAAGCTCCCAGGGCACCAGCAACTAACAGCTCTGTCCAGCCCAGCGCCACTTCCCTCAGGGGGTGCCCGGCTGTGCTTACCTCCTTGAGACTGCTGCTGCTGTGCTTGCTCTCCTTGGCCAGGTTGCTCATACTGTGTGCAGTGCAAAGAGTGTGGGTCAGAGGGAGGCCCACTCCCTCTTTTTGTGAGGAAACCTGGCTTTGTAACCAAAGCATCCTCAGCTATAGGATGGGAGACCACCAGGAGAGGAGGGGACAAGGGGATGGTGAAAGGGCAGCAGGGCTGCTAGTGTCCAAGTGCTAAGGCAGGACTTCCCTCAGACCCTCCGTCGCTCTCATAATCTTCCTTCTTTTCCTTTCTTTTCCCCTTTCCTTCTTTTTCCTTCCTTCATTCTCATGTCTTTCCTCTTCCTTACCCTTTCCTTCTTTTTCCTTCCTTGCTCCCTTTCCCTTTCCTTTTTCCTTCCTTGTTCCCTTCCCCTCTCTCCTTCTTTTTCATTGTCTTTCCTCTTTCCCTTTCTCCTTTCCTGTACCTTCTTGGATGCTCAAATGCGAAAGGGAAAACATTTCTCAATAACTCCTTGCCTTGTGTGCAAATGCCACTTTTGCTAGTAGTTTGTGGCCACTTAAAAGACTAAGAACAAACCAGGCTCAGTTTATCCCATGCTTGCATTTAGTGGGGGGTGTCCACAAATAACAGTACAGCAAAACTGTCAAAATGGTGGCTGTGATAATTGATCAGAGCTCCTCTGTTTTTATGTGCAATTGTATGTGTTTAGGAACAGAGGTAAGTTAGTTGCTTTTCTATTAATATATAATCTAGTCTAATTCGGACTGGAAATATAGCAAAGGAAAATATTTCCCCCATTCTTTGCTTTGTTCTATTTTCCCCATTGGAAAAGGCTATTTGCAACACACGAGGGGATACTTTCCTAAGAGCTCACAATTCAAGAATACCAGCGTTAACTTGGATTGAACTGGGGCATCTCTAACCAAGTTGCCTTTCGCTCCCTCCCTTCCTTCCTTCTCATTCCCATCTCCTTCCTTCCTATATGCTCAGGAAGGGGTGAGAGGAGGGGGAGACACTGCCAGTGCTGCCAGTGGCCGCGCTGCCACTGGTTGTGGATTTCCCATGCAGGGGCGGTCCTGGTGAAAGGGAAGCCTTGCAGGCTGCAAGGCCAGATCGTTGAGTGGGGCATGGAGGCTTGGATGTGGGTCTGATCTGTTCTACAAACTGGTAGTGGACATCTGGGCCAGAATGTGGCCCATCTAGGTCAGCCTTAGATCTGACTTGCAGGGCCACCCAGGAGCCAGCAAGAGGCCGCTCCCTGGGCATGCGCTTAGTATGCATGCTGCAGCTAACATCCTAGGTGAAAGGGTGGTCAGAATGCAGTCAGCCTCCAGGGTGCCCCTGTGGATCTAAGGCTGACCATGTTCCAGCCCAGATGTCCATCACCAGGTTGTAGAATAGATGAGACCGCACCCTGGGAGTGGGGGTGGCCCCTTGCTGGCTCCAGGGCAGCGCCACAGATCTAAGGTGACCATGTTCCGGCCCAGATGGCCACCACCAAGTTGTAGATCAGACCAAACCAACGTGGGCCAGGCCGAGGTGCTGCAGGCCGGTCCTTTGCTGTTTCCAGGGTGGTCCTGCAGGCCACATCTAACCACATCGCAGGCCGGATCTGGCCCATGGGACTTTTAGTCCGAGTTAGACTATAGCAATGACTTTCAAACTACTTCAATACATCTATACATTTGGGCTACCTCAAAACTATCTTGTGAATTACATTTGAAAAACAAAATATATTGTACAATATATTTGAAAAAGAACACACTGTAAATATGAAGTAGCAAAGTATATGAGGTGTAGGTAGGACACAGAATGGCTCATGATGGTCCAACTGTATGGTATAGATGACCTCTACTCTGACACCATTTAGGAAACTAGTTTAATTGCAGCTGTTCCAGCAATGTTTGGCCTTTTGGAGTTCCAGAATTTCCTTCCCTTCAACAGTTTTTTAAAGCACCTCCAGCTTGTAAATCATTTGTTCACAAGAATCATGATGTGCTCTCCTGGTAATATATTATAAACAAACTGCAAAGGTGATGGTAAATGGAGATATGACTGAGAAGATTAGCATTTAGAAAGGTACAAGACAAGGATGTCCCTTGTCTCCTCTATTATTTGTATTGACATTGGAAGTATTAAATAGAAATATTAGACAAGACACAGAGATAAAAGGCATGGAAATAAAAAAGGAAAAGTATAAACTACAGGCGTTTGCAGGTGATTTAGTTTTTATCTTGGAAGATCCACAAGAAACAGGGCCTAAGCTAATAAAAAAAAATAGAAGAATATGCTGAAGTGGCAGGTCTGAAAATAGAGAAAACTAAGATTTTAATGAAAAATCTTATAAACTGAAAAAAGAGTTAATGAAGAGAATAGATATTCAGATTACTAAGAAAGTAAAATACTTAGGGATATAGCTGACAGCAAGATGTGTAACAATTAAGGAAGATAATTATTATAAATTGTTGCAACAAATTAAAACAGATCTGGAAAAATGGAAAACTCTGCAACTATCTTTGTTAGGAAGAATAGCTACAATCAAAATGAATATATTGCCGAGATTATTGTACTTATTTCAAACAATTCCGATAAAATTGGAAAAAAAATACTTTGAGGAACTTAACAAAACAATATTAAAACATATCTGGCAAGGGAAAAAAGCAAGAATTATCTTTAAAATGTTTCAGGATTCAAGAAGTAGAGGAGGTTTTGGATTACCAAATCGGGAATTGTATTACCAGGCCGCAGTATTAATATGGATGAAAGAATATTGAGGCATACACGATTATTGACTTTGGAAGGACATGACTTGCAACTGGGTTGGCATGCTTTTTTGTGGTATGGGAAATATAAGATACATGGTTACTTTCAAAGACATTATATAAGAAATGCATTAGTATGGGAGAAAATTAAAGAGCAACATTATTTGAGGATACCAGTTTGGCTCTCAACAATGGAAGTATTGATTCACCCAAATGTTATTAACATGGGAAATATTGTTAGATATAAAGATATTTCAACAATAGAAGCGTTGACACATCCAAATATGATTAATATGGATAATATTATAAGATACAAAGACATTTTAACAGAGAAGGGAGAAGTAAAACAGAAACAAGATTTAGAAAAACAAGGAATTGAGACTGATTGGTACACATGGCTGCAGATACAATCAAGATATGATAAAGATTTGAAACAATATGGTTTTAATTTGGAGGAATCAGAGTTGGATCAGATAATGACTGGAAAGGATGAAAAAATGATTAAAAGTTTGCATAATTACTTGTTGCAAATAAAATTAGAAGATGAAGAAGTAAAAGAGACAATGATAACATGGGTAAAAAACTTTGATTATACAATAGAATTAGACAAATGGCAACAACTATGGGAAAGAAATTACAAATTGACAATGGCAACTGCATATAAAGAAAATTTATATAAAATGTTTTATAGATGGCATATGCCACCAGAAAGGCTAGCAAAAATGTTTAAGGATAAATCAGCCAAATGTTGGAAATGCTCGCATTTGCCGGGATCATATTATCATATGTGGTGGTCATGTACAGAAGCAAAAAACTATTGGTTTAGAATACAGACATGGTTAGAGGAAATATTACATAAACGTATAGAATTAAAACCAGAGATTTTTTTTATTGGGTATTTTGCCAGAGAAATATAGCAAAGAAGACACGTATCTTTTGTCCAGCCCATTTTTGGAGTTTTGTGTGACATTATGTCCAATTTGCTTTTTTCCCTCCCTTTTTTGGTTTTGTTCCAATACACATAAAGGGAATAAACATGTGTATAGCAAAACATGTGTTACTGCAATACTTTTCTGTGAGGAATACTTTATTTTCTGGAAAAAATTCAGGGATGCCAACATTTACGGCCATGACTGTACATATAACAGCAGCAAGAATTGTATTTGCGCAAAATTGGAAGACAGAGAAAATCCCGTCAGAAGGTGAAGTAATAAAAATATTTTAGACTGTGCGGAAATGAATAAAAGATAAAGAGGAATTGGTGTATTTAAAGACATGGGGAAGATTCTATGAATGGTCAGAAAAGAAATATGAACAAAAGATAACAGAAAGATAAATGAGGGAGAAGACAAAAAGAAATAGAAACTCAGATGACACTAGAGTAAAGGGAAAAGGGCAATTGGGGGGGGAAGAGAAAAGGATGTTATAATATAAATGTACAATTATGATGATAGAAGTGATAGACTGGGTAAAATTGAAAAGAAAGTATATATTAATAGAAAATTGGGGATGCTCGAATACCAAATAGGGGAAATATTGGACAACAAAGGAGAAAGAAAGGAGAGAGGAGTAGAGGGTAAGATAGAAGAGGAGAGGGAGAGAAGAGGAATGGAAGAAAGGCGAAAGGAGAGAAAGAAAGGATAGGAGAAAAGAGTAGGAGAGAAGGCTAGAGAGGGGGGGAAAGGGGAGGAGTGGGGGAAAGGAAGGGGAAATAGGGAAGAGGAAGGAGAGGAGGAAGGAAGGAAGTAGGAGAGCAGAGGAGATAGGGAAGGGAAAGAAAGAAGGAGGTTTGCTGTAAAATGAGGGAAAAGAAAGGGTAGAAGAGCAACCCCCAAATGTAATCAAAATGCCTTATCTTTATGCTTTCTTTAGAAAAAATATGTATATATATGATCAATTATGGATAATAGAATGTACATTTACAATATGTGTATAAGAAATAAAATTAAAAACTTTTTTTAAAAAAATGGAAGTACTGATTCACCCAAATGTTATTAACATGAGAAATATCGTTTGATATAAAGATATTTTGAAATATCTTTATTTCAAGAAATATCTTTATTTCAAGAAAAGGGAACTCAAAACTAAACAAGAACTGAGTGATCAAGGTATCGATATGGCATGGTATTCACAAGTGCAGATACATTCTAGGTATGAGAAAGATGCTAAATTATATGGTTTCTACAAAGAATTAACAGAATTAGATAAGCTATTAACAGGAACAGAAGAAAGATTAATAAAGAAATTATACAGTTACTTATTGGGCATAAAACTGGAAGATGAACAAGTGAAGGAGGCAATGATATCATGGGCAAAAAAATTTGGTCATACAATAGAATTAGATAAATGGCAGAATCTGTGGGATAGGAATTACAAATTAACGATGTCAACTGCATATAAAGAAAATCTGTATAAGATGTTTTATAGATAGCACTTTGCACCAGTGAGGTTGGCAAAGATATTTAAAGATAAGTCAGCCAAATGTTGGAAGGGCCACAAGATACCTGGGTCTTCTTATCATATGTGGTGGACATGTGTAGAAGCAAAAAAAATACTGGACAAAAATACATACATGGCTAGAAAAGATGATAAAACAGCACATTGATTTAAAACCAGAAATATTTTTATTGGGGATTTTATTTGAAATTTATAGTAAAGAGAACACATATTTAATTATCCATGTATTAACTGCAGCTTTTAACTACGCATGGCAGGAGAGAAAGTTGAACACTTTTCATATGCACTGTTTCCGACAAATTCTTGGCATTACCTGGCAGGACAAAGTTCCAAATAGTGCAGTCTTGGAACGTGCTGAAATTTCTAGCATGTATACATTATTGAAACAGCGACATCTACACTGGCTGGGGCATGTCGTGAGAATGGCTGATAGTCGGATTTTGAAAGATCTCCTGTATGGATAATTAGTGCAGGGAAAGCGCCTCAGAGGGAGACCACAGCTGCAATATAAGGATATCTGCAAGAGGGACCTAAAGGCCCTGGGAATGGACATTAACAACTGGGAAACCTTGACCTCCAATCGTTCAGCTTGGAGGCTAAAGACGCAGCATGGCCTTCTCCAATTCGAAGAGACACTTGTTCGGCAATCCCAGAACCAGCGAAATCTGGGGGCTGGGCAGAGGACAGAATATATCTGCCCTCAGTGTGGAAGGGATTGCCACTCTCGAATTGGCCTTTTTAGTCACACTAGATGCTGTTTTAGGACCTCTTTCCAGAGCACGATACCATAGTCTCTTGAGACTTAAGGATGCCATCTGCAACTGCAGCTAGAATCGTATTTGAGAATGTGATTAGGAAAATATTAGAATGTGCAGAAATGAACAGATTAACACTTGTAATTAAGGAGAAAGAACAAACTGAATACTTTATGATATGGGAATCATTTTATTAATGGTTAGAGAATAAAAATGGAAGTTGGAAATAAAAGGAGTTTAAAGGAAAGTAGAAAATATGTTAAGATAGAGATGTAAACAATATAATTGTTATGATTATTAGGATTTTTATGCTTAATATTATATTCTCATTAGAAGATACCTTAAGAGTGAAAAACTTTATTTAAAAAAAAGGTGGATTATTGTAATTGATAGATTGAAACTCCAGATCTTTGGTATATGCAAATAATATTACAAAGATACAACATTCTGAGATATTTCTGGACTTGATTACATCCATAAATCATTTCATACTCCTGAAAACTAACAGACTATTTTCAGAATGTCTGTGCAGCATGGGGTAGATGAAGAATGGAACATTACAGAATCTTGAAATATATTCTGCCTCCAAAGACACAATGGTTTGCACACACCTATTAAAAGTTATTTAAGCCTGAAAGCTGAGCATCTTTTCTTTTTGCATATTACAATTGAAATATTAATACTTCTTAATACTATAAACAGCAACTGGGTTGAAGTAAGTGGAATACTAGAAGCAATACTATCCAAGAATATGTGAATTATGCTTTTTCCAAACTTTCCAAGATGATGTGAATTAATATTGACAGAATCCTTTAAATGCCCTGGCATTTAAGAAACTGTCGAAAGAAGAGTTCCCAACACAAATACAAAAAATATATAATTTTTAAAAAATGACAGTATAAAAAAAGCCGATATGGTTCCACAATAAAGCATTGTGAATTTTGGAAACCACATGCACATATATGAATTGAAAAGAGGGCATATCATCAAGAAAGGATATGAATAAGCAGCCTGGAATTGTAGAGAGGGTATTAGAAAAGCAGTGTGCCCTGCAGGACATCCTCCAAGGAAATAAGATTGGCCCCAAATATTTTTTCCAAGGCTCAGAAGGCATGCTTGTGTTGATTGCCTTGTGAGTTGTATTGTCTGTTGGAGCTTGTGAATTAGTTCCATTAAAATATATTGAATTGTATTTGTACTGATGGTTTTTTGTTTTATCATGGCTGCCAATTGTCTATTTTGTATTTTTGTTATTGGTTAACTGCCCAGGGCCACTAGTTGGAGTTGGCCAGCCATATAAATTGAATGAACGAAACAAGTAAATAATAAATAAATTGGCCTTTTTGTTATAATCACATCATGATTTAATTATACTTTTAAAGTATTTTAAAATAAAAAAAGCATATTTTATACCATTATATTTTTAAAATTTTCTTAACTGAGCTAGTTTTTAATTAAAATGTTGGACATTTCATCTCAATTGCCTTAAGACTTATTTGATAATTTGATAAAGATATGCACCATGACACGCTTTTAAGTGCTGGGATTCATAAATTATTGACATATACTTTGGGCAGATGCTCTCTCTCTCTGAAAATATTGTAAAAAAGCAAAGGTAGAATATCCTGCATAGGACTGAAATTGACATGAGAAGTGAGCGAATGCTTAACTAGACTGCTACCTAATGTATAAATGCCGACATTACTTTGATCTATGGTACTTGCTTGATTCCCAAGTAATATATTAATGATGTATTCAAAAAGTACAGTAGGTACAGTGTAGGTCCTGGGTGAAACAGCAAATAGGAATAGAGTTTATTCATATATGTAAATACTACAATTTGGTATAAACATGTGGAGTCTAGATCCTGATACTGGGTATCCATGGTCTAAACTTATAGTTTGGTTTACTTAAAAATTACTTTAGTCTTTCCATTCTTCAACTAGAAAAAAATGTGCATTGGAGTGTACTTCTGTAGAAGTACACACAAACTTGTTTCAAAAATGTTATCCATTAAATTATCTAATGCATGCCTATTGTTAATTCCAGTGGAGTTCAGTTTCAGTGATCTACCATTGGCTGGTGCTAGTAGCATTACCTTGAACTAACTGGAGAGCTGATAACTGCTTAGACAGAATGTAGTAATTCAAGTAAACATGATTAACAATAAGCACCATTCTAGCTGTTGAAGCATATCAGGTTTCTTGCTATAGATAATACAAGATGCATTATACTGTATTGGCTTCCTAACTGTTGAAAGGTTGGGTAAGAAAATACTCAGTTTGACTTTAAAATGTAAACTTTTTATTTTAAGGCCCAAAAAATATATTCAAGATTGTGATTCTTAAAGTTGATATTACATTATTTATCACAACAAGCTTCAGTAAAAAATTTCCAGAAGTGAAGATTTCATTAGCATTTTATTTATGGGTTTCATCACAAGCATAATTGAAAACAAGATTAAAGACATTTTAAATCACATATATTTCTACAAGTGCAATATTGACAATTTTTCTATTTCACATTTTCAGTGTATCGATTTAATAATTCAAATTATATAGAAAAAAATTCCATTCACCAAAAGTGAGCAGTTCCAACAATTTAATTTTGTTTTATAGAAAAATGGTAGTACATTGTGCAAAATTCCAACTATAATTATAATCTTATCAATTTAATTTAATATCCTATATACTTCCATGAATCATATCTGAAGCTGCCAATCCCATACAGTATACAAAGCAGGAAACCTAAGCAGGGAGCATAATAAAACAAGCCATTTTTCAGATTAACTTCAAGGTCTATAAAATAGAACTTTAAAAAATTATATTTTCAGCCACATATAATGGCATAATTCCTATGTAAGATATTGTGAACAAGTATGGCTATAAACCCAGCTTGCCAAAGAAATATCTAGAAAAGTATTCTTTCCTCTAAACTCTAAACTTATTGGGGAGGTGGGGGAGAGGAAAGTCTTTTACATTGTCAGAAGCAGGGAAAATGTTGGCTTGCCAAATATGCCTTAAATATATAAAGCCTTTCTAAAGTACAGTTAGGGAATTGACATTTGGAAGTTTACATTCATTTATGGTGACATATACCAATAAATTGTGATACAAAAGAAAGAACAAGTAGTCTTAGATTCAGCTTATGAAAAGGCTGAAATACTGATTATCAAGACTAGTTTTCAGTTACTGTAAAATGTTCAACAATTGCTGTAAGTATTCTACATTTCAAATCAAGGCAAAAATCATTGTTACCATTATGAAAAAGCATTAGTTTAACATTATTTGAATTTTCAATTCTTATTTCCTTACTGATGACATATACATTCTATAAAAATGTAGGAAATGAGACCCAGAAACCGTTTCACCATGCACATATTCTTTAGCTGCCAGTGTGTTTACATTACAATATTGCTACTTTCAATATATTTACACACTGTACTTTGAATCAGGTGAGTTTTATTAAAAAAACTTTTATTCTTTTATAACTTTTAATTATATTCATATATTTTTTATGCAGGGAAGAAGCTATGTTAATCTCCACAGACATTTTATCATACTAGAATAGTCTTGAAGTATCTCCAAATAGTAGCAGCCTAGATTCACGGTATTTTTAACTCCATCTCATTCCAGTAGTGGGCAAAGCAAATCCTGAGTCCTATCCTAGAGAAGTCTTAACTATGAAAAGAAGGATAGTGTGCACTGAAGATAAATTTCAAGCAACATGGAACTTTCTATGGGCTGTTTGACAAAATTTTACCAGATATTTCCTCAGTTTGAAAGAAAAGGGGGGATACATCTGGGAACCACCAATGTTTGATTTTGTTTTAATTCTTAATGAAAGTATGAATATTATAAAGTATTGTTCTGACATACATTAGTGTTAAACTTTGGGGCCTATAAAAGTTATTTTATTCTTTAGATATATAAAATATTATATCCAGAAATCATGATTGCCACTGCTTATAATGTATCCCATTGAGAAGCAAATTTTAGTCTAGACTTTTAAGTAAAATGAAAGATTGCAAAATGTTTGTGGTTTTCAACTACAGCCCATAAATATTATAATTATTTACTAAAATAAGTATTATCTGAACTTTTTAAGCTCATATTTAATCTTCATATCCTCCATACACTTGGCAATTCAATTTATAGTACAATATTTCAAATATGTAACTTTCTTGCTATACATATGCAGTATATTTTAAATACTAATTTTAATTTTAAATACGTTTTCTGAAGTCTACCAGTTTTACTTAGTAGCTTAGAATCCCTACTACAACCAATGATAACCAATGCATATGAAAAGGAGGAATAAATAACTGTTCTTTCCTTGTTACAAAATATATTATTAAATCTTCAATTCTCAGTGAGGTTATCTAATTAGTGGATAAGAAAGATGATTTTGGAAAGTATTGCTATAAGCAATTTCTAAAAAGAAATCACCACAACTTTATGTAAGTGTATAAAATGAAGTTCTTGAAGTGTACCATTTGGATTTTTTTTAAAAAAACCGTTAACTTTTTTTATTTCATGTTTCATTTCAAAGTGGACAAAACAAGTGATGGCAGTTACAGAAGTTAACCAAGAGTTTTTTCCACTTTACTTTTAAAGCAGATCAGTAGTAGCAACTATAATTTGCATATTCCTGATTAAATCTTTTTCCTAAATAGTTATTTTGACAATGAACTGTGTCAAAATAAAGCCATTAAAATTGTTAAGAAAGCACCACATTCTTTTGAGATGTTAAAGTCTCCTGAAATCCATTAAAATGCCTCATTTGAATTTACCTGAAAGGGAAAAAAAGGATCAGTAATCAAATAATTTTTGTTAAGAGAATAAATATAACACAATGTTTATAATATCTTCTGGGGAAATCATTAACTGAAACTAAATCACCTATCAAATTCTAACAGTGCCAACCTGAGGCATGGATTATATTATCTAACCTATAGAAGCATGAAATTGCATTGTAAAAAACATATGCAATGGCAATTGCTTTATTGAGTAACAATAGCACTAGAGGATTTTAAAGTGCTTCTCTAATTGCCTTTTTCCCCATTCCCCATTTCAGTGTAATAAGTCCTCTGTCTACTGAAATAGGAACAGAAAGGAAAAACTTTATAAATATATAAGGTTAAGTGCTGAAATGATTTTTTTTACTAAACAGAACACTTTGCATCTCAACTCTATAAAGCACCATTCATTCAATAATAGTTTACAGCTTCACAAAACACCATTGCATGTGACTTAAAAGCAAAAAATAAAAAATAAACTAGTTTTCTATCCAGAGACTATATCTATCCAGAAAATATATGTCTAAATATATATGTTCAGAGAACATATGTTCACTAAATAACATTACACCTGCTCTAAATTTAACACAATGCTTAAATATTTGTGAATTCTTTTGAATTTTCAACATTTCTGCAGAAATATTTCTTAAAATATGAACTTTCTTCACAGAATCCTAAAATTTGATAAAAAGAATCCAATGAGAACAAATGAATAAAATACACTGTACTTGATCGTTGATTTATTGGGGGAAATTATCCAGAACCTAGGTCATATTTATATAGAAATACTGAAATTCAAAAGGTTTCACAAACTTTTGAGCACCACTGTATTTCCATATATGAACTGCAAAGGAGCATATGTAGCAGCAGTACTCAAGAAAGTTGCATACAAAACAGCTTTCAAAATTTAAGCAAGAGACATCAAGTCAGAAATTGCTTTTTTTACAATAGTTTTTTTAAAAGAATAAATGTTAAAAATGGAGTAATTTCAACATCAAATGTTATTTATGCATTCAATCCAAAATAACATGGAACTATATATGCTTATCAAAGGAAACTGTCCTTTGATAAGAATAAAATACTCTGAATTTCCCACTTTACAGTAGAAAGACTTCTATATTCAGCAGATCACCCCTGTGGCTCATAAAACATTTCTTTTTCTACATTCAAATGTTCTATTCAAAATGTAACTCAGTTGCAGTCTTACATTACTACATCAAGGTATGGTCTCAGCAGAACTTTCCTGAAACCAAGAAGTCTAGTTCTGAATAAGAGTTTCCAGAAAACTCCGACTTGAATATTATGCCACCTTGAATATTATGATGTAAAAGTGTAAAATAATAATGTAATTATATGCAGAAAGTGACTCCTCCTGCAAGTTACTGTAGAATCATACAGGGGCTTCCAGAGAAGCAGCTTATAAAAGATTCTTATTGTGAGATTTTGGGGATGCAACATTTGAGGAGGGAGAGCATGAAACAGCAAGCTCAAACTTCAGAAGCATCTTACTGGAAGATTTTTATATAAAGACCTGCTTTGGAGCATATATAGTGTTTCACAAATTCCTTCCTTTTGTATACAGATAATCCTGACTTTCAGCAGTTCATTTAGTGACCATTCAAAGTTACATCATCACTGAAAAATGTGACTTATGACCGTTTTCACCTTTGCAGCATTCCCATGATCATGTGATCAAAATTCAGATGCTTGGCAACTGGTTCATACTTATGACCATTGCTGTGTCCCAAGGTCATGTGATCTCTTTTTGCAACGTTCTGACAAGCAAAGTTAATGGGGAAGCCAGATTCACTTAACAACCATGTTATAACTTATCAACTGCAGTGATTCACTTAACAACTATGGCAAGAAAGGTCGTAAAATGGGACACAACTCAATAACAATGTCTCACTTAACAATAGAAATTTTGGGCTCAATTGTGGTCGTAAGTAGAGGACTACCTATATTCATTAAATAAGTACTATACTTTACATGATATGTATCTAGTATTTTTGGAGTTAAACAAGTTTTAAAAATTCATATTTAAATCTGAATTGTGCTAATTAATAAATATAGCATTTTATAATCCAGTTAAAATCTAGTATAAGCAAACATCTCATTATTTAAGTCTTTTACATAATTCTTTCTCCATCTTTGAATTGTCTTTCATATATGTGTATTTTATATGAATGATTTCTGCCTAAAAAAAAGAATCTGTAGTAGATGACTGATCACGAGAGAATCAATGTACCATAATTAATCAGACAAGTAATTATTTGTAAATTGTAAATAATTAAAAGAACAAATTACCTATTGTTTAAGTTTATTAAAGAATGAAAATAAAATTCTCTTTTATATGTAACAACCCATTTGTACAGAGCTGGAGGAAAAAGTTCATTACTTCTGGTAAATATTACCGGAATAAATGCTTCTTGAAATTCCTCTGCAAAGAGTATCTGTATTATTTGTCCATGTACAAGATTAATTTATATTTTCTCTATATGTTTTAAGCTATGAAGAGATCCTTCATTTTGCTAAGCATAGTTTTCAATTGTGACCAAGTCAATTTAACTATTCACATTTCTCAACAGTTGAATAGGAAAAGGAACTCTGATCAAATATTAACTATCATTTTTTAAAATAGAAAAATTATGAAACTTACTATTTTTAAATCAAAATAAGCAATGTTTTAGGGAGGCTAATTTTGCTTTAAGTTATGAGTTTGTGGTATCTAAAGGAAACTAATTTGAAAGGGATAACAATCAATTCAGATGTAAGATCTTACAATATATTTTTCTAATCTAGAAAATTTTTAAAAAATTACTTACAAAATCACAAATTCTGATTATTATTTTTTGCAGAAATGTGTTTTTTCCCCAGCAGTTATAAAACCTCAAAAAAGAAATAACTAGGATGTGTATCTCAAGATTTATTCAGGCACCCTTCCCCACTTTTTAAAATTGATTTGAAATAGTAGAAAAAATTAATGGCAGATTTTAAAATATTTTCTGCATTTCCTATATGAACTTTTAAATTAAAATGGTTAAGAGCCAGTATCATTAAATATTTCTTCATATACAACAATACAAAACACTTTTTCAAACTGAAAGTATTTAAATCATCTAGCAGTGATTATCTTGTAAAAACAAGACATTTCAAAATATAAACTAACCTGAGATATATTTTGCTCCGATTAATATTAACAGGCTACTCATTATAAAAAAGCCCAAAGGCAGACTACAGAAGATACTAGTTTCACCTGATGTCATCCAGAAGAGAGGTTCCAGTCAAACAAATCAAGAGAGAGATACGTGTAAATTGCACTATTTAAGAATTACATGAAGAAAATTAGAAGAGAGAGAAATTCTGCAAAATGCTACAGATAATTCAGCATGTAATAATTAGAAATAGGACAAATACTGATGCTTAGATATATTTCAGTCTTGCGTCCAGTGTCAATATTTATGATTATTTAGACAGAAACAATTCGCTACTAATAAAGTAGATAGTACAGAATTTCAAATAAAGCTGATATTAAGCATTACAAATATTGCAAGGAGAAAGAATGCACCATGGAAGGTAGAAGAGTGAATTCATGTGTGTCCGATTATACGCATATAAACTATCTCAAACTATCTTTGTTTTTCAAAAATATTGACAGTGTATGAAGTATCATGTAATGTGGGCATTGCATATCTCTTAAGTCCAATCATGCATTGTGCCTGCTCCATCATACACATTATACTATCAGCAAGTGAAATATACATGTACCAACTGTCTCCAGACTTGAATTGAAAGCATAAAATTGCTATTGTTAATTATAAATGTATAATTATATACATTTGTACATTATACAATTATAAATTATAAAATTAGTAGAGTACTAAAGCCATTTATGACAGTCATATCTAGAAAGCTCTATAGATTGCAAAGCTGCAATGTTATATCATTTACCAAGGACCAAGGTTCACTGAATTCATTACCAGTCATTTCTGAGCAGCTGTGTATAGTGTTCTGCAGCAAGTAGCACAATACTTTCAAGTAGCAACAAACATTTAAACTGCCCTCCCTCAGGAAAATGTACTGCATCTAATTAAAAGGTTCTCAAGTTTTTACATATTAATTCTCTTTACAGTAATTTTACAGAAATTGTAAATAAGGCTTCTCTCCTTTACATCTTTCTCACCCTACTTATAGTCATGCTTGCTGAATTTAAAAACTTATTTTTTCATAAACAGAATATTTACATAAATTTTGTTTGAAATAAAAAAATATAATTGCATTTCTTGTCCTCTTCATACAGAATATGTGATATTATTCACAAATTTGTTCCTGCCTGGATTGCATTTCCAGTGTTTGACTAAGCACAATGTTGTTAGAGCTCTGATAAACCACTGCTAAGATAAGTATTAATTGTATTGTATTTTACTGATTATCATGTAATGTCTATGTAAAATTGCCAAGACAATTATTATTGGGTGCTATTAATATCACCATTATAAAAAATAGCGTTTTTACTTGACATTATATCATTGCATGCAAAGGAGGAATTCCAGTAGTTTCTTGAAACCAGTGAAGCTGTAATTTTGGCTCAGTCAACAAGTCAGCTAGATAATAATCAGGACTTATAAAACTAAACATTGAATATCATTCCTGCCCATATCTTTCCAACAACATAGAAACTACTGCTTTGTATAAGGAAAAATATTGTATGGACTTTTTGTTCTATTGTTAGACTTTCTAACTTATATTGCTCAACCTACTATTAAAAAACAAGAAATTCTCCTCCCCCCCTTTTTTTCTTTCTGCAGTTATTAGAACTTTTTAAAAAAGCCATAAGTGTTTAATAAGATCTTGATTTGTTCTTCTATCCGAAACCAGAATCTATTGCCGCATCCAAAGACCTTTGGTCTAACTGATGCATCCTCATCCTCCTGGTTGGAGGAGTTAATATTTTACAGTTATTTTCAATTTTTTTTAATTACAGTGAATTTACACTTTAAACTTTCTGACTGTACTTAATTATATTGAAAAATAATCTTAATCAAATCAAACCTACAGAGCTATAGCTTAAGCATGCTTAGAAGGACAATAGTCTAACTGAATTTATTAGAATATATTTCTAAATAGAAATACTTAGGTTCTCACTGAAAGTCATAAAATAGTATTAATGAATTAAAATAAATATATTTGATATGAGTTTAGATATATTCTTAATTGCATTTTAATAAAATGTAGCTATCAAGGCAAATAAATTTTGTTACCTCATTTTTTTCTATTTTTAGTATGACAGCTGTGAATAATGAGGGATTGAATATTTATTTAGCTAGTTCATGTAGTACATAAAACAATTCACATTCAGAATTAATCTTTATGGATAATAGATTCCATGGATTACTGTAAAAATAAATAAATGCTTCATTTTCATGTGAAAATGAAGCCTTATACAATCTGTATTTCAGTCGTTTGAAACAAAACTGAAATAGCTTTTTACTACAACTTTTGTCTGGAGGCACTTTCAAAACTTCAAAAATTGCTTAAGAATGCAATTTTTAAGCATTCTTAAGCAAGATTGACATGCAATTATCTTAAGCACTTGATGTAATTTATAAAGCATTTCAGTTGTTTCTGTTTACTGGTTAGATCTGTATTTTGTTTTCAGGCCAAACACTGTGATTGGCTTTGAGAAGAAGACTAAAGCCAGGATAAATCAAATTCATGTGACTATATGAATTTATATATTTAGTATGATTAATTTCTGTATTTACAAACAATTTACAAACTGTTTTGTAACTTTAAAATTAAATTCAATCTTAAAACCTGGTGGCAGGATTTGAGTATATTACTAGATGTACTCAAGACTTTAGAAATTTTCATACAACTCAGTGACAAGTTGTAAATGTTAGTAGAAATGTATTCCTCAAATAATTTGAGAGTATATTTCTATCTTGTTACTACTATCTGTTTGTGCATCTCAGCATAAATAATTCAAAAGTAAGTCTACACATTGTTCCATATTTTCAATTTCTAGGCACTTACTAAAAATGGTTGGATTATAACTACTACCACTATCAATACAGTGTACGGAAAAGCAATTTGACTTTTACAAGTAATGCATGAATGATAACTCACTGTTTCCTTGAGGTTCTGACATTTCCCAACCCATTGATTTCTTAACAGCTTTCTTCCATCTGGTATAACGATATTCACTTTCTGAAACCATAAGCAACATCTTTATCAAAAATTCAAACAATTATATTTATTTAATGTACAAGCACTTTGTAATATATGGAAAAGTCTTCTAAAATGCATAGGAATTTCATTACCTGTCTGAAAACTTCAAAATTTAAGTATAAATACAGAAAGTTTCAACCTCCCTCCCCCAATATAAATTTTCCTAAAATAGTTCACCATTCACAGAGGTAGCACAACTATCCTGACAGAACAAACTATGCTAATTTTATAACAGTATGAATAAACTAAATTTGCATAGGCTGAGCAAGCTTAGATAGCAGAGATCAGATCTTAAAACCCTTTTTACCCTCAGGATTGATCTGTGGCTCAAAACGTTCACATGTTACTGCTGTGAAGTCATCAGGATGTAGGCTCCACACTCCCACCCCTTCTGCAGCTCCAGCTGCCATTGCTGCTCCAAGTGCTGTTGTTTCAGGCATGGATGGCTTTACTAATAAGACAGAAATCAAGGTAGCATTTTTACCTAGTCCTTGATAGAACAAAACATATATAGACAAAATGTGAACATTTTAAGTATTAAAACAAGTATTGATTTTTTCCACTTTCATACCCTTCTTTATTTTACTTTTCATGCAACTGACTGAAAAGTATTAATAGCTAATGAATTAAGAACAAATATGCTTTTACGAATAAGATTATTTAATGAAAATCAGTTTGCTAATCAGCTGGAAAAAGGGAACTACCGTAATAATCAATGCAAACGTATCTTAGTTGCTATCACAAAGAAACATCACCCTATATATTCAAAATGAGCTGTAGATTATTCCTTTAAACAAGTAATTAAAAAAGGCAGTATTCTTTGACAAAAAAACTCCCCAAAATAAAAAACCTATTTACATAGTCAGAGGCAATATTTTTCAAATTTTAACTGCTGCCAAATGTGGTTAATTACTTGCACCATGTATTTTATCCATTAAATACTGCTTTTGTGTTGTGAATCCATATACAGAAGGCACCAAACCAAAACTGCATTACAGTGAAACTGCATCTGACATATTGACAGGTGTTTTGCAGGTATATCTGTGTTTGTATAGGAATCATTAAAAGTTTCATTTAGTTAATATTAAGTGCATATCTTGTCTTTCCTCAAAAGAATAAAGTGATGCAAAAGAGGTTTCCCTACTATTTTATTTTCATAAACCAAACTATATAATGGATTGGTAAGGATAGTCGCTGCCCATTTAATTTTGCAATTCAGTAGATACTGGAACTTGGGTTTCTTAAATCATATTTCAAGCTAATATAAGGCCTACTCCAAAAATAAGCCTTAGTGAAGATCGTCATCAGTCCAGGGAAGAGGCGTGGCCAGCATTGGAGGCAATGAGGGTGAGGGGGCCAACAGTGTCCGGCAGCAGCCACTGCCTGCGTAGTGAAGTTGAGTTGATTACCTGTCCAAGCAGCAGGTGGAAGCAAAGGTGGGGAAGAAGGATGCACCACGTGGCCTGCAGGAAAGCTGAGAGTCAGTGGGCCGGAGCAAGTGGCCAGCCGTGAGAGGCTTATCTTCATGCGGTGGCACCAGTAGCAGATGGAGGCAAAGGTGCAGGGGGGAAGGCAGCTAATCCTGATGCTCTGCACAGGCCACAGGCAAGCCAAGAGATACGAAGAAGAGTTTTCCACGGCTCGCCCACTATCTCTCAGCTTGTCTGTGGCCCATACGGCGCATCCAGATTGCATGCTTCCCTCCCCGTGCCTCTGTCTCCGTCTGCTGCCAGTGTTGCAGCAGGAAGATGAGCCTCCCATGGCCGGCAATCTGCTGCTTGGGCAGGTAATCAACTTACCTCTGCTGCACAGGCTGCGCAGCCCCAGAGTGTGCTGACCAAGGTGGGCTGCAGCTGCTGCCAGATGTCGGCCCCTGGATGCTCACCACCTTTTGTGCATAGGAGGTGGGGCACCCAGCGGGGCTGATCGCCCTGAAATCATGTTTCCCAAAGATAAGTCCTAGTGCTTATTTTGGTCCCAAAAGAATATAAGACTGGGTCTTATTTTCAGGGAAACGTGGTGTATGACATGCCTATATACTTCCTTCCCTCCTATGACAGTATTGCTCAAATGCTCTTTCTTAAATTTTTAGGTTTTTTAGAACTCAGTCAGCAGTAAACTTCCTTACCCTCTAATCCCATTGCAGCATTTTTTAAGGAAGGTGCTAGCAGAGAATTGTCTTTCCATGACTACAGTCTCAGTGACAGGAAGAACAATATAAATCTTCCTTAAATAAACAAGACAAGGTGATGTTTTCAATATTTTTTTTTATCCAAATAGAAATGATGAAAGAATTATTCCTAAAAGAGGGTCCCTTTTATATGTAGTTACTGAAAACTATTTAACTAAATAATAATTACTCAAAATAAAGCAAGACTAAATTGGCAAAAATAAAACAAAAATTATGAACTGCAATTTCCTTAGATTCTTTACAAAGAAGGATCTAAAAAGCCTATACTGGCAAGGTTGAAAATCTTGGTATATATGTAATTCCAGAAATATATTTTAATGTAAATAAATTGAACTTTTTTTTCCAAAAGTCATAGTGGGTCTTATACATAGCAATCCAAAATAAAATGCAAGGAGACTTTTATCTTACCTACTGGAATACAAAGAATATCAGCTTGGAGTTGCATAAGGATCTTGTTGTTGGTCATTCCTCCATCAACTTGTAACTGACTAAGCGGTATCCCACAGTCTTTATTCATTGCATCCAATATCTAAAACAAAAAAATTCTATTAATTTTTCCAATAAAAACTGAAATAGTTTATAAATTACATAGTGAAAAATACTTAGTTGAAATATTTGGCTTTGTGGCATTATAAAAAAATAAGTAAGAGCAAACAAAACATAAAGGAGGAGAAAAATTTAGTTGAAAGTTTTATTTTAGATTTTGAACAAATTTATCATAAGGTGAAATTAGCTACAATTTAAACACATTTAGACATGGCTGCCAATAGAAATAAAAACTACAGTAATATAAAAAGACTAACTCAAAAATCCTAATAATACAGTATAATCTATACCTCCCGTGTTTGAAAGCAGACGGCTTCTAGTGCAGCAAAGGCAATATGGTTTTTATTTGTAAACTGAGTAAGGCCGCAGATGATTCTAGAAAAGAAGGCAAACAATACTACAGTTAGGATAAAAGTAGTATTAAAATATACTGCCTCACTGTGATCATGCAAGTACCTGCCTGGAAGGGTATATTGGCAATATCTTTAGCAGGGGTGTGTCGAAGATGACATATGTGTAGCCATTTTTTATTTTCTATTCTTTTCTTAGTTTTTAGGTTCACTAGTAAAGGAATTCAGACTCGCCACTCTCTAACTGTTGAAAGGGGGGTAATAGAGATAAAGGGGGAATGTTATGTCTAGAGGGACTTCTTTCCTGTAGGAACAGAGAAGATGCCTGCAGCTGGAGGAAGGTGGCGTTTGGAGACAACGGACTGATGGCCTGAGAATTGATTGGAGATTGTGACTCAGGGGGGAAGCTTGATGGAGTGTCAAACTCATGTTGTCACAGCAGCATCACATGACATATTGGGACTTTTTCCCTTTCACTAAAGTGGGCGTGGCCAGCGCATAATGCACCTGGCCCAGAGGGCCGTGAGTTTGACAGCCCTGATCTATAGAATCCAACTAAGGATCAATGGTATGGCACTACATATTTATTTATTTATTTATTTATTTAATTTATTTATTAAATTTATATACCGCCCTACTCCCGAAGGACTCAGGGCAGTGAAAAGTTAAACGGTAAATACATGTGATACAGATATTCAAAAAACCGATTAAAATACAATTAAATAATTTGGTCCAGAAATAGAATTAAATTAAACACCTCAAAATTTATAGGGCAGATTCAAAATTTAAAAATTTAGAAGCAGTTTTAAAAGAGGTTAGGCCAGGCCAGCCTGCTGGAATAGAAATGTTTTGAGGGCACGGCGGAAAGCGCGAAGATCCGGGATTGTTCGTATCTCCAAGGGCAGCTCGTTCCAGATGGCGGATGCTCCCACAGAGAAGGGTCTCCCCCTGGGGGCTGCCAGTCGACATTGTTTGACCGACGGCACCCCGAGAAGTCCCTCTCTATGGGAGCATACTGGTCGGTGGGAGGTTATTAGTGGCAGGAGGCGGTCTCGTAGGTATCCCGGTCCTAAGCCATGGAGCGCTCTAAAGATGGTAACCGAAACCTTGAAGTGCACTCGGAAGACCACAGGGAGCCAGTGCAGCTCACGCAGGAGGGGAGTCACATGGGAGTGCCACGTTGCTCCCATAACGACCCGCGCGCCTGCATTCTGGACCAGCTGGAGCCTCCGGGTACTCTTCAAGGGGAGCCCCATGTAGAGAGCATTGCAGTAGTCCAGGCGGGAAGTGACAAGGGCATGAGTGACTGTATTTAACGAGTCCCAAACCAGAGAGGGACGCAACTGGCGTATCAGGCGAACCTGATAAAAAGCTCTCCTGGCACAGCCGTCAGGTGTTCTTCTAAAGACAGCTGTGAGTCCAGGAGGACACCTAAGTTGCAAGCCCTCTCCGTGGGGGCCAATGACTCGCCTCCAATAGTCAGTGATGGTACCAACTGACTATAATGGGATGACAGAAACCACAGCCACTCGGTCTTGGATGGGTTTAGCCTGAGTCTATTCCTCCCCATCCAGATCTGTACAGCCTCCAGGCACCGGGACATCACTGGGATGGTTCAGGGTGGAGATGTACAGCTGGGTGTCATCAGCGTACTGGTGGTACTTCACCCCGAAACCACGGATGTTCTCACCCAGTGGCTTCACATAAATGTTGAACAGAAGGAGCGAGAGAATCGACCCCTGTGGTACCCCACATACAAGGGGCCTAGGGGTCGATCTCTGCCCTCCTGTCAACACAGACTGCGACCGGTCAGAGAGAAAGGATGATCTAAATATGCCTAAGGATGGATCTAAACCAACCACAACAATGGAATGAGATGTTAAAATTGGATATGGAGATCATTTCCGGTTCCGGATGGCAGCAGACACTGCTTGGGTGTGTTCTTGCCCCAGCGTCTGAATCCCCCCGCCTGGAGGCCCCTCAGGGCCAGGTGCCCTGGTTTTGGGGTATCCGCCATTAAGGGCGGCTCGCCAGGGGTCCCCTGCCTCAATTCCAGGGGCTGGGCGGCCAATGCTGGCGCGCCCGAGGCTCCGGCGAGTGTGGGCGGCACGTAGCGGCCATTCCCAAGGCCGTTCCGTGCCTATGTGCCTGTAGGACCCGGTGTATATCGAAATTAAGGCAGCAGGTAAAGAGGCGATTGGAAGAGGAAGGGATGCAGGCTGGAGAATAAGTAGAAAAGGAGAGACCTTGATTGGGAAAGCGACGAGGCGTCCTGCGAGTGAGAGGGGGGCGAAGTTTTCCCCCCCTTGTAGCTGGGAAGGGCGCCGTGGCTGATAAGAAAGAGGAGGAAAAAACAAGGAGACCTCTTACCTCGCTGATTCTTTGTGGAGAATGATGGAGGCAGAATTTGGGAAGGGAGGCTGGAGGCCTCTCTCCTTCTGGAAAGTCATGGCCGGGGCCTGATTTCCTGCTTCTTTGTACATAATTGAAGACATCACCCACCTCTGGTTTCCTGTTTGACCTACTCTACAAGCCAGACTCGTTGCTCCTGTGAGCGCCCTCTGGTGGATCGTGAGGAAATAGTGCTGATTTTTAAGACAATCTTCTCTCTCTGGATGCTTGTGCCTACCTGAGGACCTCTCATTCTTTATTACTGTAAGATGGCTAAAGGACAAAGACCAGTTGCAGGTGACATGGAAATTTTTTTGGAGAAATTGGCAAAAATGGATGAGAAGCTTGATAAACTTGATGACCTGCAAAAAGGGCAACTGGAAATAAAATCTGAAATGGTAGTTATGAAAAAAGATTTAACTGCTGTTCAACAGGTGGCAGAGGAGAATAAGAAAAAGGTGGGAGGCTTGGAGGGGGAGGTGCGGGCAATCCAGAAGAGGGAAGAAATGAGAGGAAATGTAATTTTAACCTCGCAGCTGGATAGAATGTCTTATTTTCTCAGGTTTCAAAATGTGGAAGAGGTGGACCAGGAAGATCTGCGAGAAGTGATGGTTAAATTGTTGGGCGAATTTATTGAAAGAGGTTTGGACTTTATGAGATGGGATATGGATCTAGTTTATAGAGTAAACTCACAATATGCAATTTTACATAGTGTCCCAAGAGAGGTCCACATTAAATTTGTGAGAAGGGAAACGAGAGATGAAATACTGAGAACTCAAAGATCGGGGGCGCTGATGTACAGGGGCAAGGAGGTCACCATTCTGAAGCAGATCCCTAGACAGGTACGAGAATTAAGAAGAAATTATTATTTTTTATCAAGTAAATTGTACCTTAAGGGAATTGGCTTCAGGTGGTTGATGCCGGAAGGTTTGATGATTTTCTGGGAGGGCAGTAGGAAGAAAATTAATAGTGTGGCGGAGGCTCAGGCCTATCTGGAGCAACATAAGACCCTCCTAGAGGGTGAAGATACAGGAACCGAGGAAGGGGAGGTACCAGATGATCAAGGAACGGGGGTGGGCGAGGCCGTGGCGGTCCAGGAGGAGGGGGGTGCTAAGGCCAGAACCTTGAGATCTAGAACCAAGAAATGACGAAGTGGGAGGAATCTATTACTTTGTGCCTTTTATGATATCTCTTATTTTTGTAAACTTTAATATTACTCTGGATACTGAACTGATATTTTTGTATAAATCCGGTTGTCAAATTTGAAATTTTAATAAGGGAAGATCTGCTGTATGTGAAAAAAAGAAAATATATATTATCTTTGTAAAAGGATAATGAAAATTCCACATATTGTAAGCGACAATATTGTTTATTTTTAACCAATAAAAACTTTTATAATAAAAAAAAAAATGGATATAACCCGCCCCCCCAGGTTTGGACATTTAATTTTTGTTCATATCTGCTGCTGCTTCTGAGATAATTTGTACTGTGGCCTTGTCAAGGAAAATGATATTTGGGGAAAGAATGCAATAAATCATAGTCAGGTTAGCACCCTTAATTCAGGAAAAAAAACATTCACACTTTAAAATTATTTTTGCCCTGAGACTTCCGGGGGTGATGTCAGCGTGCTTGGAGCGAGAGAGCGGGGCTCCATTCTTGTAGCTCCAATATTCCCAGCCAGAAAGCTGAATTAGGCACTATTGATCCCAGAGAGATTGATAGAAAAAAGAGGAATCTTCAAAGACCTCGGGGGGGGAAAAGCAATTGTCCTAAAGGTTCAGGAGAAACCTCTTAATTCTGGTGGGGAAAAAACAGCCATTTTGGCTGGCCCGAAGTGCTGACAGCCAAGGAGTAGGAAGCAAAAATTGAATACCAGATCAGAATGGTACAAGAAGGGACTTTTAAAAAAAAAGTGAGGTACAACTATATCGTGGAAGGAAAGAGCAGAGAGATCGAGGCTCTAAAATCAGCAGCAGATTTGCAGCCAGATAAACGCAGCGACGAAAAGGGAAAGGAGCAAAAGAAGGAACTTTGACAGGTAGTGACTGCACGAAAGGCGAGAGAGCGGGTGAGAGAAGGAAGAAAACTCCAACTGATATATTTTGAGGCTTGAGAGAAGTGTTGACTATAAACTAAACAGATTTTCTAGAAGATGGTGCATTGGACTATGACTGTGAGATTGAGGCTTTAAAGATCAGAAAAGAGATAATGAGTGGCGGAACTGGAGTGGTGATTGGCGAAGTGGTGGTTCTAACGGAAATATAGATTGAGCAGAGTTGGAAAATAACAAAAATAACGAATTTTTATCTAAAATTGTTGAAATTGGATATTTGGACATTTTTGGAGAGTGGCAGTAAAAACTATATTTGAAGAGAGTCAAAGTGGAGGCTAAGTGGCAGACAAAGAAGGGGGGGAAAAAGGACTGAACAGAGGACTGAGCAGAGAATGATGCAAAAGTGAGAGAGGACTGTATGGAAGAAGAACCTCAAAATATATATACATAGATCGAGTGATTAATGATATTTGACTATTCTAATTAGAATTAATTATTAGTAATTGTTGATTATTAATTGGTAATTAGTGGTTAATGATTGAGATAAACTGGATTACTGATGCTGAATATTACCCTTAAGTAACTGCTAATTATATCTACCTATCTTCATATTTGATTACATACATAAAACTATACTGTTAACAAATTAATGAATTTTTAGAGTTTTAAACCCCCCCATTTTCCTCATTTTCCTTCTCTTTCATAAAGATATATATGTGTTAAAATTTATAGAGTCCTAAATAAGTACATAGAGGGACATAGAATATATATAGTAAAATATATAGCCTTGTAAAGTGATAAACGTATTTATCCAGCTATAGTCATAATATTATAAATATAGATTGACATTTAAGGAATTGCACTATTTAGGTTAAATTTAAAAACTATTTAAGTGACCCTTATAGGTAACAAATTTAAGGATATTAAAAATAAGTCATTGTATGAAAATTTTGGAAGAACTTGCAGGAAATAGTAAAAATGACAAGCACAGGCACAACAACGATAACCAAAATAAATAAGAAAACAACCTCAAATCAGGCATGTCTTACAGCGTCCCCAGCACAGCAAAGGTTGATAGAAAGTATGCTGGGAGCAGATAAAAAAAAGACAGGCTCCATTTCCAGTATACAAAATATTCAATCAGTGTTGGCAATGATCTAGGAGGCAATGAACAAGACACAAGAATCCATTGCGAATAATCACGAGGAAACAAAAAGAAATCATGAGGACCTTAAATCTGATGTGGGAGAAATAAAAGACAATATTAAAAAAATGGACGATAAAATAGAAAAAAATCCAACAGAACATCTCTAAGAATGAGCAAAGGATCCAAAAAGTAGAATCAAAAATGGAACAAACAGATAAGAAAATAGAGACTTTGGAACAAAAACAGATGTTAACCAGAAGGGAATTAGAAGAATCGATTGTGCATCTGGAAATGGAGAAGGCATCATTTTATCTTAGGTTCCAGAATATTACGGAAAATAAGGATGAAGACCTAGGAGAGATAATGGCGGAAATCCTGGCATAAACAACACAAAGAGATAAGGAGGATATACGAAGGGACATTGATGAGGTCTATAGAGTGCACACAATTTATGCACATAGGCATAAATTGCCAAAGGAAGTGCATGTTAGATTTACTAAAAAAACAATACAGGAAGAAATCTATTTAAAAAATGAGAGATAAGGCAATATTGTATAAAGGAAAGGAGATAATAACACTCAAACAAATTCCAAGATGAGTGAGAGACCAGAGAAAAAATTATAATTTTCTCACATCACAATTAAACAAATATAATGTCATGGCTGATACCGGAGGGCATCCTAATCTCTTGACAAGAGAAGAAATTTAAGATAGATACCTTGAAAAAGGCCCAGGAATTTTTTGAACATCATTTTGCCTTGGAGGAAGATCAAGAAAGCAGGGCAGAATCAGAGAGTAAAAGCCAGGAAGAATATGTTACGGAAGAAACTGAAGGAAAACAAGAGGAAAAGAGAAGATTGGAAAGAGAATGAATAGAGAGAGGGAGAGAGGGAAAAAACACAAATAGTAGCAAGAAATACAAGAAGACTAAGGACAATGAACAAATAAGAACGAAGATGGAGCAAGAAATAAAAATGATTTCAATAAACATAAACAGTTTAAATGCACCAGCCAAAAGAATGCAAACATTTACAAAGTTACAAAGATGGATATCATAAATTTGCAGGAAGTACACATTAAGAAACAACACAGAAAGATGCTAGCCAAGACTAGGAAATCTATATATTTCATTAGCAGAACAAAAAAAGTGAGGAATAGCAGTTTATATCAAAAAACATTTGAAAACAAAACAAATATACACAGAGGAGGATGGAAGGATCTTAATGATTGAAATGCAAACAGAACAAAAAACAATATTATTGATTTCAATTTATGCACCAAATAATAACCAAAATGAATTCTATAAAAAGATACATGACAAAGTAAAAGAATTAGAATATGAAAACATCTGCATAATAGGTGACTTCAACACAATTGTGGACGTGAAAAAAGACTACCAGAGTAATAAGAACAATAAAACCAAGAAAAAGACACTTCCAGATACGTTTAAAGAGATGATACAGGAACTATGTCTTCATGATACATGGAGGGAGGTAAATAAAGAGAAAAAACAATACACATTCTATTCTAGTCCACACCAATCATGGTCTAGAATAGACATGGCATGGATGACGACAGAGCTTAGAAAAGATGTAGAAGAAATAGAAATAATGACAAATATGTGGGCAGATCATAACCCAGTAAAAGTAATATGGAAAGGACAATGGACAAGAAAAAGATGGATGATGAATAAAGAAATATTAAAAGACAAAGAATACATTCAGATGATTGAAAAAGAAATGAACATATTCTTCAGGATAAACACAAAAGAGGAAACCTCTTCAAAATTTATGGGACGCGGCAAAAGCATACATAAGAGGTCTAACAATTGCATATATGGTGAAGAAAAATAAAAACAAACAACAAGAACAAGACAACCTGTTAAAAGAGCTTAAAGAATGCGAATCTGATCTACAGAAGAATCCTTAAAATAAAATGACCAAAGCAAAAATAAATTTGATAAAATTAATTAAAATAAAATTAATTTGACCACACAAATAGAGATAGCACGGAAAATTAAGTCAGCAAAGCAAAACCATTTTGAATGTGCGAATAAAACGGTACACTGGTTGGTGTATAATGAAAAAAGAAAAAGAGAAAAGAACGATACACCAATTACAAGATGACAAAGGAGAGATGCATTATAGAAAGGAGGATAAAAAAAATAGCAATTTTTTTTTCAAAAGCTATATGAGCAAGAGGAGATATTCGAAGAAGACATTAAACAATATTTAAATAAATCAGATTTAAAGGAAATAGAAGAGACACACAGGAGCCTGAGTGGCGTAGGAGGCTAATGCCTTCTACTAAGGCAGCATTTAACATCCAGCTGCCTGCAATTACTGCAAGTTCAAATCCCACCAGGCTCAAGGTTGACTCAGCCTTCCATCCTTTCTAAGGTGTGTAAAATGAGGACCCAGATTGTGGGGGCAATAAACTGACTTTGTATAAAATATACAAAAGTATGAAGGCTATTGCTTAACGCATTGTAAGCCGCCCTGAGTCTCCGGAGAAGGGCGGCATATAAATAAAATTAAAAAAAAATTGAATAGGCCAATTAGTATGATTGAATTAATAGAGGAAAGGAAAAAACAGAAAAATAATAAAACTCTAGGTCCAGATGGCATCCCGGCAGAATTTTATAAGTCTTGTCAACAACTACTAGATGAAATTATACTTGAAACATTTAATGATGCACTTTTGAAGGCCAAAATACCCAATTCTTGGACGGAATCCATTATCACCCTTATTCCAAAAGAGGAGACAGACCAATCACAAATCAAAAATTATAATCCAATATTGTTACTAAATGTAGATTACAAATTATTAACATTGATTATTGTGGAAAGACTAAAAAAAGTAATAAACGAATATATCCATTCTGATCAGAACGCCTTTCTGCCAAAAAGATAAATAAAAAATAATATGAGAATAATAATTGATGTATTGGAATACTACAAAGCAAATCCAGATAAACAAATGGCAGTAATATTCTTGATGCACAAAAGGCCTTTGACAATTTAAATTGGAAATTTCTTACTTTACAATTGGAAAATATGAAATTTGGCAATAAATTTGTAAATATGATAAAGAAAATATGCTCATCTCAAACAGCAAAAATAACAATAAACGGAGACATGACTGAACAATTTATAATAACAAAAGGAGTGAGACAGGGATGCCCTTTATCCCCTTTATTGTTCATACTATCTTTAGAGATACTGTTAAATGAAATTAGAAGAGACAAGGAAATATAAGGACTGAAAGTTAAAAAAGAGGAATATAAACTTCAAGCCTTCGCCGACGACTTGGTCTTCATCATAGAGCAGCCAATATTGACCGGACCCAAATTGTTATCATAAATAGAAGAATATGGGAAGGTAGCAGGACTCAAAATTAACAGGCAAAAAACGAAGGCATTAATGAAGAATCTCACAAAACAACAAAAGAAAGAACTAGAAGACAGAATGGGTATACAAATGACAAAAAAAAAATATTTAGGAATATGGCTAACAAATAAAAGATCATCTATTAGAGAAGACAACTACAACAAATTAACAAGACAGATAAAGAAAGATCTAGAAATCTGGAGTAAACTACAGTTATCATTTCTTGGGAAGATAGCCTCAATCAAAATGAATGTGCTACCAAGAATGTTATTTTTATTTCAAGTGATTCCAATAAAATTGGGGAAGAATTTTTAAAAAGATTTTAACAAACTTAGAGCGAATTACATTTGGCAGGGGAAGAAAGCAAGGATCAAAATAAAACATTTATAAGACACGAGAGAGAGAGGAGGATTAGCACTCCCAGACTGGGAAACATATTATAAAGCAACTTCATTGATATGGATTAAAGATTGGATGGAACTAAAAAACAAAAGAATATTGTCATTAGAAGGGTATGATCTACAAAGAGGATGGCATGCTTTCTTGTGGGAGGGAAAAAGTAGACAGCACGGATATTTTCAAAGACATTTGAGCAGGGAAGCATTGCTACAGACATGGCAGGGATAAAAAAGAAACATTATGACAAAATTCCGGAATGGCTATCTACTATGGAGGCACAAATCTACCCAAGTGCTCTAGATATTGGCAAAATGAAAACTTACAAATATTTGCTGAATAATCAAGAGGAATTAAGAACAAGACAGGAATTGAAAGAATTGGGTAGACATTGATTGGTGGCCTATATGCAAATAAAATCTAGACACAGGACAGATTTGGCACAATTTGGATTTCAAAAGGGAACATACGAATTAGATAAAATTCTTCAGGGAACAGAGTATAAATTGATTTTAAAAAACCCTGTAATTATTTATTAAGATACAAATTGGAAGAAGAGGTAGTTAAAGAAAATATAATAATTTGGGCAAAAAATTTTGGGTACAATATTGAATTATTGAATTAGATAATTGAATTAGGAGCCCTAGTAGCGCAGCAGACTAAAACACTGTTATTAACATCAGCTGCCTGCAATTACTGCAAGTTCAAATCTCTCCAGGCTCAAGGTTGACTCAGCCTTCCATCCTTTCTAAGGTAGGTAAAATGAGGACCCAGATTGTGGGGGCAATAAGATGACTTTGCATAAATATACAAAAGTATGAAGGCTATTGCTTAACACATTGTAAGCCGCCCTGAGTCTTCGGAGAAGGGCAGTATATAAATCAATTTTTTTAAAAAAAAGATAAATGGGAGAAATTATGGAATATAAACTACAAACTAACAATGTCTGTACCCTATAAAGAAAATATGTATAAAATGTTTTATAGGTGGCATCTCCCACCTGCCAGATTGGCAAAGATGTTTCCAAATACTTCCCCGCTTTGTTGCAAATGTAAACATCAAAAAGGAACTTATTATCACATGTGGTGGTCTTGCCAGAAGGCAAAACAATTTTGGCAAACAATTAAAATACAAATAGAAGAAATTATAAATCAACAAATAGAAATGAGGCCAGAAACTTTCTTACTGGGAATAATTACTGGGCCATATGAAAAAGAAATAAAATACTTAATTATTCACATATTGACTGCAGCACGAATAGTTTTCGCCCAAAACTGGAAAAACAATGACATACCATCAGAAGACAGGGTGATTAGAAAAATAATGGAGTGTGCGGAAATGGATAAGCTCACAAAGGAGATACAAGAAAAAGATGAAACAGAATATTACTTAGTCTGGGAGAAATGGTATAAATGGTTGGAGAAGAAAGGGGGGGACAAAAGGGGGAGGGGACAAAAGAAAACTAAACAATTGTTTAATTAGGTGGAGAAATATGGAAACAAATGGGAAGATATAAATTGTGGAAAGGAAACTAGGTACCTGTTTATATTAAATATAAATAAAATATTTAAATTAAGAGAATATATATAATATACTAGAAATATATGTATAAAAGATAAATTAAGATAAGAAAGAGAAAATGTATAAATATAGATTACTGATGCGAAGTTGTTGAAAAGATGTTTTTGGTTTTTTTTTTGTTGGTTTGTTTGTTTGTTTTAAAAAAATGTTCAATAAAATTATTTTTTTAAAAAAAAATTTGCCCTACTGTTTGTATGATTTTGGTAGATCTGCATTTGAACAATATATTGTCATCTATAGTTTGGAACAAAGGTCAGCAGATGCATTCAAGAAAATAACTGCCATAAGGAGTTTTGCCATTTCTCAAATAAATGTGGACGAGAAGGTATTCTTGGAAATAAAGCTGCTTTTGAACCATCTTTATTTATGTCAGTTAGAACTACTAGGTCGGCTTCTTTGACATCTGGTTTAATATAAATATTTTTTAAAGGAAAACTGGGCACAGGGCTGGGGAATAACTTTTGAAGTGAATATAGATGTCAGCAATGATACTTTCCTTTGGCATAAAGCAGAATACTGTATACACTCAATCTTTCATAAGGATCTTGTTGGTCATTCATAAGTCCTGTTTTATTAGCAGAACATCAAAAAAATACTATTTAACATTCAATCAGATAATATTTACCCTCTTGCACTGGGTTCCCAGTATGGTGCATATAATCCTGAAAATGCAGGAACAAAGTAGCAGCCATAAGATGTGCCTACTTCAGCAGCAAGTTTCTCTAAGATCAATACAAAATAGAAAACTTATCTCTGCTAAGAAATAGTCATTTGAAAGCTAAGAATTGCAAAACAAAATGTAAATAATTTCTAGAATAAATAAGACTGTTGAGTGCATTAATCTATATAACAAACATACAGCCAGGAAGCAGAAGTATAAATTTTATATATGCTATAATCTTCAACAAGTTGGTACTTTCTGGATATGTTGAACTACAATATACCTCCCAGAGATCATTTATATCCATAAATAAAAGCTTATGATATGATTTGAATAGAAATAAATCCTACAGAGCTTTCTTTTTTTCCAGGAAAATGGTGTAGAATTGCAGTTTTAATTAATTATAATAATTGAAACTCTGTATGATTACTATTCCTACTCCTACTAGCAATATTCACCATATAAATATTTCACTATTACGTTTTCAGAAGAAATACAGGGTCCTAAGCCTAAAAATTAGGTACCTAGGGTTAAAAATGGCATAGATCTTGAGTACACAAATAAAATTCTTAACTAAGTGAACATGTTTAAATGAAACACAGAACCCCTGAGTCCTTGTATACTTACAGATTTACAATAAATTAGAAAGTTATACTCACCTACTTCTTCTGAAGATTTCGCAATACCAAGATTGTCCCTCAACCAACGAACAACAGCTCCTGCAATAGCAACAGAGCCCTAAAAAAAAAAGGCAAACTAAAAATGTTTCATTTATTACTTCATGATTGTTCTTACTATATAGCATCCAAATATGTATTAAAATTGATGTCTATGTATTTATTTTATTAAATGTATATGCAGCAAAAGAAGAGAAAGTAAAAGCCTTTTTTATTTTTTTTGATTGAGAAAAGAAAAGTTGGGGAATTTTTAAAAAAAGAAGAAATTGGGACTAATGAATTAATGAAATTATGAAGACTGAATCCCATTCTATTGAAATGTTGGAATAGTGGTAATTGACAAGAGGAAACTTTGAATATTTTATTGAAGAATTTAAAGGTTTGGAAGTATTGTCCTCCATTGAAAGCTAGTCTGCAGTGCCATCTAGTGGCAGAAGGGAAAAATATTTTGACTTGGAAGAAATTTTGACTACAGCTGAACTTGACATTCTGGCTAAGTGATAAATAAAACAGATGTGCAAGAGAGAAGACTGGGTTTTGAACTTTCCTTTTGGCTTTTAATCTTTTATTATTATTACCTTTGGGGGGGTGATTAGCTTTCTTATTTACCCACTTGTGAATGCTTTGAAGTACTTTGTTTTTGAGCTTTGCTGGTAGATAAGTGAAAGGCATTCTATTTTGTGTTTTGTATTTTCTATTTCCTTTATCGGATTTTTTTTGTCTAATATGCCTTTTTGTTATTTGACCAGAAAGAACTAGATTGACAAGAATTTGGATTAAGACTGGAAGAATCAGAAGAAAAATTGTTCCTTTTGGTTGTTTGGATTTTTCTTTTCTTTTTTAATTTTTGCAGCTGAATTTTTTCTTTTTCTTTATATTTGGAATTTTGATTTTTGAGGGAGGTGGTTGATTGGAATTTTTGTTCTTTAATTTTTATACCTTATTTTTATTTTTGCTAATCCAACCTTCGGGGAGGATTAGACACTTGGATTATAAATATACCATAAGTGTATTATAAATTTATTTCAAAAAAAAAGTGGAAATGAAGAAATGTACAATATGTAATCACAGATGCAGATGTAATCACATCTACATCCAACAGCAAGTCCCTCATCGACAGAAACACAGAAAACCTCGGAGATGATGGCGTTAAAAAATTTCATGCAATCGCTTCATGATGATTTGAAACAGGAGTTAAAAGAAATGAAAGCTATGATTGGGAAAAATGAAGACAGAATTCAGAAAGTAGAAGAAAAAGTGGAAACGACAGAAAAGAAAGTTGAGGAATTAGAAGAAAAACTTGTATCAACTGACAAATTTGAAAAAACAATTATCCTGTTGGAGATGGAGCGTTCTGATTTTTATCTAAGATTCCAAAATATAGTGAAAGAAAAAGGAGAAAATTTACCCGACGTGATTGCTGATATATTGACAGAAGTTTTGGAACAACCCAAGGAAAAGACCCTAAATGAGATTGACAAAGCTTTTAGAGTATACACAAGATATGCAATGAGAAATAAATTACCAAAAGAAGTACATGTAAGATTTACAAAGGCACTGAAAACAGAGATACTGCAAGCAGCAAGAATACAGCACTGAAACATAAAGATAAAGAAATTGTGGTATTGAGGCAAATACCCAGAAGAGTTCTCTGAGGAGATCTCTGAGGAGAGAGTATCAATTCCTAACAAAATTTTTAATATCTAAAGGAGTGAGTTTTAGATGGTTAATACCTGAAAAAATTTTGGTGACATGGCAAGAACATTGGAGAAATGGAAAAACCTTCAATTGTCATTTATGGGAAGGGTTGCAATAATAAAGATGAACATGTTACCAAGACTATTATTTTTATTCCAGACAGTACCAATAAAAATTGAAAAGACTTATTTCCAACATCTTAATAAGATAACAAGAAAATTTATATGGCAAGGGAAAAAAGCAAGAATAAGTATAAAAATGTTACAGGACACGAGACTATGTGGAGGATTTAGACTGCCAATTGGGAATTATATTACCTGGCAGCAGCATTGACTTGGATAAGGAATGGGTTGAATTAAGAAATATAAGACTACTAACATTGGAAGGTCACGATTTACAATTGGGATGGCATGCATTCCTATGGTATGGTAGAAGTAAGATACACACGTACTTTCATAGACATTATATAAGGAACGCATTGTTGGCATGGGAGAAGGTTAGAGATAAATACTATGTGAAAATACCAATATGGTTATCAACAATGGAAGCTTTAATATACCCAAATATTTTTAATTTTAGAAATATTGTTAGATACAAGGATTTATTAACAGATAAGGGGGAATTGAAGGGGAAACGAGAATTGGAAGAACAGGGACTGAGATGGATTGGTGTACATACATGCAAATACAAACAAGATATGAAAAAGATGTTAAACTATATGGTTTTTACTTAGAAAAGACAGGATAGAATACTCACAGGAACAGAGGATAAATTAATTTTAAAAAATTATAATTTTTTACTTGGCATTGAGTTAGAGGAAGAACAAGTAAAAGAAACAATGATAGCTTGGGCAAAGAATTTTGGACACTCAATTGATTTAGACAAATGGCAACAGTTATGGGAAAGGAATTACAAACTAACGATGTCCACTGTATATAAAGAGAATCAATATAAATTGTTTTACAGATGGCATATGCCCTCTGAGAAACTGGCAAAAATGTTTAAAGATAAATCAGCTAAATGTTGGAAGTGTCACCAGTTACCAGGATCTTATTATCATATGTGGTGGACATGTTCATAAGCTAAAAACTATTGGAATAAAATTAAGACATGGTTGGAAGAAATGATACAACAACGTATTGATTTGAAACCAGAGCTGTTCCTATTGGGTATCCTTCCAGAGAAAACTAGCAAAGAAAATACTTATTTGATTATACATGTAATAACAGCTGCAAGGATTGTTTTTGCACAAAATTGGAAAGTAGAGAAAATACCTCTGGAAGGAGAAGTGATTAAAAAAATTCTAGACTGTGCTGAAATGAATAGATTAACTTTGATGATTAAAGAAAGAGAAGATTCAAAATACTTTAAGATATGGGATCAATTTTACCATTGGTTAGAAAAGAGATATAGATAAGTAACTTAATAGCTATGTAAAAAATGGTATAATTAGAATATTGTATTTTTGGAGAAAGGTGAAAATGAAGACAGAAGAAACAAACAAACAAAAAAGATGAAGTCATGGAGAAAACCCCCGAGATGTTGCACGGAAGGGATGACTGATGTATTAAATATTTGTTTATGTACAAAATAAAAAACTTTTTCAAAAAAAATGATGCTGACATCAAACATACTATAACAACATGAGTTATAGTGTTTACCTATAAATAAGTAGTGGCTGCGTGGCACCCACTGAAACTGAAATACTAAAATGCCTGCAATGAACAATTTGACTTACTTCTAATGCATAACATACAGCCTTGTCTCTGCCCAATTTGTAAGCCACAGTGGTTAAGAGGCCATGCTCAGAGAGTGCAGGCTGAGAAAAATAGAAAAAGAAAATATTACTTATTCTTGCTTTATAGGAAAAGTCACTGTATAATAGTCATGTACTATTTTAAAATTGCCAAAGTACTAAAATAATTATTTTTCAGTTGTCTTAAACACTGGCTAATGTATTAGTTTTCTAATATGGGTATCACTTTAATGGTTTTATACCAGGGATGAAATCCAGCAGGTTCATAATAAAAAAATTTTAAAAAAAAGAAATCCAGCAGGTTCTGACAGATTCTGGAGACCCAGTAGTGGAAATTTTGAGCAGTTTGGAGAACCAGTAGTGGAAATTTTGAGCAGTTCAGAGAACTGGCAAATACCACCTCTGGCTGGCCCCAGAGTGGGGTGGGAATGGAGATTTTGCAATATCCTTCCCCCAGGAGTGGGGAGGGAATGGAGATTTTGCAAGATCCTTCCCCCAGGAGTGGGGAGGGAATGGGGATTTTGCAGTATCCTTCCCCTGGAATGGGGTGGCAATGGAGATTTTGCAGTATCCTTCCCCTGCCATGCCAACCAAGCCCACCACATCCATCAAGTCACGCCCACAGAGCTGGTAGTAAAAATTTTTGGATTTCGCCACTGTTTCATACTAGAAATTAGAAATTGATTAGAAATTGATACTAATCAATTTCTCAAAGCCTGAACCAGGAGTCCTATTACAATGTGATTTCGACTTGCCTTTTGTGAGATGAATGGCTACATGAATTTGAAATTATTTAAAAATTATATAGAAGACATTAAAGACAAAGGAAACCTGAACTATGTTTTTTTAAAAAAATATATAATTAAGTCTATTGTGCATTAAGGTCTATTTATTTGAAAAACAGCAAATTGTTTCACTCATAGCACCAACCTTCTGGCCCGTATTGCAGAGTAAGAAGCAACCTGTTCCATACCTACAGTGGAAAAAAAACCCAAGTTATTAAATACATCTGAAAAACAGAATGTAATTCTTCAGCTAAATTGCTGAAGAACCTGCAGCAGATACATATAAAAAAAACTTGGAATAAAAAAAATCACTCTAAAGCTATTCATGAATAGCAGCAATCTAAATGTCCACATTTCCTATTCCTATATTTTATTGATTGATTGATTGAGTGATTGATTGATTGAATTTTTATACCACCCTTCTCCTTCCGGACTCAGGGCGGTGAACAGCCAACTAAAACAACTGTATGCAAAAGTTAAAATAATTTTAAAATAATTTATAAAATTTGGCCCATAATTTAAAACAATTCAATTAAAATCCATATCAAACGTTAAAACCCACATGGAGTCAGGCCAGCCCGGCTAACTGAAAAAAGTAGGTTTTAAGTGCCCGATGAAAAGTCTGGAGGTCTGGGATCACTCGTATCTCTGGGGGTAGGTCGTTCCAGAGGGTGGGCGCCACCACAGAGAAGGCTCTGCCCCTAGGGTTCGCCAGCTGACATTGTCTGGCAGACAGCACCCTGAGGAGGCCCTCTCTGTGGGAGCGAACTGGCCGGTGGGAGGCAATTGGTGGCAGAAGGCGGTCCTGTAAATACCCCGGCCCTAAGCCATGGAGCGCTTTAAAGGTGGTTACCAACACCTTGAAGCGCACCCGAAAGTCCACTGGAAGCCAATGCAGCTCACGCAGGAGAGGTGTCACATGGGAGTGCCCTGTCGCTCCCATAATCCCCCACGCGGCTGCATTCTGCACCAGTTGGAGCCTCCGGGTGCACCCCAAGGGGAGCCCCATGTAGAGAGCTTTACAGTAGTCCAGACGAGAAGTGACGAGTGCTTGAGTGACTGTGCGTAGGGAGTCCTGATCTAGAAAGGGGCGCAACTGGAGTATCAGGTGAACCTGATAGAAAGCCCCCCTGGCCACGGCCGTCGTATGCTCTTCTAAAGACAGCCGTGAGTCCAGGATGCCCAAGTTGCGAGCCCTTTCCGTGGGGGCCAATGATTCGCCCCCAATAACCAGTGATGGCACCAGCTGGCTATACTGGGATGCCGGCAGCCACAGCCATCGGTCTTGGACAGGTTGAGTCGGAGCCTGTTTCTCCCCATCCAGACCTGCACGGCCTCCAGGCACTGGGACATCACTTCCAAGGTATCGTTGGGATGGTCTGGGGTGGAGATGTACAGCTGGGTGTCATCAGCGTACTGATGGAACTCCATCCCAAAACCACGGATGAACTCACCCAGCGGCTTCACATAAATATTGAACAGGAGGGGCGAGAGGACCGACCCCTGTGGCACCCCACAAACAAGGTGCCTTGGGGTCGACCGCTGCCCCCCTGTCAACACAGATTGCGACCGGTCAGAGAGATAGGAGAACCACCGCAAAATGGTGCCCCCCACCCTCAGTCCTTCCAGCCGGCGCAACATGATACCATGGTCGATGGTATCAAAAGCCGCTGAGAGATCTAACAGGACCAGGATAGAGGAATAACCCCTACCCCGAGCCCTCCAGAGATCATCCACCAATGCGACCAATGCAGTTTCCGTGCTGTATCCAGGCCTGAAACTGGACTAGCGCAGATCTAGATAGACAGCTTCATCCAGGTACTGGGGAACCTGCCGCGCCACCACACTCTCAACAACCTTCGCAATAAAACGAAGGTTGGAGATTGGACAATAGTTAGCCAAAACAGCTGGATCCAGAGAGGGCTTCTTGAGGAGGGGCCTCACCACTGCCTCTTTCAAGGCAGCCGGTAGGACACCCTCACTCAAAGAAGCGTTAATCATCTCCTGGAGCCAGCCTCGTGTAACCTCCCGGGAAGCCAGCACCAACCAGGAGGGACATGGGTCCAATAAACATGTGGTCGCGTTCAGCTGTCCCAAGATCCTGTCCATGTCCTCGGGAGTCACAGGATCAAACTCCTCCCAGGTAACACTCTCAAGACCTGCCTCAGTCATCTCATCTGAACTAACCCAGTCAGCGGCCAAGTCTTCCTGAATCTGAGTGATTTTATCATGCAGATACTGTACAAAGTCCTCAGCTCGACCCTGCAAGGGGTCATCCCGCACTCCGAGATGGAGGAGGGAGCGGGTCACTCTAAACAGGGCGGCTGGGCGATTATCTGATGACGCGATAAGAGCGGCAAAATAGCTAGATTTCGCCGCTTTTATCGCCGTTAGGTAGGTCTTAATATGAGACCTTAACAGCATCAGGTCAGATTCAGACCGGCTGGCCCTCCAACCGTCTTTTCTGGCACTTCATCTCCCTCAGCTCCTTGGAAATCAAGAAGCTAAGTGAGTTCGGTGCCGGGTCAGAGGCCGCAAAGGCATGATGCGGTCTAAAGCCCCGGCAGCCACACTATCCCAGGCAGCCACCAGGTCTTCAGCCGAGTCGTGAGCTAGAATCTCGGGGAATGGCCCAAGTTCCATCTGGAACCTATCAGGACCCATCAGGCGCCTGGGACGGAACCACCTGGTCAGTTCCACCTCCCTGTGACGGGAAGGGATTGTGCACATTAGGCAAATGAGTATTTTGACCATATCATCATTTTTATGTGGTCTAAGGAAATCAAAACCCTATATCAAGGTGTGCATAATTATCAGGCAGCTTCTTTTCCTCAAGCAAAATGGAGATTTAACTGACAAAAAAGAGATTTAACTGAACTCTGAAAAGTCACAAATTATAAAAAGTTTTTCAGAGGGATATAGCGCTCTTGAAATTGCTAAAATATTGGGGCATGATCACAGAACCATCAAACGTTTTGTTGCAAATAGTCAACAGGGTCGCAAAAAACATGTTGAGCAAAAAAAGATGCATATTAACTGCCAAAGACTTGAGAAGAATCAAATGTGAGGCTACCAAGAACTCATTATCCTCCAGTTTTATCATATTCCAGAACTGCAACCAACCTGGACTGCCCAGAAGTACAAGGTGTTCAGTGCTTAGAGACATGGCCAAGGTAAGGAGGACCACCACTGAACAAGACACATAACTTGAAATGGCAAGACTGAACCAAAAGTGTAGTTTTGGTTGTTAAAATACTGATGTCCAATTTTTACATGTCCAATAAATGCATCAGCATTTTTATTCCTATGGATATTTTATTAAAAATCCAAAAATTTTCTTCCCCTGAAATTAATCCAACAAGCAGAAAAAAAAAGCTTTATCACATCTCTGAGGTACTGGATTGTTTTAAGTCAGCTAAAATTTTATTGATTTTCCTTTCTGTAATAAATCTATAATACAATATTTCATATTAATCTTACGTATTCTTTGCTTGGCCATCCTTGAAGCACATTTGTCCTACTAATGCAGCAGACTGATCACCTAAACACTGAAAAACAAAATAATTCCATAATATTTAACCAAAAATGTTTATTTATTTAAGTAATCAAATTAGATTCTTTTTAGAGGAATAATTTTGGCTGTTTTTCTTTACATATACAGTCAAGAAACATTTACAACTTTTTCAAGAGGCAACTGGACTTTCTGGTTTTTCTTTGAAGACATTTTGCTTCTCATCCAAGAAGCTTCTTCAGCTCTGACTGGAAGGTGGGGAATGGAAGGATTTATACTCCTTGCAGACAGATGGTCATTTGCATTCTTTTAGCAAGTAACCCGGTTAAGGTCACCTAGGAGAAGGGAAATTCTAATTACAAACCTCCGTTGCTTGTGGCTATATCTACTACTGGAAAAGGCTTCAGGAGTCAACTTCAAGGCAAAATCCGGAGCCGGAGTCCCGGAAGCAGTTTGTGACTGTGTACAGTCATGTTCTGGTAACTCCTGTGACGCAGTTGGAACTAATCGTATTAGCTTTGCCGTTCCATTGGACTATTTCAGCAACGTAGAGATGGGGGATCTGCTGCTTGGGTAACAGTCTATCCTCCATATTAATCTACCCAGGCCTCGTGCTCTGGAGAGGACACTCCAGCTTTGCATACAGCATTGAAACAACACGGGAAGTGGCAGTTACTGGTTATAAGTCTTTGCCTGATTGGCGTAGAGCGTGACGCCAGGGGCCACTTTTGTTGGAGGGAGGTCATTGTACCTCATTGGGCAGCTATCGCCCGCCTTAAGCTGGGCAGCCCCCAGCCAGTAAGGTGCTGCCCCACCAAGGTCTGTTAACGTGACAGGGTGCGTGGGGTTTAGGGTCAAAACCAACAAGCAGATCGATAACTTTGCACCATGCAACAAACATAAGAAAATTTTAGCCCTAAAGTTGGGCACCTGGAATGTTCGGACAATGAGCCCCGGCCTTTCTGACGATTTACAAGAGATAGATGACGTATGTAAAGACAGCTGCCATTGACATGGAGTTGAGCAGACTGCAGATGGACATCATTGCACTTCAAGAGACAAGACTGTTACCGTTGGGATCTGTTAAGGAGAGAAACTTCTTGTTCTTCTGGCAGGGAAAACCATCAAATGAGTCTAGGGAATATGGGGTTGGCTTCGCGGTCAGAAACACTCTACCAGGATCCATTACTCCACCTGCTGCAGGAAGTGAAAGAATTCTGTCCTTGCAGCTCCACTCATCAGCGGGGCTGGTTACTCTTATTAGCGCATATGCACCGACATTATCATCTTCAGTAGAATCCAAAGACAAATTCTATGACGATCTAGCTGCTACTATCAAGAAAATCCCTGAGAAAGAACCACTGTTTATCCTTGGCGATTTTAATGCCAGAGTTGGAGCTGCTTATAGTTCTTGGCCCACTTGTTTAGGTGAGTTCAGCATCAGGAAGATGAACGAAAATGGCCAACGCCTGCTGGAGTTTTGCTGCTATTATGGTCTTTGCGTTAGCAATACATACTTTAAAACAAAGCCTCAACACAGTCTTTTGGAGACTTCCAAAATCGAAGCATTGGCACCAGCTCGACTTGATCCTTACCAGGCGCTCCAACCTCCCGAATATTACAATCACATGCAGATATCAGGGTGCGGATTGCAATACAGACCATCCCTTGGTGTGTGGCAGAATAAAGCTGCAAACAAAGAGATTGCATCACTCGAAGAAGGAAGGAAGACCACAAATTGACATCAACAAGACCCGCAAGGAATTTGCACAAGCACTCAAGGAAACTCTCCCAGGCCCGGCTGAAGTAAATGCATCTGAATGATGAGGATATTTAAAGAATGCTGTTTATAACACCGCCTTGTCAGTATTTGGTAAAGAGATCAGAAAGACAGCAGATTGGTTTGAAGCCCATTCGGAGGAGTTGATGCCAGCCATTGAGGAAAAAAGGAGAGCTCTAATTGCATATAAAGCCTGTTCCTGTGAGCGCAACCTACAGGTTCTGCAAGCTGCTCGTAGCAAAGTCCAACAGAACTCCAGGAGATGTGCTAACGATTATTGGTTGCAGCTTTGCTCTCGGATCCAGAGCAGCTGACACAGGCAACATCAAGGGGATGTATGATGGCATCAAGCAGGCCTTAGGTCCAACAAAGAAGAAATCTGCCCCTCTGAAGTCTGCTACACGTGAGGTTATCAAGGACCGAGCACAGCAGATGGCACGCTTGGTGCAGCACTACTCTGAGTTATATTCCAGAGAAAATGTGGTAACTGAAGAAGCATTAAATAACATTGAGTGCCTGCCTGTCTTGGAGGAGATTGACAGCAAATCAACTTTAGAAGAACTAAATGTGGCTCTGGATTCCCTTGCCTCTGGCAAGGCACCTGGGAAAGATAACATCCCTGCCAAAGTTCTGAAGTGCTGCAAAGAGAACATCCCCACTGAACTGCATGAAATCTTCTGTCTTTGTTGGAGGGAAGGTGGAGTACCACAGGACATGAAGGATGCAAATATTGTCACACTGTACAAGAACAAAGGTGATGGGGTGACTGTAACAGCTACCAGGGCATCTCTCTTCTTAGTGTTGTAGGGAAGCTGCTTGCCCGTGCCATACTGAAGAGGCTCCAGGTCGTTGCAGAGTCTATCCAGAATCACATTGTGGATTTCGAGCCAACAGGTCCATGGCTTAACATCAGATTCCTTTGATATTCGAAGTGGAGTGAAACAGGGCTGGTTTTTTTTTTTAATTTGATTTATATGCCGCCCTTCTCTGGAGACTCAGGGCGGCTTACAATGTGCTAAACAATAGCCTTCATACTTTTGTATATTTATACAAAGTCAGCTTATTGCCCCCACAAACTGGGTCCTCAATTTACCTACCTTAGAAAGGATGGAAGGCTGAGTCAACCTTGAGCCTGGTGAGATTCGAACCTGCAATAATTGCAGGCAGCTGGTGTTAATAACAGGGTCTTTAGACCACTGTGCTACCAAGGCTCTTTGCTGTGTCCTCGCACCAACTTTATTTGGCATCTTTTTTGCTGTCATGCTGAAACATGCTTTTGGAACTGCAACAGAGGGTATTTACCTCCGGACCAGATCAGACGGAAAACTCTTTAATCTCTCTAGATTGAGAGCAAAGTCTAAAGTCCAGGGGTGAAATGCTCCCGGTTCAGACTGGATCGCCCGATCCGGTAGCGACGGAGATGGGTGGTTCGGAGAACCCGTAGCAAAAATCCCTGCCCCCACCCATGCCCAGCTGAGCTGCACAATCATCAGAAGCAAAAATGTGTAGAAGCAAAAAAATACTGGACAAAAATACATACATGGCTGGAAAAGATGATAAACAGCACATTGATTTAAAACCAGAAATATTTTTATTGGGGATTTTACCTGAAATTTATAGTAAAGAAAACACATACAGTGGGGCAAAAAAGTATTTAGTCAGCCACCAATTGTGCAAGTTCTCCCACTTAAAAAGATGAGAGAGGCCTGTAATTGACATCTTAGGTAGACTTCAACTATGAGAGACAAAATGAGAAAACAAATCCAGACGATCACATTGTCTGATTTGGAAAGAATTTATTTGCAAATTATGGTGGAAAATAAGTATTTGGTCAATATCAAAAGTTCATCTCAATACTTTGTTATATATCCTTGTTGGCAATAACAGAGGTCAAACGTTTTCTGTAAGTCTTCACAAGGTTGGCACACGCTGTTGCTGGTATATTGGCCCATTTCTCCATGTAGATCTTCTCTAGAGCAGTGATGTTTTGGGGCTGTTGCTGGGCAACACGGACTTTCAACTCCTTCCAAAGGTTTTCTATGGGGTTGAGATCTGGAGACTGGCTAGGCCACTCCAGGACCTTGAATGCTTCTTATGAAGCCACTCCTTCGTTGTCCAGGCAGTGTGTTTGGGATCATTGTCATGCTGAAAGACCCAGCCACGTTTCATTTTCAATGCCCTTGCTGATGGAAGGAGATTTGCACTCAAAATCTCATGATACATGGCCCCATTCATTCTTTCCTGTACACAGATCAGTTGTCCTGGTCCCTTTGCAGAGAAACAGCCCCAAAGCATGATGTTGCCACCCCCATGCTTCACAGTAGATATGGTGTTCTTTGGATGCAACTCAGCATTCTCTCTCCTCCTAACACCATGAGTTGTGTTTCTACCAAACAGTTCTACTTTGGTTTCATCTGACCGTATGACGTTCTCCCAATCCTCTTCCGGATCATCCAAATGCTCTCTAGCAAACTTCACACGGGCCCGGACATGTACTGGCTTAAGCAGGGGGACATGTCTGGCACTGCAGGATCTGAGTCCCTGGCGGTGTAGTGTGTTACTGATGGTAGCCTTTGTTACATTGTCCCAGCTCTCTGCAGGTCATTCACTAGGTCCCCCCGTGTGGTTCTGGGATTTTTGCTCACTGTTCTTGTGATCATTTTGACCCCACAGGGTGAGATCTTGTGTCGAGCCCCAGATCGAGGGAGATTATCAGTGGTCTTGTATGTCTTCCATTTTCTAATTATTGCTTCCACAGTTGATTTCTTCACACCAAGATGCTTGCCTATTGCAGATTCAGTCTTCCCAGCCTGGTGCAGGTCTACAATTTTGTTTCCAGTGTCCTTCGACAGCTCTTTGGTCTTCACCATAGTGGAGTTTGGAGTGTGACTGTTTTGAGGTTGTGGACAGGTGTCTTTTATACTGATAACAAGTTCAAACAGGTGCCATTAATACAGGTAATGAGTGGAGGACAGAGGAGCCTTTTAAAGAAGTTGTTACAGGTCTGTGAGAGCCAGAAATCTTGTTTGTAGGTGACCAAATACTTATTTTCCACCATAATTTGCAAATAAATTCTTTCCAAATCAGACAATGTGATTGTCTGGATTTGTTTTCTCATTTTGTCTCTCATAGTTGAGGTCTACCTATAATGACAATTACAGGCCTCTCTTATCTTTTTAAGTGGGAGAACTTGCACAATTGGTGGCTGACTAAATACTTTTTTGCCCCACTGTATTTAATTATCCATGTATTAACTGCAGCTTTTAACTACACACGACAGGAGAGAAAGTTGAACATCTTTCATATGCGCTGCCTCCAACGAATTCTTGGCATCACCTGGCAGGACAAAGTTCCAAATAGCGCAGTCTTGGAACATGCTGGAATTTCTAGCATGTATACACTATTGAAACAGCGACGTCTATGCTGGGGCATGTCGTGAGAATGGCTGATGGTTGGATTCCGAAAGATCTCCTGTATGGAGAATTAGTGCAGGGAAAGTGCCTCAGAGGGAGACCACAGCTGTGATATAAGGATATCTGCAAGAATATTTTAAGATATGGAATAAATTTTACTATTAGTTAGAAAAGAGATATAAATAAGTTTTAAAAGAGATTGAGGAAAAAATAATTGTTGTAATTAGAATACTATACTAATGGAAAACCTTTGTAATGGACTTGGTGAGATTGAAGATGAAAGAGATAGAGAAGAGAAGAAATCTTTGAACACTGAAATGTCACATGGAAGAAATGAATGATGTACTAAATGTTTGTTTGTCTTAAAAAATAAAAAACTTTATTTAAAAAAAAGGATATCTGCAAGAGGGACCTAAAGGCCCTGGGAATGGACATTAACAACTGGGAAACTTTGACCTCCAATCGTTCAGCTTGGAGGCTAAAGACGCATCATGGCCTTCTCCAATTCGAAGACACACTTGTTCAGCAGGCTGACGCAAAAAGGCAGTCCCGGAACCAGCGAAATCTGGGGGCTGGGCAGGGGACAGAACGTATCTGCCCTCAGTGTGGAAGGGATTGCCACTCTCAAATTGGCCTTTTTAGTCACATTAGATGCTGTTTTAGGACCTCTTTACAGAGCATGATACCATAGTCTTTTGAGACTGAAGGATGCCACTGATGAAGGCCACTTGGAGGTTTATCTGTGTCATCAGCATCACCTGAGTGTTGCAAATGGGTGTGGAACCTTCTTGCAACTGTTGTAGAACTGTGTCGTAGACTGGACATAGATTATGTCATATCCCTCCCCCTCTGTTGAGAGAGGCTGTCCAATTTTGACCCCTCTTTTTAAACCAGTGGACCAGGGGGAGGTGAAACGTCTTTAAAAAAACCCCCAGAAAGTCCAGTTGCCTCTTGAAAAAGCACCTTTGGGACAACCATGACCTAGATAATTAAGAATCTTAATAGACAAATGTTTAGAACATTACATTTTGTCAACTTGCAAACATAATTGTTTGTGGACATCCAATTTATATGAAGATTTTGCATTATGTTCTTAAGGAGTATAATTCCTTCAATTAGCTTTATAAATTTGTGAATATTTCTTATAATAATCAAATAGTACACACACACACACACACACACACACATCATATTTTCTGGCGTATAAGACTACTTTTTAACACAGGAAAATCCTCTCAAAAGTCAGGGGTCATCTTATACGCTGGGTATAAGCCTACCGACGCTCCGACTTCCCCAGCTGACCCCCAGTGATGGCGAGCCCCAGCTGTCTGGGGAAGTCGGAGCGTCGGTAATATCCACCTGGATGCCTGGGACGGTGGGGGAAGCTTCGCGCAGCAACCAGCTGGGTCCAGCATTCAGCGTTATGCAGCCTTGACGAGATCAGCACAGCTTCCCGAATCTGAGTTGCGGGCGCTGACCGATGACGCTACGGGAGCGCCGACAACATTGAGGGGTAGTCTTATACGGCGAGTATAGCCCAAACCCTATATTTTAATAGGAAAAGTAGGGGGTCGTCTTATATGCCCAGTCGTCTTATACGCCGGAAAATATGGTATATATGTCTTCTCAAGTTTTCGCGGGTACGTATATGCAAAAAATTAAAATCTCAGGTATTTTCCCGCGTCATAGTAAATATGTTAGTTAAAATGTTTAAAGTTCTTGCGAAATCGGACAACTCCGATCTCGCAACACACCCATAGCTTCTAAACTAAACAAGAGCCTGAAGATGATAGGGTTATGAGCCTGTCAAAATGTTGCTAGAAAGAAAAACTTTTAAGGTACTGGTAAGATTTTAGCTAAGGTTTTAAAGGACCTTGCAGAGTGCTCTGTAAGGATTTTTAGAAGATTTTAAGATAGGATTTTAACCAGAATTTTAAACATTTTAACTAACCTATTTACTACGACGTGGGAAAACACCCGAGATTTTAATTTTTTGCATATATGTGTGTGTGTGTGTGTGTGTGTGTGTGTGTGTGTGTGATTTTTATGAATTCATCTGTTCCACACCTATACCTGGAAATGTAACAAAAATAATTACTATACTTTTTTGTCACACTCTAAGGATGCACGTTACTTTTTTATTTTCTTATTAAATTAACTTTTAATAAAATAAGTTATATCAAATACCCTGTTTCCCGCAAAATAAGACATCCCCTGATAATAAGCCCAATCGGGCTTTTGAGCGCTTGGCAATAAGGCCAAATGCTTATTTCAGGGTTCAGAAAAAATATAAGACACGGTCTTATTTTTGGGGAAACACGGTAGATATGGTTGAAGATTCTAATACTTGGCAAAAATTATATTAAAATATCATAGCTTTATTTAGGAAACTCACCCCAGAAATTGGCACACCAGTCAAAGCTCCAGAACTCTGCCAAAAAAGTCATTCAAAAAAAATTATTATGCTGTTTTCAACTAGTTTACAAATAAGGAAAATAATGTACAATTAGAATATGATTGCTTATAGGTCATAAGCAAATTAAAATAAAAAAATGTAAAATTGTTAGCAGAAATGCAAATAAAAATAACAGGGGGAACAGAGAAGATTGTCATCTGGCAAGCTAACAAAAGGCATATTAGGTTCTCCATTGCATTGGAGATGTCCTGAGAATCCCACATATGTGGCACAACGATGAGGGACACATCTATCTTCCTTCAAATGTTGCTGAAGTATAGTTCCCTGTAGCTTCATTAAGCATGATAAACTTATGCTTAAGGAATGGTGGGAAAAAACTGAATCCTGGACTTAGCCCTTGCTTAATGATTGGTCATTTAATGATCACTCAAATTGACAGCTTGGGAAAGAATGCTGTTGCACACCCATGGGTGTTTGACAAATTGTTAGCACTTGCAACCAGTTGCCAAGCACCCCACGATCATGTGATCACCGACTGTAATCTTCTCTGCTATCTTTCCTAGAAAGTCAATGGGGAAACCAGCAGCAAATGTTGCAAGTGAAAGTAACTTCGGTTTCAGCTCCCTTTCTCAGCCTGCCAAAAGATTTCCCATGTGCAGGGAGAAAAGAGAAAACCCTTTGGGGCTGCAGAAATGGAGCTAAAATCCTGAACATCACCAGTAAAAACAAAGGCAAAGTTTGGGTTCTGGGGGGCAAACTTGCAGCTATTCTCATTCTTACACTACTCCTAGCTTCAAATTAAGGTTAAGGGAAGGTTCCCCCCGTACATATGTGCTAGTCGTTCCTGACTCTAGGGGGCGGTGCCCATCTCTGTTTCAAAGCCAAAGAGCCAGTGTTGTCCGAAAACGTCTCTGTGGTCATGTGGCCGGCATGACTAAACACCAAAGGCACACAGAATGCTGTTACCTTCCCACCAAAGGTGGTCCCTATTTTTCTACTTGAATTTTTTACGTGCTTTCGAACTGCTAGGTTGGCAGAAGCTGGGACAAGTAATGGGAGCTTACCCCATTACATGACACTAGGTATTCGAACTGCTGAACTACCGACCTTTCGATTGACAAGCTCAGTGTCTTAGCCACTGAGCCACCGTGTTTACATCATGATAAAAGATTTTTGCCATTAAATCTTAGTGCCATGTTCTCAAGATACTGGAAATCCACAAATGGCATCTAGGAAGGAGCCTGAAGTCTACCCAACTCAAAAGCAGACATCATTTGAGTTCAAGTAATCTTTGAGACTACAGTAAAAAAAAGGTAAATACCATGCTTCACAAATAGAGATCAGTGCCTATTATTATACAGAAGTGGAAGAATAGGAGGTCTTATATTCAATGGTCATACTCTGAAACTATTATCCAAGAACTTGGAGAGTAATACTATTATGTTCTTGAAAACAGGCAAAAGTATGGACATTTAGCAAATAGCTACATCACTGAGACAAAAATAGCTTTTCTTTTCAAATATTATATATGCACATGCACTCTCAACAGCAGTGATCAGCTTAGTGAGCCATGCATAAAATGTAGCCAGTGCATTTCCATTCAGGGATATCTTTATTTTTTAAGCTACCACCGATTTTAAAAAAAAACTTTCTCTGCTCTTAATACATTTCTAGCCAGAAACTATATAATTGTTACTCTCATTTTTCTAATCTTTTAAACTGGCGCAAAGTGATCAACTGAACTTCAATTGTAATTAAACTTTGAGAAGGAGATTTCATTATGACAAAGAGGAACTTTCCCTGAAGAAATGCACTGTATCTAAGCAAGATGAATGAAGATGTAAACTGGCTGTATCCTAACAAAATCCTACTCACCAGGATAGGAGAGATTTTCTATTGCCAGCAAAATAGGTAATGAGAAAGATGAAGAGACATAAACAAGTTCATAATTTAAAAACCTGCTAGTTTAATTACCATTAACTGTACGATGGTGCTGAACAAAATATAGTATAGACTTTGTTGTCATTGTACATCATGTATACAACGAAATTGTATTGGTTTCTTGTGCCAAATTAATCACTCTCTGTAGTGCCTTCCTGTCCACAGCAGTTAAACCAGCATACCATACTGTAATGCAGTATGTGAGGACACTTTCTATCATGGACTGATACAAAGAGGTCATCAGCCGTTGTTCCACCTGAATTTTTTCACAGGACTCTAAGGAAATCAAGTCTCTGTTGGGCCTTGCCAATCACCAGGGACGTGTTGTTTTTCCATGTGAGATCTTGACTAATCCCCTCGTTGGCCCCACCCATGCCCGGCCAGTCACCGCTCACCTCTTCCGGCTGCTCAATATTCCACAGAATTCAATGTTAAATGCAGCAAAGAGAATGCTAACTTTTCTCCCTCCATTCAGAATGGAGCTGCTGCAGTCTGTCCCTTTAAGATAGTCACCAGGAGGAAGGGGGCCGGGAGGGAACCATAAAGGGAGCAGCAGCTCCATTCTGAATGGAAGGAGAAAAGTTAGCATTCTCTCTGCCACAGAATTCAACCTTAAATGCAGCAGATAGAATGCTAACTTTTCTCCCTCCGTTCACAAGGGAGCTGCTACAGCCTGTCCCTGTTCAAATTTATTAGGATGAATGAATTCATATGAAAGTTAAAAGATAATATATATGATTAACAATGGAGAAATTAGAATTTGAGGGTAGAAGATGATGATGTTGTTTATACAATAAGCATAGAAGTATTAAGATAAGATAAAAAAGTAGGGAAAAAGAATATTTTGGCAGAAACTGTAACTATGTAAAATGTATTTGGGTATGACAAGTTGTATAACATAAGATATGGTCAATACTCTGTTCATAAAATATGTAGGTATGTGTGAAAGAAAAAAATCAATAAAACTTGATTTTTTAAAAAAAGGTAGTCCCCAGGAGGGAGGGGGCTGGGAGGGAACCATAAAGGGAGCAGCAGCTCCGTTCTGAATGAAGGCAGAAAAGTTAGCATTCTCTCTGCCACAGAATTCAACCTTAAATGCAGCAGAGAAAATCCTAACTTTTATCCCTCCATTCACAAAGGAGCTGCTGCAGCCTGTCCCATTAAAGTAGTCCCCAGGAGGGAGGGGGACGGGGGGAGCAGCTGGAATGGAGCCGTTTTCATGAAAGGCAGGAAATTGGGGAAGGGGATTTTCCTGCCTGTCATCCATTCCTCAATCTCAGCACAGACTGAGGGAAGATGGTAGGCAGGAATATTCCCCTCCCCATTTTCTGCCATTCGCAACAAGGAGTGGCTGGGAGGGGAGGGGCTGGTGAGGAGCCCCTTGATGTGAGTGATGTCGAGTTGGCCACCCCATCCAATCACATGACCTTCCCCCAACAATCCACGCCTACAGAACCGGTAGGGGAATTTTTTTTAATTTCAACACACATGCACACGCACACAACATTCCAATGATAGTTGAAGCATCCCGGTAGTCACATGATCAAAATTTGAGTGCTTGGCAACCCACCTGCATTTATGACAGCAATATTTCAATTGCTGATCTTCCCAACAATCTCTGAGTTTGGCTATTTTGCACTCTGCCACTGCTGTTTACCCCTACTATACCCAGCTGAACTTCACTGTTTCTTCCTCTGACTGTTGATAAGGCATACCTGCAGTGGTGGCAGCAGGGGTAAGTAGCAGCAGTAGAGATGTGATAGACAGATGGGAGATCTGAGTGGGATACTTATTTAAGTAAGACATCATCAGATATTTTTCAATGCTAGGGATCCTATTTGATTAGAATGAACGTATATGTGTTGTGTGTGTATGCATAACATTTTAAATATTAAGAACTCGAATTGACATTTTTAAAGGCATTAAAGACAAAATAGATGGACCTACTGTATGTGTGGCTAGGGTAAGATTTTAGAGGAAGATATTTTAATTTTTTAAAAAACTGTTACAAATATATTTTATTGTTTACACTATAATATTCATGTATCCCTCCACTATCAAATACTGAAAACTTGACTTTCAGTTTTCAGCAGTTATGGTCAAAAGAGGATGGTCATAGTAGAGACTGTGTTTTTCCAATTCCTATAACTCTATGAATAAGACGTGCATTCAATAATTCCTCCTGTAGCAAAACATTAAGTTTTGGAAGTTTTAGTATGAAAGTTTTAGTTACTTTGTACAACAATTTGTATTAAAGGGAGGCACTTCCAGTGGGACTGCGACATCGCCGGACGCTTCTTTTTGAAGCGGCAGCCCAGGGCTTCGTAGAACCGCAAGAACAGCGACTATCGGCTGTCTTGCGGTTTGAAAACTTTCCCCCTGGTATGAGGGGGGAAAGTGAGTAGACGGGTGGGGTAGAGCTCCCTGAGAGTGCCAGATTTTACCCATAATCTGGCACTCGAAGATGAGAGCTCCCCGTTAAGCCTGTCAGTACTCCGGACCCTGGATGACTCTGCTTTGCAGAGCTAGATGTCGTTACCATCCCAGCAACCAATTTTAAACAAATACTTCCTGAATCAAGCTGGCGGAGAACAAGTTGCACGAATGAAACAGCAAGTATTTTTTTTCTTTTTTTTTAACTCCAAGGATTTACTTTCTTTAAAAGATTTTCCCTAAGTGGAAAGTGAAAGCAAGATGGCGTTTGAGTTTCAACGGGGCGTGAAGAAGTGAAAGTTAAAAGTAATTATTGACAAGCCCATTTGAAACGTAAAACTCCTTTTTGAAAAGTGGATGAAATAAGAAAGGATGTAATAATAATAATAGAAGCAGCAATACAAATTACGAATTGTAAAGGGTCTTTTCTTTTTTTTTTTCTTCTTGAAACTTCCCCCCCCCCCCCCCCTTTTTTCCCCTGTCCTTCTAGAAGGGAAGGAAGAAGGGGGGCAAGATGGCTGGTCTTTTTGAAAGCAAAGAAAGCAAAGGAGGGTTAATTAACCCTCAATGGTCTGATTTCGAGGAAGCTTTGAGTTCAATTACCTCTGCTTTATTGAAAAGAATTGATACTATATTTCAAGCTTCTCAAGCTGGAAACAATGAAATACATGGAAATACTGAGTTGCAATCTAGCAGTGGGGGATTGAATGAAGAGTTGGGAGATGTAAAAAAACAACAACAGATTATAGCAGTTTTTACTGAGGAGAGAAAGATGAATGCTGAGCAGAACAAGGAGCAAGAAAATTTCGAAGCTGATGAAATTTTGGTTACACAAATTTTTTTTTTATAAAACTCAATCTGCATTTAAAGAGCTGTTTCCAGAAGAAGCTACATTTCTGCAAAAATTTTATAATATGCAATCCCAAAAACCGCAAAATTTTACTGGAGTTAAAAAAGGCAGAGGGATCAAAGTTAAGAAGAAAGTTCGTAAAAAGGAAAAGAAGATTGGAGAAATGGAAAATAACCCTGCTTGATGAGATGATGGTCCTTAAAAAGTATTGTTTAACTGTTTAAAGATTTTGAATTTTGGGGGGAAAAAAAAGCAGACAGCAGTTTAATGCCAGTTAACTAAGTGATGACCGATGATGAGGAGGCAATCTACAGCTGTATTGGAATATTTTGAGAAGAATAAACAGATCACAGCAATGCTGGTGTGTTGGGCTGTGAAATATGCCCTGACTTGAATGATTTGGAATATTTTATTAAGGACTGTAATAAATCTGGATCTAACTGTAATCGCAGAAGTTTTATTGAATATAGTAAATTGGAGTTTCCTGTTTGATGGTAATAAATATAAGGCACAAGGACTATAGACCTAGAGCAATTACAGGTGATCTGGTGGTTTCCCTAATACGACTGATGAATTTACTAATCTAATTTTTGACTGGATTTGATGGATACTATTTCAAATATAATTATATAGTCACTCGGGTTTTTTTTTTTTATAAAGAAGCAATTTTTTATTTAGGTGGGTAGACGCAAATGAAGATATTTTATATGCTGTTGGAAGATGTGAAGACAAGAAGATTAGCAATTGGTTTAATCTAGTATGAAGAATTTAAATGTTTGATATAGTTATTAAATGACGCTTTATCTGTATTGATAAATTAATAAGAGGTTTGATTGTTATATTTTTTAATTAAAAATTTTATTATTATTTTTTTTTATTAAGTGTTTTAACTATAACTGGACCTTGATGGTTTAAAAGTGGAGGACGGAAGACTTTATATAGTATTTTATTTTAAATTTGGGGGGTTTTTTGAATGAGGGTTTCTTTTTTGTTGTTGTTGTTGGGTTTTTTTCCTTTGTTTTAAATGAAAGAAGTTATAAAATATCTTGTTCTATTGAGTAATGATAGGTTTGATTAGGTAATACTTAATTGTTTTATTAACTGCTGTAATTATAAATGGAGATTAATTCTGTTGAATTAGATGGAATAAGAAGAAAGAAGACTTGCTTTCCTTTTATCTACTTGTTTAATGATTATGATTATGATAAGTGTGAAATGGAGTTTAATTTAGAGAATTTGAGCTGTATTTTATCTTGTATCTGCTCTGGGAAGTCGGGGGGGTGGTGGTTGGGGAGGGGGGAGAAAATGTATGTAAAACTTTTAAAACTTTTTCAATAAAAAAAACAATTTGTATTAAAGGGATTTTTTAAAAAATATCTGCTGTTTCTTTAAAAGCTGAAAACATTATCAAGCAATCACTACTTTTGCTCAGCATTTCATTTTGCAAAATTATTTTTGCCATCTTCCCCCAAACATCTTGCAATGAAATATATGAGATAAGAATGGCCTAAACATTACTTAAGTCACTGACTATATACCCAAACTCTTTACACATAGCAATTTGAATGCTTTAAATAGTTAAAAATAACTGTCAAAGAAATAGGCAAATGTCCAACATTTGCATATTAATAGAACCAAGAAGCTGTACTCAACAAAAATAAAAGTTAAAATTCATCTTTAAGTAAAGCAAACATTGCTTAATCAAGTAAATGTTATTAGTTTATTGTTATTGGGTCATTCCATGTCAAGATTTCAGTAAAGTGCCCAGGGTGACCATCACGGATTTTGATGAAATTTGGTGTGAACATGCACACACGTCCCCAATGAACATTGGTAAAGTGTTATGTGTGCCGATGCAATACTTGCGGAGATATAGTCATTGGTATGATCCCATACCACAGCCTTCAACAGTATGACTCTGAGATGTCAGCAAATTTGAGACATAATATCTCCGGCAATATTTTGTTGAGAGAAACAAAACATGGCCATCTTGTACAACTTGTTGTGCTCTATTAAACAAAATAATAAAAACATTCTCATGAGTGATCGCCATCTAGATAATTGGGAGCAAAGTTGGCCAAAAATGACTGTGGCGCGAAAAAAGGGTAAAGTTTGGCTTCTTATATTTCTGGAAGAAAAGGTATGAGAATCGTGAAACTTTGTGCATAATAACCTAGAAACACAAGGTTGTCAAATATAAAATTTCATTCTCCTACTGCTTTCCAATACTTCACAAATTGAGTATAAAGTTGACTGTTTTTGTAAAAATGCCAAAAATAGGGTATTTTCAGCCCGCTTTTACAAAAAAAGACCTTCTAGAAACTCTCTTAAATCATTCTCATTAGAAAGAGCATGTTTCAACCCCCCTAAAAAAGTAGAGTTGGTGTTTCATCACTGACATATAAAGCCCTAAAAATAGAGACAAATTGGAGGACGTTCCGTGAATGTTACTGTTGCAAAAGTTGAACAGATCTGTCGGCATCAGTATTTGGTTGGTTGATGGTCGCTGGAGGCTGGCTTGAGCAGCCAAACATTTAGTTGTGCTGCCAACTCCATCACATGGTGATTTGGTGAAACAAAATCACATGGTGAAACATTCATGGACTTAAATATATATATATATATATGTTCCGAAAGAAGAAATCGAAGAAAGCAGGATGCTGCAAGAAGAAAGATGGAAAGTTAGCAGCACAATAACTGGTACAAGAGATCATCACCAGTTTGTGCCAGTTGATTCAAATTCGATTTTTGTCAGCAAAGTTTCAAATGACACGATTAACTTTGTGGCCAAAATGTCCAATACTGTCAATCCAAATTTAAAATTGGCCGACCGATTTCCTAGTTGTTATGTTGCCTGCATTTATGACAAAAAATGGTCAAAGGCAAAGTCGTGGAAATTTTGATCAAACAAAATGATGCATTGGTAACATTTATGCATCCACGAGGCCCTGATCATTCATTTTATTGGCCTGAAAGACAAGATGTTTGTTGGGTTCCAGAACCACATCTTATTTGCGTGCTTCCAGCACCTTCAGTTACATCGTCAGGTCAACAGTATCAATTCCCATAAGTGATGCTAAAGAACATGGCGCATAAATTCAATAATAAATAAGTGATCATTGGAATTTGGCAGTTCATACGAACAGTATGGGCTTCAGCTTGGAAACCATATAAGATATCCACTTTAGGCTTGGGAACCTAGGATAAGCTGCCCAATTGGCAGCTTTGGAACCGGACAGATACCCAGACAAGGCTTTGGAATCTCAAGGAAGAAACCAAACTACAGGTTTGGGATGCTGAACCAAGAAACCCACCCGTGGCTGGTATTGCATGGCTATCAGATGTGCCCCCTATAGTGATGGGGTTGCTGGGTCAAGTACCTAAACTGGTAGTGACAATGTCACCATGGACCAATATAATAGTAGTAATGATGTCTATATAAAACAAGACGAAATAATAATAGAATGCATGTGATGCTGCCATAGCAACGTCCTCCACTTTGTCCCTATTTTTAGGGCTTTATACGTCAGCGATGAAACACCAACTCTACTTTTTAGGAGGTTTGAAACATGCTCTTTCTAATGAGAATAATTTAAGAGAGTTTCCAGAAGGTCCTTTTTTGTAAAAGCGGGCTGAAAATACCCTGTTTTTGGCATTTTTACAAAAACAGTCAACTTTATACTCAATTTGTGAAGTATTGGAAAGCAGTAGGAGAATGAAATTTTATATTCGACAACCTTGTGTTGCTAGGTTATTACGCACAAGGTTTCATGATTCTCATACCTTTTCTTCCAGAGATATAAGAAGTCAAACTTTACCCTTTTTTCACGCCACAGTCATTTTCGGCCAACTTTGCTCCCAATTATCTAGATGGCGATCACTCATGAGAATGTTTTTATTATTTTGTTTAATAGAGCACAACAAGTTGTACAAGATGGCCATGTTTTATTTCTCTCCACAAAATATTGCTGGAGATATTATGTCACAAAGTTGCTGAAATCTCAAGAGTCATATTGTCAAAGGCTATGGTATGGGCTCATACCAATGACTATATCTCCGCAAGTATTGCATCGGCAAACATAACACTTTACCAATGTTCATTGGGGACGTGTGTGCATGTTCACACTAAATTTAATCAAAATCCATGATGGTCGATCTGGGAGCCCCAGACCACTTGACATGGAATGACCCTATTTCACTTAAAATGTAAGTTCAAAAATAAAAACCCATGACATGTAAGTTTCAAATAACTGTAATGATTAATAAAAGAAGATCATGCTACTGGAAACACGTCAACTCAATTTTGTTATGAACTTCCCAGACTCATTTGACAAAAGAGATTTTCATTGTGTCATATACTTTTTTGGATTTAACTATTGACACACTATTAATTCATTTAATATGAGAGTCTCACATTTACACTGAGATATTAGAGGTGATATAGCAAACATTGGAACTGAAAACCTTATACCTAGGCAACTCACATAATCCTTACAGTGTTTATCAGTATATATATATAGGTCCTTTGGAATTGATTTAAGTAAACAACAATAGCACACCTAAATCTTTATGATCTTTTTTTTAAAAAAATGAATACATATATACAATTCACAGAAAGCAGTAACTTCATAAAACAAAAGAAAAACCTTTCATAAAACAGAAAAGCAAAAACTTTATTTAAGTCCTCTAAACTTATTCTTAAGGATTTTTATAATAATAATAATTTAATAAACTTGTATGACACCCAACTCTCAATGACTCTGGGAGGCTCACAATAGGTTAGAAAACCTGGCTTTGGTGTATTATTGTTTGTGTAGGGCTCCTGTCTATGTGGTGTGTAAGATTATTTCAGTCTGGGCTATCTGATTTGATTTAATGTTTTTATTTGGTTTTATGGTTTGTCCAGTTTTGTATATTATCCAGAGTCCATTGGAGTTCAGCAGCTTATAAATTCAAATAAATAAATAATGGTAATCATATTCTTCCTGTTAGATAAAACTTGTTTCATAAAATATATTTCAACTTACATGAACTACCAAGTAGAAATCATATATGCAATATCAATTAAGCAAAAATATTTGCTTAACATTTACATACATACCAGTAATCCATAGATTTCTGAGGAACTTCGTACTTTAGGAAGCATTTCCATGGGAATTTCAAAAAAACTAGAAGTATTTTTAAAATGTTAGTGTGAATTCTTCCTTGCTGGTAACAATAAAAAGTCTTCATTTCTTTTCATTTTTTGTAATATTTCTGATACATTTGGAAACATTTCAGATTAAATCAAATCATTTATTATTTGAAATTCTATATTTATAGAAAACGGCAATACAAAATTTACCTTGGTATACATACATACATACATACATACATACATATCCATATAAAATATAAAAATGTAGAAGAAATCTTTATTTGGTCATAGACCAGCAATAAAACAGAAGAGTCATTTAAGATAAAAGGAAAAATATAGTTATTCTAAAATATATAAAAAAGGCTAGAGTTAATACTATGATGCATTATGCAGACTATAGCACAGTACTTGGCTGTGGTCAAGGAAATAAAATCAAATTTATCTTGAAAAAAAAACCAAATTGGAATGGGCATATGTTTTGTAAAGAGTGGAAATAATAATTCCTGGCAAGCACCTGCATAGAAAGGCAATACAATATTCCATTGATTCAATTATTCCTCCACCATTTGGACACAGACTTTGCTTCAAAGGGATATTTTGCTATCTTCCTTCAGTAATTGCTGTTGAGAGGACATTGAATCTGGCTAACGAAAAGGTCCTTCTGAATTTTGGAGTGGATTGTTATGCCACTGAGATATCCAGCTGGCTATATATGCAAAAAAGCTAAACAAGTGTTTCTGGGTAAAGCTGGAAAGTCCACTTGCAGCTCTAAATCAATGGTCTGCTGTTTGAGATCAGCTAGTGCACATTCATAGCCCATCAAGGTGTTGGGTAGCCATGAAAAGATATAAAATTGCAATTTAGCATGTATTGCCTGGCTCCAGGAACATTGGAAACTGTTAATAATAATCAAAGGGGCCAGAATCAATGTCTTTAGCTAGAAGGCAAATAGAACAAAGAAAGGGATAGAACTAGGCAAACTGAAAGGATATAGCAGATAGCAGTGTAGAACTTGTGTTCTCTACCTGGAGATTTTTCCGGGTGACACTGATAAACATAATCTGAGTGTCCTTCTACAGCACGGGTGTCAAACTTGTGGCGTCACGCTGCCGTTACATGACGTTTCACAATGTTTCTTCCCCTTTGCAGAGCTGGGGTGGGCGTGACTTACGCATGATGCACACAGCCTGCAGGCCGCCAATTTGACACCCCTGTTCTAAAGGCAACAATAAAAGAGCAGATGGCTCAGTGACTCTAGTGAGCCATCTTTGCAAGGGTGCCCCTATGGTTCTCTCCACAGAAAGTTCTGAGGGCAATAAACCGTTAATTTTAACAGTTGTTAAAATTAATTATTCTGCTGTAAAAATTCTTATTTCCAAGAAGGTTTTAATCTAACATGTTAAACATTTGTCAAATTTATATGGCCGCCCATCTCATACAAAGTGACTCTGGGAGGCATACAATAAAACCTGTTATTTCAAATATGTAGAAGTAAGTTACTTACTTGCAGAGCTCATCATCCCACTCTAATGAATGAATGTTAAACAACATTGTCCTACTGGCATTGGTTACATCAGTGCAATGAATACCTCCATTTTTTCCACCAGTCAAACACTTAAATGAATGAATAAACAATTTTGAACATTACTGCATAACTGGAAAATTAATAGAAGAAATATGCAAACTCTACATTTGCTATTATTTACAAAAATTAACTAAGAAAATAATGTTCTACTACTATATGTAGGAACGAATGACACAAAAAAGGACTTGAAAACAACATTGAGTGATTACAAGCAGCTAGGCAAGAAAGTGCCTAGTAGGTGCACAAGTAGTTTTTCCACCTGTACTGCCAACGAAAAGACAACATTTAGTAAGAGAACAAAGAATTCAAGAAGTGAACCACTGGCTAAAGGGTTGGTGTCGCAAAAAGAAATTGGGACTCCTGGGCCATGGTCTGTAATATCTCCATGATGGGCTGCACTCACAAAGACTGGGGAGAATGTTTTTGGAAAACGACTGGCTCAATTTTTCAGGAGGGCTTTAAACTAAAATTGAGGGGGGAGGGTGACCAATCTTTAGGATCTCTAGGACCTAATTCCAAGCAAAAACCCCTAGAAAGCAAGTCAAATAATGAAGTAAGGAGGGATGGGAAGGAAGATAAACACAAATACCAAATAGGAGACATAGGAGGCATACCCAGAGTCAGACATAAAGATCTCAAGTGCCTATATACAAATGCACAAACTCTGGGGAACAAACAGGGTGAACTTGAACTATTAATACATGAAGGTAGATATGATATAGTTGGAATAACAGAAACTTGGTTGGATGAAATAAGGATACAAGGATACAAACTGTTCAAAAGAACCAGACCCCATAAAAGAGGAGGTGGAGTTGCACTGTATATAAAGGATCACTATATTGCTACAGAAATGCATGAAACCAGACGAAAACCTCCTAGAATGCATATGGGTCAATATAAAAGAAAAAAAGAATGACATGGCCATAGATATATATTATAGGTCACCCAATCAAGCAAAAAAAAAAAGATGTCCTTTTTGCTAACCAACTAACAAATATATGTAGGAAACACACTACAATAGTAATGGGGGACTTTAATTACCCTGACATCAGTTGGAAGACTAATTCTGCACCAACTGAGAAATCAAATAGGTTCCTAACCAACCTAATTGACAACTTTGTTGTTCAAAAGATAGAAGAGGGAACTAGAGAGACAGCCATACTGAACTTAATTCTTACAAACAGAAAAGAAGTAATAGAGGGAGTTAAAACTGCAGGAACCTTGGGTGAGAGTGACCATGTCATACTAGAATTCAATACAACGCAAACACAAGCAATAGAACATAATGGTACCAGAGTCTTAGATTTTAAAAGAGCTGATTTTAATAAATTCAGAAAGAACTTGGAAAGATTCCTTGGATGAAAATCCAAAAGGGAAAATAACTGAAGCATTGGAAAACTCTGAAAAATATGATCATAAAAGCCCAGATAGCATCGCCACCAGATGGATTCGCAACTGGCTGACAAACCGTACTCAACGAATAGTCCTTAATGGGTCTACATCTACATGGAGGGAAGTAAGCAGTGGGGTACAACAAAGTTCCATCTTAGGCCCAATGCTCAATATCTTCATAAATGACTTAGATGAGGGAATAGAAGAGGTACTTACCAAATTTGCAGATGATACTAAGTTGGCAGGAATAGCTAACACCCTAGAAGATAGGCTCAAGATCCAGATGGATTTTGGCACACTTGAACACTGTGCCCTATCTAACAAAATTAAATTCAATGTAGAGTAAAGTAAAGTCTTATACTTGGGCAAGAAAAACCAAAAGTACACATATAGACTAGGTGAAACTAGGCTTAATAGCAGTGACTGTGAGAGAGATCTTGGTGTCTTAGTGGACAACCAGCTAAATATGAGCCAGCAGTGTGCAGCAGCAACCAAAAAAGCCAATGCAATCCTAAACTGCATTAACAGAGGGATACAATCAAGATCAAGTGATGTATTAATACCACTCTATAAAGCCTTAGTAAGACCACACCTAGAGTACTGCATCCAGTTTTGATCACCACACTATGAAAAAGATGTTGAGATTCTAGAAAAAGTGCAGAGGACAGCAACCAGGATGTTTAGGGGACTAGAGACTAAAACATATGAACAATGGTTACAGGAACTGGACATGGTTAGTCTAGTGAAGAGAAGGACCAGGGGAGACATGATAGCTGTGATCCAATGTTTGAGGGGCTGCCACAGACAGCAATGGGTCAAGTTGTTTTCCAAGGCACCTGAAGGCCAGACAAGGAATAATAGATGGAAGCTGATCAAGAAGAGATTCAACCTAGAAATAAGGGGAAATTTTCCAACATTGAGAACAATCAACCAATGGAACAGCTTACTTTTGGAAGATGTGGGAACTTCATCACTGGAGGCTTTCAAGAAGAGATTGGACTGTCATTTATCAGAAATAGTGTAGGGTCTCCTGCTTGAGTGGGGGGTTGGACTAGATAACCTACAAGGTCCTTTCCAACTCTGTTAATTTGTAATCTGTAATCTATAAAATTGACTTTTTCTTGAATACCGTATATACTCGAGTATAAGCCGACCCGAATATAAGCCGACCCCCCCCAATTTTACCCCCCAAAACTGGGAAAACTCACTGACTCGAGTATAAGCCGGGGGTGGGAAATGCAGCGGCTACTGGTAAATTTCAAAATAAAAAAAGACTGGTCAAAAGTGCGAGGACCTGTCAGAAATCACTTTTTTCAGCCCTCTGGGTAGTCCTTTTGTGCATATGAACTACTCCGAGGGCTGAAAAAGTAATTTTTGACTGGTCCTCGCACTTGTGACCAGTCCTCGAACTTACGACTGTCCTCACATTTTACGTTTTTGCCCTATCTTGTCACCATGGTGAAGAGAAGTAGTTGTGAAATGAGTGAAATGGTTTTAAGAATGCTGCACGGGCATAAATGTGAGGATGGTCATAAGTGTGAGGACCAGTCAGAAGTGCGAGGACCTGTCAGAAATGACTTTTTTCAGCCCTCTGAGTAGTCCCTATACACATATATTACATGACCAGCTAGCCACGCCCACCCAGTCACTGGCTTGATCTAATTTCAGGCAAGTTGAAGCCTCTGTTAAGAGATACCAGGGCTGGGCAAATGTGGCTCTTTTACAACCTGTGGACTTCAACTCCCAGAATTCCTGAGACAGCCAAGCTAGGAGAACCCACTAGCTAGCAGCCAATTACAATCAGCTCTCAACTCAAGCCCAGTGCACATGGGATCTCCCTAAACGGTGAGGATTTCTTTGTTTCTTTCTCCCTTTAAGCCCCCCCCCCCAGCCCGTTTTTGCTTCCAGGGGGCTGCAGAGAGTCTTGCTAGGCACCCCCCTCAGTGCCTAGGGAGCCAAAAAGGGGCATGGGGGAGGGGCGCTGCACCCCCTCCCCATGCCCCATTTTGACTTTAGGAAGCCTCCTTGCCACTCTTGGGAGCCAAAACAGTTGCAGGGAAAAAGTCGCTTTTTTTCGTGACTCGAATATAAGCCGAGGGGGCGTTTTTCAGCCTGAAAAACGGGCTGAAAAACTCGGCTTATATTCGAGTATATACGGTAGTTTTTAAGGATGTTAAAAACAAGCTGAGGAAGTATAGAAACCAAAGAAATTGTTTTAATTATTGTATATTGTATATTGATACATACCCATATTAACCATGAATCAACAGTACCAAAAAGAGCTCTCCCTTCAAGAACTGCTTGCCTGATCTCTTTCACATTGTCCAAAAGCCAGCGTAGCTTCACAGCACTGAAATATGTGCTAAGAGGGAGACCAGTCCTACTCTGCAAGGTTGAAAGTTAATCAATCATAATGTGTAAACATCTACAGTATAACAAATGTACTAATCCACTTCATTTTTTTCTTTAATTATTATTATTTTGGTAGCTTTGATTCAGTCTCCATTCCTGTCCAAGTCAGTCTTCCAGATGTTTTGGAAGTGGTTTGATATTCCTTCTTTCTGCAGCTGAAAGAAAGTGACTGACTCAAAGAAACCCAGTTGGCTTCACACAGATCTTACAATCTCTTAGTTTCTTTAGTGCCTTTAACCACTACACTAAATTAGTTTTCCTTTTTTCATTAGCATGAGCATAAAAAAAGAATAATTTGCACTGTGTAATATAACATACTCTAATTATTCTAAGGTCAGCTTTTACCTTAAAAAAGGATTTATTCTTTCCTGGAATCCTTTTAAGAAGTCTTTCAACAGTAGATTGAGTCCTTAGGTCAAGCCATACTAGAATCCAAAGACAAGCATTAATATTAGTAAAAGTAAATATTTAAGGAATGCATTGATTGAATAGAATCAGGTTCTGAATCTCTGAATAGGTCTCCATTGACAAACTTCTCAAAACCATCTAATATAGTTTATATAATTTGTATGTCTTTCTGAATGATAGGAACCTTATTCAGGAAAGGAGAATTAAGATTAGATTTTTAAATGTAAACTATGCTTCTTCTGATTAAGCTAATGTAATTTCAGTTCCAAATAACAAATTATTTACCTAACAAAAATATTTAAAGTACAATGAGTAAGCCTACATCACTTAGTAACTTATCTAACCGAATGCTTTTTAAATAAAAACTAAGATTCACAAACTATAAAATAAAAAATTGAGAGTAGACATTTTAAAAACAGAAAAGAATAAAACCACAAGTTAAGTTTAGATATGAACAATTCAGACTTCTGAATCTAAATTACAAGGTCATACTGGAATAGATTTCTTCATTTCGACTTCCGGTTGGCAATTCATGGCGAGACGGTGGAAGGAGAGCGATCTCTGCTCTTCAACCCCGGATTTCTTTGTGCTTTGGGGACCCTTAGGGGCGCAAGAGCCCGGAGGGCATTGCGAACCAGAGAGGGAGTCTGGAGAGCGGTAAAGCGTGGGGCGAGTGCTTGCCGCTCGAATGGACACCTCTGTTAACCCAGCACGAATGCGTCTGTCATTTTGAAATGGCAGGCTCGAGGCTGCGATAAGCTGACAAATAGCCAGGGAGCGAAGAAGATCGGAGCGGATAGTGTAAGGAGTGTTTTGCCAGAACACCGTAAAGGTACAGAAATTTGGAGAAGTGAGATCGGTCCTGTCAGAATAGAGGACTCACAGAAGGAGATCGAGCGGCGATTGGACGGGTGGAGGATGAATCAGCAGAATAAACTTAACTGACAGGACGACACTGGAGAGAAACAATGCTTTTAGTACAGCAGAGGCATGGAGAGGAAGAGTTGGTGGAATCCGTGAGTAAATAACAAAGAGGAAGGAGCGTTGGCATCACAGAGAGATAGAAGGGGACAAGGCTGGGACTGAAAAGAAAGAAAACAGGAAGAACCGCCATTGTAAATTACAAATAGAGGAAGAAGAGTGATTAATAGAACTGTGAAAGAAAGAAAGAACTATTATAAGATAACTGGACTCATAACCAGGCTAATTTTTGGAATGGAACCCAAGAGGATAAAATGGTGACAGAAGGACATTCAAAATAATTTAACTTAAAAAAACTGTAGAAATTTGAAGAATAATAGTTGGAACAATATAAGAAACTGAAACTGTGTAAAAAGGCTATTATATGAACATTGGAAAATAACAACAACAACAACAAAACTTTAATATAACAAAGTGAAATAACTCTTGAACAGTGTCTTGTAATATACCTATTAAGATAAATTACTCTCCCTTCACTCTTTTATTATCTTGCCATTCCCTCTTCCCCCTTCAATACTATCTGTTGAGTGTTTAATTAAGTAAGTTGTATATATTTGAGAAATAAGTTAATTGTTGATTATTAATTAAGTAGAATTTATTAAATAATGATTGTATATTTTATTAGGATATTAATTGAATATTAATTGAAATACAGATTTTAATATTGATTAATTTACTCTTTCTACATTTAAATATAGATTTTATTGCATAGAGATTTAAGATTATTGTTAAGATTACCTCGATTAATTTAATTTTGAATATATGTCTTTTTAGGATAAATAAAATATAAGAAATAAAAGAGATAAGAAAATATAAGATATAGAATTAATAGATAAAGTTTCTTTTGGTTAAAATACTGGAAGATCTTTTTAGTGGGATATTATAGACCAATATAAGTAAAGATAAGGAAAACAAGAATAAGACAAATAGATAACAATAGTGGATGATAGTTTGGAAAAATATAGATAGGATTGTGAGAGATCAAGGAAGGATACTGAAAGAAATGACAAGTCTCTCTACAACAATGTTAAAAACCGGAAAGAAAACTACATCAAACCCAACAATTACTATGGCATCACCCTCAACTCAACGATCAACAGAAGGATTGTCAAAGACCGAAAAATCCATGGTAATTCCAATGATGCAGGCCATGCAAACCGCCTTAACACTGATACAGGAGATGATGATGAAAATGCAGGAGAAAATGTCCAGTAACCATAATGAACTGAAAATAGATATCCAGTCTTTGGACAGCAAAGTGAATGACATTCAAGACTCAATCCACAAAAACGAACAAAAAATAAAGAACATAGAAACTAAAGTGGAACAAAATGAAAGGAAACTGGAACTGGTAGACCAAAAACTGATGGCTCAAAACAGAGAACTTGAAGATTCCATTATTCAGCTGGAAATGGACCAGGCAGCCTTTTACCTGAGATTCCAGAATGTAACTGAAGGGAAAGAGGAAGATCTCAGAAATGATTGCAGAGACCCTACAGAGGGACAAGCAAGAAATAATAACAGAATTGGACGAGGTATACCAGGTTCAGACAAATTATGCTAGAAGACACAAGTTGCCAAGAGAGGTCCATATTAGATTTGCTAGAAAAAAAGTCTGTGGCATCTTGTACAATACAACTAGAGAAGAACCAATGATATACAGGGGGAAGGAGGTCATAACATTGAAACAAGTCCCCAGGAGAGTAAGGGAGCTACGAAGAGATTACCGCTTCCTTGCTATGCAATTAAACAAAAGAAACATCTTATTTAGATGGACGTAGCCAGAAGGAATATTAATTACGTGGCAAGGGAAAAAAGTAAAGATAGACAGTCTAGTAACAGCACAAGGTTTCCTAGACCAACTGATAGGAATGGAGGAACAACAGAGTAGCAAGGAAGAAAGTGAGACAACAACCCAAGAAAAGGAAACTCCCTACCAACGAGATCCTAAAGAAGGACCTTTGGAGAAGAAGGACACAGAAGAAAAAGAGGACAAAGACACAAAAGGAAAGAAACCAAGAACACAAAGGGTCACAAGGGCAAATAAATACTAACTTCTCTTAGGAAAATCAAAAAATGGAAGATTGGAAATTATTATCAATTAATGTAAATGGAGTGAACGAGATTGGAGTGGTCTAAAGCCCTCTTATTAACATCAGCTGCCTGCAATTATTGCAGGTTCGAATCTCACCAAGGCTCAAGGTTGACTCAGCCTTCCATCCTTTCTAAGGTAGGTAAATTGAGGACCCAGTTTGTGGGGGCAATAAGCTGACTTTGTATAAATATACAAAAGTATGAAGGCTATTGCTTAGCGCATTGTAAGCCGCCTTGAGTCTCCGGAGAAGGGCGGCATATAAATCAAATTAAAAAATTAAAAATTAAAAAGAGGAAACAGATATTCACAAAATTAGCTAAACAAAACATTGACATAATATGCCTCCAGGAAGTTCACATACGGAAATAAGGTGAAAAGTACCTAGAATATAGTAAATTAGGAAAAACATTTACAGCGCTAGCGGGGGGGGGGGAAGAGGGGTGTAGCAATAATATATTAAGGGAGGGATTGTCACTGAACAAAAATATGCAGATCCCGAAGGAAGAACATTAATGATAGCAATAAAGAGGAAATTTACCAATATTATTAGTAGCCATCTATGCCCCTAATAAAAACCAGGGAGAATATTATAAAAAACTACATGAACGAATATGTAAAATGGAATACAGAAAAATTTGTATAGTGGGCGACTTTAACGGGATAATAGACATAGAAAAAGATTACAAGAGTGGCAAAGATAATTTTTTAAAAAGGGACAAACTACCTAAAACCTTTTTCAATTTAATAGAAGAATTAAATTTAATAGATATTTGGAGGACCCTACACCCAAATGAGAGAAAGTACACTTTCTACTCAAATCCTCATATATCATGGTCCAGAATAGATATGGTGTGGGTAAATAAAGAATTAGGATTGGAAATAGAAACAGCAGAAATTAATCTCAACATATGGGCAGAACACAACCCCCTGGAAGTAAAAAGGAGGATCCCAAAAAGAAAGAAGTTCCAGAGATGGAGATTAAATTTACAAGTTTTAAGAGAGAAGGAATATATAGAAAAGACAATGGGAGAACTGAAATTATTTTTTAAAGAAAATGAAAAGCAACATACATCCCGAACTAATCTATGGGATATGATGAAAGCTTACTTAAGGGGGATAACAATAACATATAATGCACATAAAAATAAAGAAAAATGAAAGACACACAACACCCTTCAGGAAGAAATTGGAAACATGGAAAAGAAACTCCAACTGAGCCCAGGAGACAAAGTGGTTAAAGAGAAATTGACAGTACTGAGGCATAAAATGAATATATTAGATCAGGAGGAAACGGCAAATAAACTTAGACAATCCAAACAATATTATTTTGAGAACGCAAACGAGACAGGCAGGTGGTTGGCCTATAAATTAAAGAAAGAATATGAAAGGCAGATCATCCAACAATTGGAAGATGCGAAGGGAAATCTACAGAATAAAGAAGAGGACAAACTCGAAATTGCCCAAGAATACTACATAGAGCTTTATAATAAGGAGGATGTATTAATAGAAAAGATTGAAGAATATTTACAGGAAGAAGGGTCCCCACTAGTAGGAGAAGAGGAGAGAGAAAGGCTAAATAAAGAAATTACAATTGAAGAACTAAGAGTGGCAATTTCAAAACTTAAAAATAACAAAACACCGGATGGTCTCTCAGGAGAAATCTACAAAAAAATTGACAAAATAATAACACCAAAATTATTGGAGATATATAATAAGGCCCTATTGGAAGCAAAAATACTAGATTCATGGAGGGAAGCATATATCACACTACTTCCGAAAGAAGATACAGACCAAAAACAAATTAAAAACTACAGACCAATCTTCCTTTTAAATACAGATTATAAAATCTTCATGAACATAATTGCAGAAAGACTGAAAAGAATATATTCCATGATACACCCGGACCAGAACGGCTTCTTACCTGATAGACAAACAGGAATAACATAAGAATAGTTGTGGATACTCTCAAATATTATGAAGCCCATCCAGAGAAGCAAATGGCTCTTGTATTTTTGGACGCCCAAAAGGCTTTTGATAATCTTAATTGGAAATTCATGATCAAACATATTAAAATAATTAAATTTGGAACCAATTTTGAGAAAATGATAGAAACAACTTATAAATTACAAAGGGCAAGAATAATAATAAATGGGGACATGACGCATACACTTCAAATTAAAAAAGGTGTAAGACAAGGATGCCCATTATCACCACTGCTATTTATCTTGACACTAGAAACCTTGTTAAATAGAATTAGGAAAAACAGCGAAATAAAAGGACTAAAGATTAGGGGAGAGGAGTATAAGATACAGGCTTTCGCGGATGACATAGTGCTCTTCATAGAGGAACCTTTAGAAACAGGCCCGAGAATTTTGGAGGAAATAGGAAGGTACAGGGAGGTAGCTGGATTTAAATTGAATAAAGGGAAAACCAAAATGTTGGTCAAAAATTTGACAGAAACACAAAAGAAAGGATTAGAAAAGGAATTAGACTTACAAATTGTAAAAAAAATTAAATATTTAGGGATATGGATATCAGTAAGATGCTCAGCCTTGAAAGAAGATAACAATAATTTAAAAAATTAAACAGGATTTGGAAAAATGGGGAAAATTGCAACTATCACTTTTCGGCAGGATAGCATCAATGAAGATGAATATCCTGCCCAAATTATTATATCTATTCCAAACAATACCCGTCATCTTAGATAAAAAAATTTTCACAGAAATTAACAAAACTATTAGGAAATTCATTTGGGGCGGGAAAAAACCAAGAATTAAATTGCGATCGCTACAAGACAATAGAAGTAGGGGACGCTTTGGACTCCCAGCATGGGAAGTATACTATAAAGCGGCCACCCTAGTATGGATAATGGAATGGATTAATGTAAGAAACAAAAGAATTCTAATTTTGGAAGGGCATGACCTACACAAAGGATGGCACACCTTTTTGTGGGACAAAAAGAAAAAGACCAAAACGTATTTCCATAGACACAGGATAAGAGAAGTATTAATACACGAATGGGATGAAATTAGAAGAAAACAATACATGAAAATCCCGAACTGGCTATCAGCGATGGAAGCCATGATATACCCAAATACATTAGAGATTAATAAAATAATTAGTTATAAAGAGCTTCTAGATAACCAAGGAAATCTCAAAACTAATCAATTCCTAGGCAAGCAGGGAATCTATATTGACTGGTGGCCATACGTGCAGATCCAATCTAGGTACAAAAAAGATAAGGAAGAATTTGGCATTGAGGTGGAAACAAATAGATTAGACAAATTACTGACAGGCCCAGAAAAAAAAAGTATTATCCAAATTAAATAACTATTAGAATTTGATAGGGCGGAAGAGGTAGTAAAAGAGCCAATGATAGCGTGGGCCAAAAATATTGGACATAAAATAAATTTGGATGAATGGGAGACAATCTGGAATAGAAACTATAAATTAACAAAAGTGGCAACATACAAAGAAAATCAATATAAAATGTTATATAGATGGCACCTAGTGCCCGCAAGATTAGCAAAAATTTATCCAAATGTAAGCCCCAAATGTTGGAAGTGTGGATGTCATCAAGGTACCTTCTTTCATATGTGGTGGTCCTGTCCCGAAGTGAAAAGATATTGCAAAAAAATTCAGAATTGGCTACAAGAAGTAATTAATGAAAAAATTGAATTGATACCTGAAACATTTCTCCTGGGAATATTAAAGATGAAATAAGGGGAAAATAGAAGATATTTAATCATACATATACTCACTGCAGCAAGAATAGCCTATGCCCAGTATTGGAAAGGAAAGGATATACCACCAGAGGAACATATTATTCAGAAAGTTCTAGAATGTGCCGAAATGAACAAATTAATGTTAGAATTAAACGAGAAAGAAGACTCAGAATATTATACGGTGTGGGATGATTGGTACAGGTGGATTGATAACCGTATAAAGAATAGATAAAAGTTAATACAAATTTTAAGATACATATAGGAATGTGGAACGATGAAATGTAAAGGTAGAATCAATCTAACCTGTGTATAAAAATAACACTGATTGTACTGTATTGTAATATAATAAATTTCAATAAAAAACTTTTAAAAAAAGATCTCTTCATTTCATAGATCTATTCTTAACCCATCTTCTTTTAGAGGGGTTTTATTCATTCGGAGAGCATCTCCTGGGATCTAACCCATAAAAATTGGATGTGCCCACAGCAATTCTATTATAGCAATTTATGCTTAGTTACCAATGCTTAATGTATTTTCCATGCATATTAGCATTTAGAAAAGTTCTGTCAATGCTTGCAGCTTGTTCAAAATGAGCAACTTAGTGGTTTACTCATATATAATGTAAAATTTATTTTGTATTACTATGAACATTTTGTACAGGCAACTGAATGAAAGAACACCAAATTGAAGAATTATGCTGGAATGAAATAATAAAATGTTTTTTTTCCTGTCCTTATAATTGCTTCTCATGTCTTGATTCAACAGTTCATTAAGAAATCTTGACATGATGGATTAATAAATTATGCTTCAACTAAGTCCATTCAATGTAGAACTTAATTAGTTTGTTAATAGAACAAAAACAGCAGGAACAAATCCTTCTAAAGGAGAGAGCAAAAGTGAGAATTTTTAGAGCTGCTTTGAAATGCAAAGAATTCTTTGGGCATCTTTAAACATAAAGATAAAAAACAAAGACTAATATCTGGTGCAACATATTGTTATTGATGTTCATAGAACATAGAATATATGTGGATACGACAAGAACTATATTAATTAAAAAGTATTTGCAACAGTCCAATAGACTTACTTACCAATAGCATTATACAGAGGTTCTCCAGTTTCTTTGTCCCAAACTACAGTTGTCTCTCTCTGATTGCTAACTCCAACAGCTTTTAAGAACAAAACAAACATTCTATCATTTTCTAGATTATTACAGATTTTGGATCACCAAAACCTGAGCAAAACTCTGCTTTTGAATGAAATCCTTTCTGATTGCTTTTCTACTATAAGCTCTTTGTACTTATTATCACAAGCCACTTCTGAGAGAAAAGAGATCATCCAGATTGAAGTACAATGTGGCAGAGAGGACAACATTGAGAGATAGGTATTAACAGAATTCAGCACACATATTTGCCCAAGCAAGTGCTTTCTGGCTCACTTAAAAGAATTTTTGATTGGTTATAATTCTAAAATATTTTTAGAATTTTAGTTTCCTTTAAAGGTATTTCAGTAACATCACATTTATTCTCCATTCATCTCTGTAAGTTATATATATCACTTTCTCCTCTTGATTTGGAAGGATATTCATGATTATTATAGAATTAAAAATACCTTTTATGTTGGAAATGTCTATATTCAGCTGGTTCAATTTCTCACATGTTCTTTCAACACATTCATAGACAGACTGCAGTATTTCCTTTGGGTCTTGTTCTACCCACCTTGAAAACATCAAGGCCCATATTAGAAGTCTGGCAATTGATATGATAGAGTCAACAAACCACAATGGCTCGTTCGCTTCATTGCCTTAAAACGGATGTCAAACTCGATTTCATTGAGGGCCGCATCAGGGTTGTGTTTCACCTCGGAGGGCTGGGGTGGGTGTGGCCAGGGATGGTGTTGGCCATAGTGAGTATGATACAGGACTTGTGGGGGGGGGGTACCTGTCGTGGCCAAGTGCTAAGGCAGGACTTCTCTCAGACTCTCCCTCACTCTCATTATACTCTCCTTCCTTCCTTCCTTCCTTCCTTCCTTCCTTCCTTCCTTCCTTCCCTCTTCATTCTAATTTCTTTTTTTATTGAAAAAGTTTTAAAGGTTTTACATACATTTTCTCCCCCCTCCCCAACCACCCCCCTGACTTCCCAGAGCAAATACAAAATATAAAATACAGCTTAAATCCCCTAAATTCAACTCCATCTCTCACTTATCATAATCATTAAACAAATGGATAAAAGGAAAGCAAGTCTTCTTTCTTCTTATTCCATCTAATTTAACAGAATTAGTATCCATTTATAATTACAGCAGTTAATAAAACAGTTAAATATTACCTAATCAAACCTATCATTACTCAATTTAACTAATACACACTTAACAGATTATTAGATCTATACAGTTTAACAAGATATTTTATAACTTCTTTCATTGAAAACAAAAAAAAACCTCATTCAAAAACCCCAAATTTAAAATAAAATACTATATAAACTCTTCCATCCTCCACTTTTAAACCATCAAGGTCCAATTATAGTTAAAACACTTAAAAAAACATTTTCTAACTAAAAAATAATAATCAAACCTCTTATTAATTTATCAGTACATATTAACAAATCAACTAAAAACATCATTTAATAGCTATATCAAACATTTAAATTCTTCATACTAGATTAAAGCAGTTGTTAATCTTCTTATCTTCACATCTTCCAACAGCATGTAGAATGTCTTCATTTGCGTCTACCCACCGAAATAAAAATTGCTTCTTTATATAAAAAAAAAAACCCGAGTGACTTTGTAATTGTATTTCAAATAATATCCATCAAATCCAGCCAAAAATTAGATTAATAAGTTCATCAGACGTATTAGGGAAAGCACCAGATCAACTGCAATTGCCCTAAGCCCATAGTCCTTTTGCCTTATATTTATTACCTTCAAACAGAAAACTCCAATTTACTATATTCAATAAAACTTCTGCAATTGCAATTAAGTCCAAATTTATTACAGTCCTTAATAAAATATTCCAAATCACTCAGGTCAAGGCTTATTTCACAACCCAACACACCAGCATTGCAGTGATCTATTTATTCTTCTCAAAATATTCCAATACAGCTGTAGGTTACCTCCTCATCATCGCTCATCACTTAGTTAACTGGCATTAAGCTGTTGGATGTTTTCTTCCAAAAGTTCAAAATCTTTAAACACTTAAACAATACTTTTTAAGGACCATCATCTCATCAAGCAGGGTTATTTTCCTTGTCTCCAGTCTTTCTTCTTCTCCTTTTTACGAACTCTTTTCTTAACTTTGATTCCTCTGCCTTTTTTAACTCCAATATAATCTTGCATTTTTTGGGATTGCATATTATAAAATTTTTGCAGAAGTATAACTTCTTCTGAAAACAGCTCTTTAAGTGCAGGTTGGACTTTGTAACAAAAAATTTGTGTAGCCAAAGTCTCATCAGCTCCCAAAATTTCTTGCTCCTTATTCTGCAAAACATCCATCTTTCTCTCCAAAAAAACTACTATAGGCTGTTGTTGTTGTTCTTTTCCTTCTCCCAGCTCTTCAATCAATCCCCCACTGCTAGATTGCAACTCAGTATTTCCATGTATTTCATTGTTTCCAGCTTGAGAAGCTTGAAATATAGTATCAATTTTTTCCAATAAAGCAGAGGTAATTGAGCTCCAAGCTTCCTCAAATTCAGACCATATCTGAGGGTTAATTAACCCTTCTTTGCTTTCTTTGCTTTCAAAAAGACCAGCCATCTTGCCCCCCCCCTTCTTCCTTCCTTTCCAAAAGGACTGGGGGAAAAAAAGTATCAAAAAGAAAAAAAAGACCCTTTGCAATTTGTAATTTATATTACTGCTTCAATTATTATAATTACTTCCTTTCTTGGTTCATCCACTTTTCAAAAAAGAGTTTTACGTTTCAAACAGGGGCTTGTCAATAATTACTTTTAACTTTCACTTCTTCACGCCCCGTTGAAACTCAAATGCCATCTTGCTTTCTCTTTCTCTGCTTAAAGAAAATCTTTTAAAGAAGGTAAATCTTTGGAGTTAAAAAAAAGAAAATACTTGATGTTTTATTCTTGCTGCTTATGCTCCGCCAGCTCGATTCAGAAAGTATTTATTTAAAGTTGGTTGCTGGGATGGTCACGACATCTAGCTCTGCAAAGCAGAGACATCCAGGGTCCGGAGTACTGACAGGCTTAGCGGGGAGCTCTCATCTTCGAGCGCCAGATTATGGGTAAAATCTGGCACTCTCAGGGAGCTCTACCCCACCCGTCTACTCACTTTCCCCCCTCTTACCAGGAGGAAAGTTTCCAAACCGCAAGCCCTGGGTTGGCGCTTCAAAAAGAAGCGTCTGGCGATGTCATGATCCCACCGGAAGTTCTTCATTCTAATTTCTTCTTCCTTCTCCTCTTTCCTTATTTTACCTTCTTTGCTCTTTTCCCATCTTTTCTTCTTTTTCTTTGTCATTCCTTTTCCCTTTCTCCTTTCCTGCCCCCCTTCTTGCATGCTCAAATGCAAAAGGGGAAACATTTCTCCTTTTGTTTTTAGTTTGCCCACTGCCAGCTAAAACGGGGTGTGAGGGGTGGTGTTGATGCTAGTCGATTTGAAAAGAATGAAACCATTAAGAAAAGCCAGCTCACAGTTTGGCTCTTTCCTCAAGAAAAGAATTAGTAGAAGTCAACTCCATTGATGAGCAGGGAAACAGAAAGCAGGTGTGGCAATTTGATTTTAGTTGAATTATGTGTGTAAAAGCTGGGGATGGAAGATTATGAGCTCAGTAATATGACAAACAGCTTCAAGGATGAGGGTGCAAGTAGTCAAAAAGACCTCAAGGGAAAAAAATTCAAGGCCTGCTTGGGTTGACATTAGTTGAAAAAGCAGATTTGGACCACCAAACACACAGAGAGACACACAGAGAGAGAGAGAGAGAGAGAGCGAGAGAGAGAGAGAGAGAGAGAGAGAGAGAGAGAGAGAGAGAG
>WNWU01013597.1:0-60519 GCA_012654045.1 Ptyas mucosa | reverse complement strand
GAGAGAGAGAGAGAGAGAGAGAGAGAGAGAGAGAGAGAGAGAGGCAGAATCCAAGTCAACATAGGACTCCAGAAACCTCAGCCAAGCCACCAGTCCCTTTTCTGTGACAAGTAGAATATGTTAAAAAGGACATGTTTAATTACCTCTCTGCAGAATATAAACCAAAAAGGGGGTGGGGATGGGATATGATTTTCTGAATAGTCTCAGAAAGAAGAGAAAAAGTGAGTTGAGAAGCAAGTCAAGAAAAAATGACTGTGGAACAACAAGGCAAATTGCAAGGGCTTCTTGAGCAAAAGTCACAGCAGGAGGATTCAGAGGGAACCCCAGAGGAAGAAAGAAAAGGAGACTCAGCCCACAAAAGGCAGCCAAGGGAACTGCCCAAGCAAGGAAAGAAACTCTTCTGGCTATAGGGGAAAAAATGACAGGTGCAAATTAGAAAGTGCAGTGAAAAGTTGGAATTAGAAAAAGGCTGAATAAGAGAAAGGAAAGAAATGCTGCTAAGGAGAAGATCATCTTGCCTTGATCATCTTGCAAAATTCTTTTTTTTTAAAAAAAGGTTTTTTTTATTTTGAATACATTAAAACAAGACACTAACACACAACATTTATATACATATCACTTTTTCCTACAGCTATTTCGAAGTGATCCTTTCTTGTTATTTACATATATTTACACATATTTTAAACTTTGTCTTATTCAACAATTATTTTCCATCTTTCTTTATTTCGTCTATATTGTAACTTGATCTTCAACATTCCCCCTTTCCTTTATTCCTCTTTCTCATTTTTCCTATTCTCCAACTATTCATACCATCTACACCACACTTTGTAATATTCTGTATCCTCTTTCTCCTTGAGTTCTTTTGTTAATTTGTCCATCTCTGCGCATTCTAAAATTTTCCTAATTAAATCTTCTTTTGATGGTAGATTTTCCTTCTTCCAATTTTGCGCATAGACTATGTGGGCTGCTGTCAGTATATGTAATATTAAATATTGTATTTCCTTGGTATAGTTTTCCATGGAAATCCCTAGTAGAAACTGCTCAGGTTCTCCCTTTATTGAATTCCAAATTATTTCCTCTATCCACTTTTTAACTTTAGCCCAGAATTTCTTTGCCACTGGGCAGGTCCACCAGAGGTGATAATATGTTCCATAGTTACTCTTACATTTCCAGCATTTCGGTGAATTACTAGGGAACATTTTCGCTATTCTAGCTGGTGGAAAGTGCCATCTATGAAACATTTTCATCTAGTTTTCTTTGTATGCCATTGATGTTGTCAATTTCATATTTGTTCTCCACATTTTTTCCCACTTCTCTAATTCTATTACGTGGTTAAAATTGCCCATTTGATTATAGTATCTTTCACTATTTCCTCTTCCATTTCATACGATAATAAAAATTTATATATTTTACTAATTAATTTTTGTTCCCTCCCATATACAATTTTATCCAGTTCATTTTGCTCTAATTGTACCTGATCTATCTTTGTATCTTCTATGTATTTTTATCTTATTTGTAAGTACGTCCACCATTCAACTTCCCTATTCAAATCCTGTTCCAATTCTTGTTTTGTTTTTAATTTTCCCAAATCATTTAATATATATGGGTCAGTGGTGGGATTCAATTTTTTTAACAACCGGTTCTGTGGGCATGGCTTAGTTGGGGGTATGGCTTGGTGGTCATGTGACTGGGTGGGCGTGGCTATGTGCACAGGGAGTACTCAGAGGGCTGAAAAAAGTCATTTCTGACTGGTCCTCGCACTTTTGACCTGTCCTGCACTTATGACCATCCTCACATTTATGCCCGTTGCGGCATTCTTAACAACTGTGTCAGTCATTTCATCACTACTTCTCTTCACCACGGTGACAAGATAGGGCACAAAACATAAAATGTGAGGACAGTCGTAAGTTCAAGGACTGGTCAAAAGTGCGAGGACCAGTCAAAAATAACTTTTTCAGCCCTCTGAGTAGTTCATATGCATAAAAGGATACAGCAAGAGAGGGATGAAGGAAGGGAAGGGAAATTAGAGTAGGAGTAAGGGTAAGAGTGGGAGGAAGAGAGGAGGAGAAAAAGAAAGGAAGAGGAAGTAGGGAGGAGAAGAAGAGGAGAGGGGAGAGAAAGTAAGAAGGAAAGAAAAGAGAGAGGTGGTAGGTTGGAGGAGAAAGATTGCTGTACAATAAAAAAGATGAAAGGGAAGAAAGCCAAACCCAAACAAATATAAAAATATTAAGATAAAGAATGAATTGTTAAACTTTAAAGAATAAAAGAAAACAAATATGAATAAATAGCAATAATTAGAAACACACATACAAACATACAATGTATTTTCTTTGAACAGAGTATTTGGCTGGTTCACAAATTTAAACAGTGTTTAGTCTTTTCAATTAAATTTACAATTTCTATATTTCCTTTTTGCCATATTTATTCCTCATCTGTTTTTTAAAAAACCAATATTACCCTTCATCCTCATCTCTAATCTTAATCAAATTCAATTTTTTCCTTCTATTCTATATTATACCCCTTCCCATTGTCATCTATTTTTATATTCATCCTCACATTGGTTAATTATGTAATATTGCAGTTGTTTAATACAAATTCAACATTTTAATATAAATCAATTAGTTATATAACTATCTTTTTTGTATATTAATCAATATGAACATGAATATTCCAATTATTTCCATGCAATCCAATTTCTTACAAATCCATTAATTACATTTACCAATAATAATAAAGCAAATAGTTTCCCCCATATATTCCTCCAAACCACAAGTTAACCACTTCTGCTTTCAATACAATATACAATTAATAGTATCTCAATTATTACAATTCCCTAGTTAAATAGAGCTTTTTTTCTTTTGTGTTTTAAAATCTTGAACTCTCCTCTTTTGCCCTAAATTTCCCATTGTTTGCACCTACCTTTTTTGGTGAGCAAAGAGAAGAAGAAATCTCTCTCCCTGCCTCATTTTGTCACGTTGCAGCAGAGCCTGCTTTACTTTCAGTTTCCTTTTAGCTAGGGAAAAAAAATCACTCTTTGCAGCTAGCAAAGAGCTTGCAAAACAAGAGCTTGCAAAAGAGCCTGTGCAAAACAGTTGAGAGCGAATCAGCTGAGAGCCGGGAGGCAGATCTAATCAAGCCTCTGCTGAAGCTGAAAGGAGTTGTTTTTTCCTGCTGTTTGCTTGCAAAGAGGTAACTGCTGCGAGGCACAGGCCAAAGGGTGGGGGCCACCCTCCTTGCCACTTAGCCTCCCCCTTCATCCCCTTTTGCCTCTAGCGCCCCGCTGCCGCCCCGCCCCCCCTAAGGCATCCCACCGCCCCTGGTACCACCCCCTTTGGCAACCACTGGCTTAACTATTTAACTCCTTAACAACCGGTTCTACCGAAGTAGAATCCCACCACTGGGTCTACCCATTTATTTTTGCAGGCACGGGTCTACTCATTTGTTTTCTTTTGACACTGATCAGCTGTAGGGCGGCCCTTTGAAGCCCCATGGCAGCTGCAAGGCCAATAAAATTACAAAAAAGCACCAAACCATTTGTTAAATTGCTGGCTCGCCCACCCCTCGGCCAGTGGTGCAGAGGGGCGGGGCAAGGGGCGGGGTGAGCCAGCAATTTCACAAACGGTTCGGCTGAACCGCCTAGAACCGGCAGAATCCCACCACTGATATGGGTGTGTTAATGTTTCATTGAGAGAAATCCAAAGCGGTATTCTTGTATAGTGCTGCTTTTTGATTTTATTCCAAATTAATAATAATGAATTTCTAATTATATGCCTTCTAAAATATCCATGGGTTTTTTGCTTTTCACCCCATAGGAATGCATGCCATCCTGTCTGTAAATCGTGTCCTTCTATTGTTAAGATTCTTTTATTTCCCAACTCCATCCATTCCTTTAACCATGTCAGGCATGCTGCTTGGTAATAAATCTCCCAATCCAGAAATGCTACTCCTCCTCTATTCCTGGTATCTTGTAATGTTTTTAATCTAATTCTAGGTTTTCTCCCTTGCCATATAAATTTTGAGGTCAATCTGTTTAATAGATCAAAAAAACTTTTTTCTATTTTTATCGGTATAACCTGGAAGAGGAATAAAATTTTGGGCAGGATATTCATTTTTATTGCTGTCACTCTTCCATCCATGAAATTTGAAGATTTTTCTAATTTTACAAATCTTTTCCAATTTGCAGCATTGTCATAATTTTCCTTTTTGATTGAGGAGCCTCTTGCTGTTAGCCAAATCCCTAAATATTGTATTTTTTTTGTTATCTGAATATTCATACTATTTTCTAATTCTATCTCTTGTTTTTTTGTAAGATTTTTGGTTCGCAATTTGGATTTATTTCTTTTAATTTTTAAACCTGCCACTTCGCCAAATTCTTCTAGTTTTTTAATCAATTTGGGGCCTGATTTTAGAGGTTCTTCAATTATAAAGACCATATCGTCTGCAAAGGCTTGCAATTTGTACTCATTTTTTATTGTCAATCCTTTTATCTCTCGATCTTCCCTAATTTTTTTTAAGAGTGGCTCCAATGATAATATTAAGAGTGGGGAAAGTGGGCATCCTTGTTTCACTCTTTTTGTTATCTCAAATCCATCTGTCATATCTTGATTCATAATTACTCTTGCAGTTTGTTTTGAATATATTTTTTCAATCATTTTTTCAATTTTTGAGCCAAATTCCATTTTTTAAATTTGTTGTATCATAAATCTCCAATTCAAATTATTGAAAGCTTTTTGGGCATCAAGGAAAACCAGTGAAATGTGTTTCTCTGAGTGTGCTTCATAAAACTCTAATATATCAATTATGGTGCATGTGTTATTTTTAATTTGTCGTCCTGGCAAAAAAACATTTTGATCAGAATGTATATGTTTATTTAGAATCATTTTTAACCTTTCAGCAATTATTGACATATACTGTATGTTTTATAATCAGAATTAAATAAAGAGATAGGCCTGTAATTTTGTACTAATTGCTGGTCTGAATCCTCCTTGTATATAAATGTGATTAGTGCTTCTGTCCATGTTTGGGTATTTTTGTCTCCTGTAGTGCTTCATTTAATATTTCTAGCATTAATCCTCCTATCTGTTTTTGTGTACTCCTGTATAATTCAATGGGTATTCCATCTGGTCCTGGTGTCTTATTGTTTTTTTGCCTTTCTATTGCAATTCCAAATTCTGTTTCAGAGATTGGTCTATTCAGTACTTCTTTCTGTTCCTCCGTAAGTTTACATACATTTGTTTTCTCTAGGTATGCTTTAATTTCTGCTTCTATCGTTTCTTCCTGAGTATATAATTTAGAGAAAAAAGTATGTATTATTCATTTCTTGTCTTCTCTTTTATATTGGATTTTCCCCTCCTCATCTTTCAACTGTTGTATTGTTCTTTTATCTTTTTCCTTTTTTAACTTATAAACTAACCACCTGCTCACCTTGTTTGCATGCTCAAAGTAATTTTGTTTTGCCATCTTTATTTTAAATGCCACTTCTTCTTGGGTTATCAAATTTAGTTTGTATTTAATTATTCTCCTTTCCTCTTACTTTTTTATTTTGGGGGGTCTTTCTGTAGATCTTCTAATTTTTTAAGCTCTTCCTGTAGTTTGTTTTGCTGGGACCTTTTCTCTTTCCTTTTCTTTGCAATATATGCAATCATCACCCCTCTAACATAAGCTTTTAGCGTGTCCCAAAGGTTTTGAGCTGATATGTCTTCCTTTTTGTTTAATTTTAAGAAAGTCTGTATCTCTTTCTCCAGGAATTGCTTATATTCTTTCTCCTTACGTATGTATTGATTTAACGTCCACCTTTTGTACCTTTTCTGTCCTTTCCAATGTATAATTATCGGATTATGGTCCGCCCATTCGTTTAGTCCTATGTCTATTTTTTCTAATTCTGATTGTAATTGTACTGTCATCCAGGCCATATCGATCTTGGACCAAGATTGATGCGGATGAGAACAGTATGTATATTACTTTTCTTCTTTGTAAATTTCTCTCCAGCTGTCACTTAGGCCTAATTCTGATACCATATTGAAAAATTATTTAGGTAGTATTTCCTTCTTTTTTTTATTTTTCTATTGCTATAATAGTCTCTTTTACTATCAGCTATGGCATTATAATCTCCTATTATGCATACATTTTCTATTTCTTGTTCTATTATTTTATTGTTCAATTGTTTGAAATATTCTTGTTGATTTTTGTTTGAGGCATATATCACTACTAATAAAATTTGTTTATATTCCGTATCTAATTTTATCATCAAAATTCTACCCTCGTCATCTGCATAAACTAATTCTGAATTTATTCTTTCCTTTACATACACTGCAATTCCTCTTTTTTTCTGTCGTGATAATGACACATGTAATCTTTCTAATTTCTAGTTTTCTAATAATTTTTGGAATCCTTTTTTTATATGAACCTCTTGTAACAAATCACATCTATATCTAATTTTTTTAATTTTGTAAATATTTGTGCTCTCTTTTTCTGTGCATTTAAACCATTAATATTCACGTAGAATAAAGATATTGTTTCTTCCATTTCCTACTGTATTTGTTTCTTGGTATTTCTTGTCTCCCTTTTAACTCTTCTTCTATGTTGCAAAATTCTGATAGACTAAAGCTGCCTAAAGTTAAGTCTGTATAGCCTCAAGGATCCCTTCTGTTGTCCTCTCTGCCATCAAATCATTCGTGTTTTAAAAAGGGTTTTTTTTAATTAATATGGGCCAAATTTGTTTAATATACTTTTAAATTGTTTTAAATTTTATATATTTTATGTTTTTATCTTTGGCTGTACACCGCCATGAGTCCTTCGGTAGAAGGGCGGTATATAAATTTAAATTAAAAAAAAAAATCAGACGTCTTGCAGTCCAATGTTTAAAGATAAATCAGCCAAATGTTGGAAATGTCACCAGTTGCCAGGTTCATATTACCATATGTGGTGGACATGTTCAGAAGCTTAAAAACTATTGGAATAAAATTAAGATATGGCTGGAAAAAATGATACAGCAATGTATTGATTTAAAACCAGAGCTGTTCCTACTGGGTATCCTCCCAGAAAAAATTAGTAAAGAAAATATCTATTTGATTATACATGTAATAACAGCTGCAAGGATTGTTTATGTACAAAATTGGAAAGCAGAGAAAATACCTTTGGAAGGAAAAGTAATTTAAAAAAATTAGACTGCAGAAATGAATAGATTGACTTTGATGATTAAAGAAAGAGAAGATTCAGAATAGTTTAAGATATGGAATCAACTTTATCATTGGTTAGAAAAGAGATACAAATAAGTAAATTAATAGTCATGTATAAAAAGTGCTACAATCAGAATATTGTGTTAGTGATGAACTGTTGTAATGGACTTGGCGAGAATGAAGATAGAAGAAACAACAAAAAGAAGAATTTTTGGAGACAACACCGAGATATCACATGGAAGGAATGACTGATTCATTAAATGTTTGTCCAAAAAATAAAAAAAAACTTTTTTTAAAAAAAAGAAGCCTTGCAGTCCTCTGAACGAGTGTCAGTAAAGCAAAATTAGGGATCAAAATTTCCCAATTCAGAAACCTCTTGAACCTGCCAGTGCAAAGAATTATATCATGTGCCCAATTTCACTGCTTTAAGAAATTGACCCTGAAAGAGGGATTTCCTTTCAACTGTAGTTTGTTATCCAGTCCAGTTTATTTTTTTAAATTGCTTTTCTCATTTCTATGCCTTCCATATTTCTTCTGTGACAGTGTGTCTCCCTGCACCTTATATTTGGATTCTGCTCTCTTTGGCCACCTCCTTTTTTGAAAAAATGCTTTCCTGACCAATTCTTTTTCTTCTGATTGCTGCCTGTGTTCCCAACTATTTTCTTTCCCAACTATTTTCCTGCAGAACTCTGGCAGCCAAAACAGGGCACATGGAGGCCACCTGCATCTCTGTGCCCCATTTTGGGCCTAAATGGCATCCTGCACCACTCTGGCAGCCAAAAGGGGATGCACAGAGGTTGCCCACACCCTCCTGTGCCCTGTTTTGGGCCTGGATGGCCTCCTGCACCACCATGGCAGCCAAAACGGGGCATGGGGACCCACTTTGGTTAGCAGAAGCACCATGGACTGGTCCTTTGCTATTTTCAGGTCGGCCCCGTGGGCCAGATCTAAGCGCCCCATGGGCCCCATGGGCCCCATGGGCCTTGAGTTTGACACCCCTGCCTTAGAAGGAGATGACCATTTACCACAGCTATGGGTACCCTACAGCTTCTAAACTGAAAGTAGGGGCCCGATGATGACAAGTTAGAGAGCTTGTCGAAACGTTGCCCAAAAAACCTTTAAAGTGTTGGTTAGGATTTTAGCCAAAGTTTTAAAAGACCTTACAAAGTGTTTTGTTAGGATTTTAGAGGATTTTCAGCTGGGATTTTAGCCAGGATTTTAAGATTTTAAGCATTTTAACTAACAGACTTTTAATGACGCAGGAAAACACTCTAGATTTAACTTTTTACATACACACACCCGCAAAAACTTGAGAAGACATATATGTATGTATGTAGGTAGGTAGGTAGGTCGGTCTTTGGTTATTCGGGTTTTCTCCCGCGTAAAATTGGAAGTGTCTTGGCGACGTTTCAACGAAGTCTCATTCATCACCTTCAGGCTGGTGTTTTCAGAACACACCTCCACCCAATCAGAACACAGCCAAGTTCCCACCCAATCAGTTCACATCCCCACTAGCAGTTAAAAGGAAGAAACAGTTGTGATCACACATTGCTTCTAGAAGCACGAAGCCGAAAACACCAGCCTGAAGATGACGAATCAGACTTCATCGAAATGTCGCCAAGACACTTCCAATTTTACGCGGGAGAAAACCTGAATAACCAAAGACCTACATACAAACACACACGAAAACCTCAGAAACACACACACACACACACACACATAATTAGATTATATAATTACATTATTAGAATTATATATATATATAATTCTAAACCTAGCTTCTATACAGAGATTTATACATATATAAATATAGGAGTAAATAGCATATATACAGAAAAGGTATGAGATTGTATCTGATTTATATTTTTACTGTTAATAAGTAAAGTCTGTTGTCCAGCTGTTCTGGGGTAACCTCCTTTAGGATCGCTATTTATAGTCAATAGAGTCCCCTGATATTGAAAATAGTTGACAGGTTGTCTATTGGTATTATTATTGCGTCAGCTGTTCTTCATCCCTTTATTTCTAAGATGTCACCTTCCTCCTATTTAGCACAGTCAGCATCTCTTCACCACCTTGCAGTCACTATCAAAGCAAGCTTTTTTTAGAGTTTCTTTCCAAACCGGAAAGCTTCGTCACAATCCCAGTCCAAATCCAAATCCTTAGTCTATCTTTAAGATTTTCAAAAAACACAAACTCAAACCTTCAGTCACTCCTTCCTCTCAAACTGACAGTAATGGTATCTGTCTTCCCAGGCTTTTGCTCCCACTGCTAAGTCACCACTTTTCCCGCCTTGGAGACTCACTTGTTAGCAAATGAAGTTCGTAGGTCTCAAAATCACAAAGAATGCATCTAATATCCAACTCAATTTCTTCAATCTCCACCGATACTTCTCGCTGCTTCCCTCTCTTCTCTTCCTATTCCATTCAATCAGGCTGTCACGCCTCTGGATCTGCCATAAAGGCCGATCTCTTTTGCACCGAATTCAAGGGGTTCCTCTTGCTGTAACAGGAGATTGCACTTCTCCCCGTTACCTCTGGAGCTTCCCCTCTGAATTGCTGGTCCCTCCAGGATCCAACGTTGCCTCTACAGGCCTCCAAATGCGAAAAATCGGGCAAATGAAACAGAACCCCATTTCTTTGCACCGCACCACCGTGACGTCACCACCGGATGTCCTGATTGAACTTTTTAAACGGCGAACAGAGACCAGGCAGTGCAAGGCAGTGCTGCAGGACCGAAGCAGCAGGTGAAGGAGGTGGCAGCCATTGCTGGGCAAGTAATCTGTAGGGCGGGGGGGACAGAAGAAAGCCCCTCTAGTTGCAGACATTGCTGATGTGTAGCGGTGACAGGGGACTTTTGCCATCACTCCCCCCGCACTCTAAAACAGTGGAGGGGGACTGGGTAAGGGGACCGATCTCACCCGCCCATCCTCCATAGCACGGTAGTCTGGCTCGGAAGGGTAGTGAAAAGGAAGAGGTGGGCAGGCAGCCAGGTCATTGAACGGGTGGGAGCTGGTCACCGAGGAGGGAGTGGCCTGGCTGTGGGGGCCCCCGAGGTGCACAGGTACGAGATGCATGTGGCAGCTCCTACCACCTGTCTCGCCTCACCTGATGATCGTGCCATGTACCCTCCTGCCCTGTTGCAGCTGCGAGCTGGGATTGAGTGGTTGGGGCTTAATTAGGGTTTATTTTGGGATAGGTCTTATTATTAGATGCAGGCGTGAAAATCTGGCTTGGGCTTATTTTCAGGGTAGGTCGTATTTTCAGGGAAACATGGTATTTCTGTGGAATGTAGGAACAAAAAGGATGGGATTTTATCACAGTGCATGTTTTGTCATTTGTTACCATTCTATGATGCCTATAAAATCATATTTAAAATATGTAGCCTTTCTGTCACAATGTTCTTATTAAGAATCCAGTTTAAAATGCAAAGTTTAAATTGCTGGGATTTAAAGATAAACACAAGCATGAAAACTTATGTATTTTACTTCTTATGCATTAAGGCATGTATCAGAATTATTACTCATAGCAGGTTTTATATACCTGATATAGGTTCATCATAGTAGCATTTCTATGATGGGTGAAATATACATATTTTTGAATAGCATGTTCAAGTGTAACTGCTTACTGTTTTCCTAGTAAACCATACAAGAGTTATCTTGGTGATATAAACTAAATACCACCAAACTTCTAAAATTACTGTGCAAATCTAGGGGATATTAGGAGGTATCCTACTGCAAGAATATTCCATTTGTGATGTTAATCTTAAAAACCATCTATTGCAATGTAAACTTTTAGGTCTGAATTGAAACAATTTAAAAAAAACCTAACTCTATACAATGAAACTATATAAAAAGTACATTATATGGCTATAACACAGAGCCCAAAGAAGAGGCAAATTTGAACACATGAACTGCCTTTCTATTCATGTTGGACATATTTAAATTCTAAGATCCAAGAAAAACAATTCTCTGTGTTGAATTTTCTCAGTTGTCCACAATGCAACTTCTACCACATTCTAAAAATATGAATTTGGATGTTTGCTAACAGAGCAGATTTCAATAACATAATAAAGGAAAGAAATAAGAAAGCCATACCATTTGTCATATGGTATAGAAACAATTCCATCAGTTAAAAAAACTTAGTTTTTTTACATAGAATTTAATAACATAATATCAAATATTCAAATATAAAGGAGAAGCAATACCCTTCTTTGGGGAATTTCTGCTGGATTTCCACTTGGTGATGACTCAATAATTCAGCTGTGTTTGCATTGAAAACCTGTAAGCAGTAAATCTATAGTTACCAAACCAGTTTGTATATCCATAGTCAAAAGGGTAGAGTACACAAGGAAGCTCATCACTAACATTTTATCAGGAAACAGTATACTAATTTCTTCATATATAACAGGAAATGGTCAAATAACAGAATTGTAGCATAATGCTCATTTAACCCTAAAAACAAATAGCAAATAACATGCTATTTTAAAATAACTTATTTAAAAGAAAGTACAAGCCCTTCTGGATTCCAAGTTACAACTTTTCAACTATAATTTTGCAGTGATATGAAAACTCAATATATGAAATTAGATGATATATGAAGAATATCTTAATTGGAAAACTTAGGTTTAGGAGGCTTATATAGAAAAATAAAGGTAGAGAATATTTGTAACATAATATGGGCCACTATCAAAAGGGAAAATAGAGAACAAATGGATCTTTGAAATAAAAAGCAATTTCCTATAGTTTTACATCCAAAGGTCAATACGCATAATAATTTTCAACTTCATAACTAAATAAATCAAATCTTATTTCTTAATACGCTTTTACAATAATTTTAAAAGACTGCCATTTCACTTAATGTTCCTGAATAATTTTTTATGAACATTAAGAAATATTCTAATATTCATAGAAATATAATTACAGTTCTAAATTCTGAACACCTAAACTTTGAATAGTATAAACTTATCCTGTCTGGTCTATAAAAATGAGGCTAAATATGAGTTTTCCTTGCTTATCAGAAATACATAAACCAAGGTTATATCTACCTTTTTCTAGAGGTTAGTACTCAGAATCAGCAATCATTCTATCAAATTGATTTTATAAAAAAAACCCTCACTCATTATAGTATCCTTCTGATTATAGTAGTGAGTACATCCAGATTTCAATATTTCCATTGTCCTGACTAATTTATATAATGCACATACACTCTCTTATTCTGTTGCATATTAGAAACATGACAATTGAGTAGAACAAGGACATGGTGCCCTTCAGATATTGTGAAGCAACTCCTATTAGCTTTAGCAATGGTTAGTTATACAGAATAATAATGCAAAACTGTGAGCTCCTGACTGAACACCTGTTTACTAGTAATGGATAGCAGCAAGAAATAAGAAAGAATATATCCTTGCCCTTTTAAAATGAAGCAATGTGTAATAACAACTGCATGCAGTGATGCTTTTGTCCATGCAACTTATTTATTTTATTGGGGGCAGGAATTAGTTTTAGAATGTGACCAGAAAATATATTCCATACAAATTAAGATAGCCGGTTTGATCTAGTGGTTAAGGTAAAAGGCTAGAAAGTAGAAGATCATGAGTTCTAGTCCCATCTTAGCCAGGAAAGTTAGCCTGGTGGACCAGTCACTCTCTCAACCCAACTCACCTCAAAGAGTTACTATTGTAGGGAAAATGGGAGGAGGAAGTTGTGGGGGATATGTTCACTGCCTTGAGTGACTTGTAAAAATAATAAAGGCAGGATACAAATAAATAAATAAAACCTTATGAAAGTAAAAATGTACCATTGAATCAAATTATATTTGATTATATTATATGTGAGAATAATCAATATAACTAATTTTCAATCACATGACATAAACAACCAAGCAATTCTCACATAAATCTAAGAGAGAATTAATTTTGTAAAACAATTGGACAAGGTGTTTTAGTTAAGATATATTTAGTGTATCTATATAAATCTGCACAACTCTTAAAATATGTTTGCATAATTATGTCATACGAAATATTTAGGAAACATTTCCTGTGTTTTATGTGCCTGCATCAAGCAGATTGCTTTTTTATTTCTAAATTATATTTACTGTTTTTCAGTTAATATGTCTTAAGTATTTAATTCCAAAGTTCAAATATAACAGATACAACAAAATCATACTGATGAAAGGTAGATGATTGTAAGAAAGAGTAACAATTGTTAATCATTACCTACAAAGTTATTCAACTTATCTAACTTGTTTATCTTTGACTCAGATGAGCAAGTATCTACTTGTAAGTCAAGACCATCACTTAGTTTTATTTATTTGATGCCAGCTCCTGAGTAGTCATTGTCTAGTTTGATCAATAGTACAAGACACCCCCCCCCCCCAAATTTTCTGGAAGAAAATTATTCAAATGAACTAGGTTGGAGACATTTCTTTATTAAGCTGAGATTTTGTACTGTATATTTGAACATTGGCTTTATTTTTTTCCTCTTTCTGGAGACAACTTGTTTACAATGTTTGCACCACAGAGCAGATTTAAAGGAAAGACAATCTGAAGAAAAATGTGACACCTAAATAGAAAACAAATGAAAGTTTTAAACATAAACCCACTATTTTTCTTTATTCCATTTAACAAATATAAATAATCTATTATTATCTATGTCACCAAGATTAAGCACTAGAGGTAGCCACTGTGTATTTCAGAAATTTTAAAAAAATTTAGTGGTCAACTTATGTTGTAAAGTAGATCAGACTTAACTTATCTGTGAAGATGACAATTAAATTTGAACTGAATTACATTCTTCTATTTGAATTCAACAATTTTCATTAAAAAAGATCCTGCATATGTGTGTGTGTGTGTGTGTATACATTTCCATATTGTCAGTTCTTCCACATTTCTATTTTCTCTACAACTTCATTTCAGTAAGATGAAAGACCTTAAATATCAGTACAATAAAAATATATGGGTTTCCAGGCTATTAGCAATTTACAAACAGACCACACTGTTTTAGATGAAACGAGGACTATTTGACAGACCACCTGCCTCCCATAGTATCTCCTCAGCCGATCTGATTTTGCAAGGTTGATGCTGTTTAGGTTCCTTTGATTAAACAATGTTATCTAAAGGACCCAGAAAGCATGTCTTCTCTCTAGCACTGCTGCCATGGAATAAGATTACCCATAGATCAGGCTAGCCCCAACTCTGGTTGTTTAGAAGAGCCATGAAGGTCTTTGGTGAAGGAGAGCCAGGCCTCTTCCTTCATTCCCATCCAGTTTGCTCTTCCTGTCATAGGTTTTTTTTCTTTCTTTTGTTTTATTGCAATTCTATTTTGATTGTTGTGAGTTGCCCACTGTCATTAGGTATTTAGGGGAATCTGTTTAATAAATAAATAAATATGTACAATTACACAGCTTGGACACTGTTTATTTGGCAATTCAAGTAATTGTATCAATAACCAATATTATCAGAATTCAAATATTGGAATACTTGAATCATTTTCATCAAGGTGACTAAAGGAAGGCATAACAAATAACAGAATATTTTTTAAAATATTAAAATAATAATTGCTATTATTCTGGAACTTCTTTAGGGTGGTCATGGTCAAAATCTACAGTTGGAATATGACAGCCAATTTTCTTGTCTACTAATGCAAGTCAACTACAATCATTTGAAAAAAAAGTACGCTCTCTTTGAGTTCTATAGTTTTATGTATCAGGACATAGTAAAAATTATCTGGTCCTTAGCAGTTCTTAAAACTGTCAACAACAGATAACATATTACACCATGTCATCATTTATTTTATAAAAAGAAAGCCAAAATGCAGAAGCCATGTATAAAATACACCTTACTACTTCCATAGGGATGAAGAGGCTAAGTAGCAGCCAGATAATGCTAATCAAATGACCAATTGATTATCAGTGTGGCTACCTCTATAAAAGCCAAAGTTTTAAGAATTTTCTGCTTTCCAGCATTAAGCTATGTGTTAACAGAATGCCAAAGAATAAGGATATCAGCAATGATTTTAGTGAAGCAATTCCCATGAATCTGGGAAGGGTTATAAGGTCATTTCCAAACAATTTAAAGTCCATCATTTTACAGTAAGGAAGATTATTCACAAGTGGAAAACTTCAACACTTCCTAGGAGTGGACATCCCAGCAAATTCACCCCAAGGTCAGACCAGGCAATGCTCAGAAAAATTGAAAAATAAATCTAAGACTTACAGTACATCTCAGACTTTACAGGCCTCAATTAGCATCTTAAATGTTTAATTTCATGACAGTATAATTAGAAAAAAGACTGAAGAAGTATGGTTTGTTTAGAAGAGAGAAGCAAATCCCTTTCTCTCTAAAAAGAATATGGCAAAACAGCTTATGTTTGCAAAGTTGCACCTGAACAAATCACAAGACTTCTGGAAGTCTTGTCCTTTGTCCTTTGAACAGACAAGACTAAAGTGAAGATGTATGGCCATAATGCACAGTGCCATGTTTGGCAACAACCAAATAAAGCATAACAGACAAACACCTCATACCAACTATCAACATGGTAATAGAGGGTGATGATTTGGGCTTGTTTTGCAGCCACAGGACATGGGCTCTTTGCAGTCACTGAATTGATGATATTGTCAGGTATGCTTCCTTCAAAGTCTAGGAAAGAAAGACCCAGACTCCATGCTTCATAGAGAAAGGTACTTTTACTAGAAAATGAAATGAACGCAACCAAAGGAAAGCTAGAACTAAGGCAATAGGCGCGAAAAGTGCATATACAAAGCGTCCCCTCCCACAGTCCATCATAAATCATCCAAACCAAAGGTCTCTCAGGGGTCAGGTGGAAGCACGTCCAGCACCGTCATCAATCAGGAATGCCATGACAGTTGCCCGACCCCCCTTTCAAAGATACAGTTTGTTTCTTCTTTGGGTTTCGGTTTGACTCCCTCCTCCAACTTTGCGTCCCCAGCCCCCTGGTTTCTAGCTCTCCCCCCTCCCGTTACTATGGCAGCCAAAGCAGTGAAGGCGGAGGCTGACATTTGGCCCCTCTGCAGAAAAGACATTAGTCCTGAGCACGGGAAGAGAAAACAACACATTAAAATCACATTAAATCAGGGCTTATCAGAATATTTGGTGTGAAACAACTGCACTTTCTTTGGAGCCCGAACATCAGGTTTATTCACCCATTCAGCTTGAGATAATGGGAAATGTTTCCAGGCCACCAGGTATTGCACTTTACCGTGGTACTTCCTAGAATCTAAAATTTCTTTAACTTCAAAATGTTGTTCCCCTTCTATCAGAATAGGGACCAGAGGAGGATCCTGGTCCGGACGCAAAGGGGATGAATGTTCTGGTTTCAGCAAGCTAACATGAAATACCGGGTGGATTCATCTCAAAGTTTTTGGCAATTCCAACTCAACTGAGACTGGGTTAATGAGTCTAGTGATTGGAAAAGGACCCACATATCTGGGTCCGAGCTTTTTTGATTTTTGGGAAGTTTGTAAATATCTGGTGGACAGATAAACGTTATCACCCACTTTGTACACATGTGCCGGGCACCGTTTTTTGTCAGGTTGGGCTTTATGTGCTCTATGTGCGTCATCTAAAGCTTTACGAGTTACCGCCCAAGTACCCCATAGTTGGTCGATACACTCAATCAAAGAGGAATGCTGTGGGTCATCCTGTGGTAGTTCGGGGATCGATACAAACTCTTGGCCAGATGCTACTTTAAACAGAGTGAACCCAGTGCTGCTGTGAATGGAGTTATTATATGCCACCTCCGCAAATGGCAATAGGTCTACCCAGTTGTCCTGCTGGTAATTTACATAACATCTCAGGTACTGTTCTAACACGGCATTGGTTCTCTCACAAGCCCCATTTGTCTGAGGGTGGTGGGTGGAGCTTAGCCCCTGGGTGGCGCCTATCAACTTTAAAAACTCCTTCCAAAAGTTGGAAGTAAATTGCACACCCCTGTCTGAAATTATGCGTTTTGGAGCTCCATGTAGTCGATAAACATGACGAATAAACAATTTTGCATGGGTTTTAGCTGAAGGGATTTTAGAACAGGGGATGAAATGCACTTGTTTGGAAAACAAATCTGTTACTGCCCAAATAACTGTGCAACCCTCACTGTCTGGTAGGTCAACAATAAAATCCATGGATATCTCTTTCCAAGGGGCATTCGGCCTTGCCACACTCTGAAGTAAACCAGGTGGCTTCCCCGGAGGTCTCTTAGCTGAGGCACACACTGGACAGCTGGCCACATATGCCTCTATGTCCTTTTTGAGTGCAGGCCACCAAAATTGTCTTTTAACAAGATGTAAGGTTTTAACAAATCCAAAGTGTCCCGCCGCCTTGGCGTCATGAGCATATTGCAATACTGTTACTCTTAGACTGGCAGGGACATACAGCTTGGCCCCAACCCAAGCTAGTTCATCACGGAGGGTGCATTCATTTGAGTGGTTTTGAAACCACTCATCAGTTTTCAGGGCTTCTCATAGTTTCTGAAGTAAATCGCCCAAAAGGCCTGGATCGGGTTTTTCTTGCGCTCTGGTAGTCACCAGTGCTGCTAGCTGTGTCAAAGGGATGATGGATCGAACCACTTCCTCCTTGGTGCTGTTGTATTGAGGCAATCTGGAAAGTGCATCCGCCATGAAGTTCTTTCCACCAGGAAGGTAGCGTAGTGTGAAATTAAACCGGTTGAAGTGCTGGGCCCAATGAACTTGTTTTGGTGACAACTTACGCGGTGTTTTCAATGCCTCTAGGTTTTTATGGTCAGTCCAAACCTCAAAAGGATGCTTTGCTCCTTCTAGGAACTGTCTCCACGTTAACAATGCCCATCGCACTGCAAAAGCTTCTTTTTCCCATATGGCCCATCTTCTTTCGGTTTCTGACAATTTACGGGATGTGTAAGCACAGGGTTGTAATTTCCCTTCTGCGTTATTTTGTAGAAGTACTGCTCCCACGGCCACGTCGCTTGCGTCAGCCAGTACTACAAAAGGTTCTTCCATGTTTGGGTGTTTAAGGACTGGTTCAGCAGCAAACAGCCATTTCAACTTTTCAAATGCTGCCTGACAGTCCATAATCCATTCAAGGGGCCATGAGGGTTTTGGTTTTACTTCACCTTTTGTTTTCAGAAGATTTGTCATTGGCAGCGCGATTTTGGCAAGCGAGGGGATTAACTGTCTATAGAAGTTAGCAAATCCCAGGAAAATCTGTAGCTGTTTGCGGGTACGTGGCGTGGCCCATTCCAATATAGCTCGAACCTTCCCAGGGTCCATCTCTATGCCTTCATGCGATATGTGATGCCCAAGATAATCAATTTTGCTTTGGTGGAACTCGCACTTGGAAAGTTTGGCATATAGTTCAGCAGCTCTGAGTTTCTTCAGGACAGTTCGCACCAATTTCACATGATCGTCCATGTTCTCGGAGTAGATAAGAATGTCACCCAAGTAGACCAGCACCCCCTTATACAGGTGCTCATGCAGTACTTCGTTAATCAATTGCATGAATACAGCAGGGGCTCCCTGTAACCCAAAAGGGAGTACTCTAAATTGGAAGCATCCCAGAGGGCAATTGAATGCTGTTTTCCATTCATCTCCCTCCTTAATTCTCACTCTATAGTATGCCTCCCGTAAGTCAAGTTTGGTGAAGACTTTTGCCTTTCCTAAGTGTGCTAGCATGTCTTTCATGAGCAGTAGGGGGTAAACATTTTCCACGCAAATCGAGTTCAGGTTCCTATAATCCACTACCAAACGAAAGGAGCCATCTTTCTTTTCCCGGAACATTATTGGCGCCGCCACCCTTGGTCTGGCTGGTTGGATAAACCCTCGTTCTAGGTTTTTATCAATGAAGTTTTGCAATTACCCTAGTTCTCTGGGGGTCATGGGGTAGATTTTTGGCTTAGGGAGCTTCACCCCGGGGAGTATTTCAATGGTACAGTCCGTAGCTCAATGGGGAGGTAGCACATCTGAGGCTCTTTCACTAAAAACTTCACGGAAGTCCCAGTATTCCTTTGGAATCTTCTCCTCCCCTTCGATGTGGCCTATTGCTACTTCTGCCCTTTCGGGTTTTATCCCGTCCTCCAGGGGGGCTTCTTCTCTCTCAAATCTCGGTTTTCCGGTGCGAATATGCAAGATCTCCATTTTCCAGTTCACCCATGGATTCCATCTGCAGAGCCACGGCAGTCCAAGTATGAGGGGTCGTTCCATGCCAGAGGCCATAATAAATTTGAGAGTCTCTATGTGATCCCCCAGCTGCATTTCAAGGGGTTCAGTCATAAAGGTGGCTGGGCCCCCTACTGCAAACGATCCGTCCAATTGACAGAACGCAATGGGCGTTTTTAGCGTTTTTAGCTTCAAGCCCATTTTCTCTACCACTTTTGGACTAATTATGCACCTGGTGCACCCAGAGTCTAATAAGGCTAATATCTGCGCATGTGTCCCCGTAGATGGCACCCTTATTTCTATGGGGATAAGCAGGGGGTCCTCAGTATGACTCACCAGATCATCGGAGTCGGAGTCGGAGTCAGTCCCGCTGTCGTCTGCGGTGGTCGGAGTTCCCAACTCACCCTGGTTACGGGGAGCGAACTCAACAACTTCTCCTTTCAGGGCGGTTGCTTTTGCGGGTGCTTTGTCAGCCTTCTTGGGTTCCGAGCAGGTAGACTTTGGCACTGGCTTGGAGAAGCATTCAGCAGCTCGATGGCCTTCCTTTCCACATTTGAAACACGTGAAGGGCTTTGATTTTGGTTTGAATTCCGCTCTCCCCCCCGGCTGTCTTGGGCGCTCCTTTCCGGTAGAAGGAAGAAGGCGTGTCTCGCGCACGGCCTCCTCGGAGTTGGCTTCGGGCCAGCTCGATCTCCACATCTTCAGCCACTACGTACCAACTCTGCAAGTCGTCAGGAACCCCCCCAGGCTCGGCAGTCTTTATATATTTCCTCATTCAGCCCATCCTTGAAACTATCCAGTAGGGCTGCTTCTGACCACCCTGTCATGTAGGGTGCCAGCTCGCGAAACTCTTGGATGTACTCTGCTACTGATCTCCGGCCCTGCTCGATGCCCTTCATTCTGAGTCTCGCCTTCCACTCAGCTAGATGGTCTTCGAACCGCCTCCTCAGGGCCCCCATAAACTGGTTGTAGTTTCTCAGCAGGGGGGAGTTATTATTGTGGAAGGCTACCATCCAGTCAGCCGCCACCCCTTCTAAGATGTTAGTGACGCATCTCACTCGTGCTGCATCTGATGGGTAGTCCTCCCCCCAGTCCTGCATGTGGTTCCATACCTGGGTCAGGAAGAAACCCAAGGTCTTCGGATTCCCATCATATTTTCCAGTTGGGGGGGAATTTTTGGTTTTTTTGCGTCTGCGGGGTCTGCGGGCCTGCAAGGCTGGGGGTCCCTGGGCTGCTGCATCCCTCATTTGGGCTCCAGAGGCCTGAGATGCTTCTTCCCCACCTTCCTCTTCTTCTCCCCCACAGGCTGCCTCTTCTGGGTCCCTCCTGGGGTAATCTCCTCCCTTCCCCACAGGGAACCATAAGACTCATGGCTTTTCCGGCTCTCTTCAACCTCACGGAGGAGTTGTAAAGCTTGCTCCATCATGAGGCTTTCCTTTTGCTCTTGCAGCCACACTGCCTCTCCTTTATGGAGTCTGGAGCTGGTTACTCCTGGGGGGGTCCTTCCCAGGTCTGGCAATCTTCCTACTCCTCTGGACCACCGAGCTTCCTCAGGTTCCTCTCTCAACCAAACTTTTTCTAACCATTCTGCCACTTCCTTTTCTGCTTGAAGTGAGGTCATGGTAGAGCCAAATGCTCCCATCTGTTCCTCTTGACCCTCCTGGTCAGACATAATTTGTTTCAGCCCCCTCGGTGGTTGTCCGGGATGGCTGGAGTGAGTTCTAGCTTTATGTCAGGTATGCTTCCTTCAAAGTCTAGGAAAGAAAGACCCAGACTCCATGGTTCATAGAGAAAGGTACTTTTACTAGAAAATGAAATGAACGCAACCAAAGGAAAGCTAGAACTAAGGCAATAGGCGTAAAAAGTACATATACAAAGCATCCCCTCCCACAGTCCATCGTAAATCATCCAATCCAAAGGTCTCTCAGGGGTCAGGTGGAAGCACGTCCAGCACCGTCATCAATCAGGAATGCCACGACAGTTGCCCGACCCCCCTTTCAAAGATATAGTTTCGTTTCTTCTTTGGGTTTCGGTTTGACTCCCTCCTCCAGCTTTGCGTCCCCAGCCCCCTGGTTCCTAGATCTCCCCCCTCCCGTTACTATGGCAGCAAAAGCAGTGAAGGCGGAGGCTGACAGATGAACTCTTCTTTATAACAAAGTATTCTAGAGTTACATGTGAAACTATTTGACTCTAGCTAAAGCTGGCTGATATTGGGTCAAGCAACAGGACAATGATCCCAACCACATCAGCAAATCTATAATAGAATGTTTGAAAAAGAATCAAGGGGTTGCAATGGTCCAGCCAAAGTCTAGATCTCAACCCAATTGAAATGCTGTGGTGGAACCTCAAGAGGGCTGTGCACAAACAAATGCCAATGAACTGAAGCAATGTTGTAAAGAGTGGACCAAAATTCCTCCACAATGATGTGACAGACTGATAAAATCATACAGAAAACAATTACTTCCAAGATATTGCTGCTAAAGGTGGTTCTACAAAGAGCCCTTGTGGCACGGTGGTTAGAATGCAGTATTGAGGCTAACTGACCACAGTCTGAAGTTCGATCCTGATGAGGCTCTAGGTTGATTAAGCCTTCCATCCTTCTCAGGTAGTAAAATGAGGACCCAGATTGTTGGAGGCAATATGCTGACATTGCAAACTGCTCAGAATGTTTTAAAGTATATAATCAGTATATAAGTCTAAGTGCTATTGCTATTCTACAAGTTATTGAATCATAAGGTGTACTTAGTTTTTCACACATGGCTTCTCCGTTTTGGCTTTCTTTTTGTAAAATAAATAATGACATAGTGTAATATGTTATGTGCTGTTGTTCATCTGAGATTGTATTTACCTATTTTTAAGAACTGCTAAGGACTAGATGGTTTTTATTATGTCCTGATATATAAAACCATATAAATCAAAGAGTGTGTACTTTCTTTGGGTCTAGGACCTTTAGGTTCCCATCTTGGCTGTGCCTCCTTCACCTCCAGCCACCCATCTCAGCCCATTCTCCTCTGCTGGCCCTCTCCTGGCCATTCTCCCTGGCCAATGGGCCACTGGCCTTACGTCCCTCGTCCTGGTCCATTCACCATTTGTCCCAGATGTTTTGCTCCATAGGACAAGAAGATGTGGGCCAATCAGGTGGCAGGCAGCAACAATGGCACTGGGAAGGGTGATCAAGGGGGCTGGGAGGGGAATGCGATTGGTGACAGATTATAGAAGAGAGGAAGAACTGTTGGGAGGGGCTGAGGGGGTATAAAGCAAATGCTGCCTGTGCACAGCTCCTGGTGGTAGGGTGGCAGGGCATCAGCAGTAACCATGGCTGCTGCTGGTGCGGGGTGGTGGTCAAACAGTGTGGTGCGCAATGGGAGGTAAGCCAAACTGCCCGTTTGATGTTAGGCTTCAGTCTAGACACAGAGGCAATGGAAGTAAGAAGTCAAATTGGGAAGTCCCTGCCCACTGCTGCCAGATAGTTGCCCACAGCAGCTTCCCATTTTCACTACCACCATCACCTCCGCATCTGGATTCCTGCTTGATGCCTAACAGGTAGTTTGGCTGCCCTCCCATTGAGTGGCACACCATTTGACACACACCCCCAAACACACTAGTAGCAGCCGTGCTTACCCTTGATGCTCTGCTGCCTCCCCAGCTCTCCCAGGAACTGCACACAAGTAGCATTTGCCTGATACCGCCCCCCAGCCCCACCAGGAGCTGCATGCAGATCTTGCTCTTCTATAACCTGTCACCAATCGCATCCCCCCCCCCCAGTCCCCAGTCCCCTTTCCCAGCACCATCATTGCTGCCTGCCATCTGATTGGCCTGCGGCTTCTTGTCCCATGGAGCGAAACACCCAGGATAAACTGTCTCAGCGAATGGGCCAGGACGAGGGGCGAGGAGCAGAAGGCCAGAGGCCCATCGGCCAGGGAGAATGGCTGGGGGAGGGCCAGCAGAGGAGAAAAGCTGGCTGTGGATGGGCTGAGGTAAATGGTTGAAGGCAAAGGTGGCGCAGCCAAGGGTGGGAGCCTAAAGGTCCCATTCCAACTTTCTTTTTCATAACTGTATGTACTTAATATATTAATCAAGTCTCTTGAACTTTTTAAATGAGCTCACTTATCAAATAAAGATCTCCTCTGCAGACAAATACTTAGACAAGACCACACTAAATGCCCTATATGCCATTAACAGGCCATTTTTTTTTGAGATTAAAAATGTCAAATGGAGTTGGATGGTATTCAAATTAAATTTGAATAGGAGCCTGGTTTAACTCAGCAGACTAAAAGTATAGTGATCAACACCAGCTGTCTGCAATTACTGTAAGTTCGAATCTCACCAGGCTCAAGGTTGACTCAGCCTTCCATCCTTTCTAAGGTAGGTTAAATGAGGACCCAGTTTGTGGGGGCAATAAGCTGACTTTGTATAAAATATACAAAAGTATGAAGGCTATTGCTTAACGCCTTGTAAGCCGCCCTGAGTCTCCGGAGAAGGGCGGCATATAAATCAAATTTAAAAATTAAAAATTAAATAAACATTTCTTTTGTCCTAAAAGAAACTTATCTTCTGTTTTATCTAAATTCCTAGCAACCCTTTCAGTTAGGAAGGTTCATCTGTTTAAGCTGTACCTGTCTACCTGTAGACATTCTGTCTGCATCAACTTGTGAAGAGTTTAACAAAACATCCCTTTCATTCCAAGCTACACAGGGTCAAAGTTCATTAACAAAAATACAATATCACTGACAGTGTTGATAATATAGTTACTAATTTCTTACTCCATTCTTTAAAGATCTTGTGTAATGCTCTGGTTGTTTTAATGTTTTTTGTCATTTTGTAAATTGTAGTATTAACTGACATTAACAAAAAATTTGTATTTTTTCCTTCTGCTTAGAAATTTTTGTCCCTTCTAGTTCTAGTTTATAAAATCATCACTTATCTTCTGTTATGATTTGCAAGAGCCAGGATAGCCAAAATAGGTTTGATTCCCACAAGCAGCTGATTATTTTTTAAACTTAATTCCAAAGTTATATAGTAAAAATATTCCAAATTTATCTGGATCATTAATCTATTTATAACTTTCTTAGCTCAAAATTTCATTTAGCTATTTGCTGTTTATTTCAAATTCTTTAAGTTCTTAAGCTCATATTCTTTTCATACTTGTAATTTAAAGGTTTCTAATAATTTTAAGATGGTTAAGAGACAATTTTTAAAAGTAATTTGAAAATGAGGTTTGTGAATTTAGTAACTTTGAAGGAGTTACTAACTCATTAAACTGGGCAGTTTAGAAACATGAAATATAAATAAATCAAATCTTTTTAAAAAGCTTGCAAGTAAGATGGCTGATTCCATTGTCTCCTGGAGCTCAAACATGGAAGATTGCTGTTCTACAGTCTCCTCATGGGGGACATATGGACTCCTTATTGGGGGGGGGGCATGGACCACATATGAGTGATCTCCCTCTCCTTATCCAGAGAGGTTTATAAGAATCAGTCCACTTACTGGTTCCTTAGTCTTTGTGGCTGTCTTTGGCACCTCTTTTATAATCATTGTCAGTTCATAATTCCTTCTGAGGACTCTAATTCCATTTGTAACTTTTAATACATATGGTACACAAAACTGGATTTAGTATCATTATTAATAAAAATGTTTCTTGCTTAGGTTCCTCTGAAAATTGACAAATATATGCTAAGTTGAAAGCAGGTTGCAAGAGCCTACCAAAACATTTAAACTTTGTGTACAGTTAATATATTTTTTCTTGGTACATTCCCAGACTAAAATTGTTTTAATCTAAACATTCCTATTTCTGTGATGGCATTTTACTTCAACAAAGGCAGGTACTTCAGCTTGTCAGTGATTTTCATCTACCACTCTCATAACTCAAGAACAAGTTCATGAATCCTAGTCAGTTCTCCAAGTAACTTTTGCCAAAAGACAAAAAAAAAAAAAGAAAGAAGTGACTCATATTTAGAGTGAAAAAATATTAAGAAATGTCATTAGTGAAATTCACAGGATTTTTTTTACCAAACTCTTTTAACACCACTTAAATTACAGAAATGCTTTCCTTTATGATACTAGGCACTAAAACTTCCACCTATAATGAACAGAAGTTAACCTTTCAAAAATGAAAACAAAACTTCACTTTATATATTTTATAGATGATTCAAATAAACATGCCCAAGATAATTACATAACTTGCACTAAAAATACCTAAATTCCATTTAAAAAAACTTTCACTGCCCTCATCCAATACCTCTGGATTTAAAGATTATGTAATGAACTGAATAAATCCAGCCTTGGAGGGTGATACCAGAACCATTCCATACACAGGATATGTATGAGGATTTCAAATTGAAAAGGATGAAACTGCTTTATAAAATCCTCAACTGAAAGCATCCTCAACTTAAGACAATTGAGCCCCAAATTTCCATTGCTCAGTAAGGCAGTGGTTAAATGAGTTTTGTCCCATTTTATGACCTTTTTGCCACAATTGTTAAGCAAATCACTGCAACTGTTAATTAAATCATGCATTTGTTAAGTGAATATGGCTTCCCCCATTGACTTTGCTTGTTGGAAGCTGGCTAGGAAGAACGACAAGATACATATTCTAGCTGCTAATGAAAGCCAAACCAATTGAAACTACCTTTCCCTTCAGCAAAGGATAAAATTGCAGTTACATTTAGGAGCAATTAAAATATCCGCTACTCCAGAATCCTTTCATTTTATCTCGCAGTAGGCCAAAATAACTTCACACTATCGCTATTCAACTGTCCATTCATCCATCCTTCCTCTTACTTCTATAGATGAACCTGAACACCTGTTATGGACGTCTGGGAGGCCTATCCCGCCCAGTCCAACGAGCAAGTGGCTCCCCTTGCAGTCACATGCCCGCCGCCTCTCCCAGCCGGCGTCCTCCATATTCCCAAGGGCAATCGCCTTTCCTTTGTGGCTCGCTCGCCTTGCTCTCGAATGGAAACAGCGACCGCTCCTCGTGTTTATTTGCGCTTACCAAGAACCTTGTGGAGCTGGTCCCTTGGTCGATGGCTCCCACTAGGGGACCAATCGCTTCCCCCTGGGCCACAGCAGCTGCCATAGGGAGGCTCGGTCGACGCGCCCCTGGCCCGTTTCCTAGGCGACCCTGCCCGAGCAAGAAGCTGCAGAGAATCCACAGGCTCTCACACCGGCGCCCTCAAAGCCAAACGCGCGTGTCTTCTCAAAGGAGAGAGTAAAGGCTGAGTAGAGGGCGCTGGCCAGCACGCTGCAGCTCGGCTGCCAATCAGCAGGCGAACTAGAGCAGAAGGGGGCGGGGTTTTCCACCAAGCGCAGGAAATAGGCTAAAGGTTCTGGAGTGAGCAATTGCCTCTGAGACGACTGATCACATGCCTCTGACGTATCTGATGGGGTTTCAGGTTAACTCGAGTTTTGCTGGCTGTCGCTGTCTCGGATGGAAAACGTTGGGGAGAGAATCGTTGCCTCCTTGCCAGGAATTTAGAACGATTTCCGCGTTCTTCTGCCTATTATGAAATAATCCGTCGTTCCAGTCCGTCAAGAGGCAACGCTATCTCCCTTTCTCTCATGCTGAAAGTTGCAAATCTTAGCACGTTTACCTGGCAGTAATCGTTGCCATTAAAAATCTTTACGACTTTTTCTGGTGAGCAGGCAGGGAGCTCTACTTTTAATTCCTGAAATGTCATCAAAGGTTGGGTAAAAGGTTTGAAGTTTATCCCATATCTATATTTTTGGATATAAGCATTTCTACAGCATGCGATCAAGAATCGTTAAATGGATCAGAATTTGGTGTTTGAAAACGAAACGTTTGACAGCATGCAGCGTTACTGAGGATAGTATTCTTAAACAGAAAGCAATTCTGTAACACCTGTACCCATTCAGCTACCTCTAAACCCTGGAGAAGATTTTGGCAAAGTTTTAGTATGAACCATTTCCCAACTAAAAGACATATTTTAGCAATGAAAGATGAGTTTAACTGGCTTTATTCCTAGAAAGGTGAGTTTAGGAGCTACAAATTCAGGGTATGATCTTATAAGTGCCCTAAAAATTACACACATTTATAAGTTTGTACTGTTTTATATATTAAGAAAACAGATTGGCAGAATTGTTAAGGAATAATTTGAGTCCCACTATGTGAAAAAAGATAGGCTATTCAATCAACTGATGTGATTAATGCTAAAAAAAATGGAACTACAAGGTAACTAAACATACAGATACTTCAAAACTATTACAGTATTCTATTACACCAGTAGAGGCTAAACCAATTTCATTGTATACATGATGTATAATGACAACAAAGGCGGCTGTTGTTGTTGTTATTATTATTATTATTATTATTATTATTTAATCTTTAGTGAGATTCACAGCCTTTGAGGCTGGTTAATAGCTCAGCAGCTTGAGTCCTAACCAAGACCTAGGAACTGTTAAGGTATCGTCAGAGGATGTAAGCTGTTCCGAGTAAGGTGGTTTTTTGTAAAGTCAAAACATTCAAGTCCAGTAAATTTAGAATTTCTAAATAGCAGGGTAGCCCTTTGGGTATTGCTCCAAGGGCTCCAATTACAATCAGGACAACACACGATTTCTTTTTCCACAGTCACTCAACTTCAATATTATTATTATTATTATTATTATTATTATTATTATTATTATTATTATTATTACATGTTGAGACTACCAGCTACTGTAGGATTAATTTTGACTGATGTATACTGATAATCACAAAACCATGGCTTTCTACCTTTGTACCTTTGTTTAAACAAATGAGGACAGATGCTTATTTAACCCAAACAATAAGGCTTTTTATTTCATTTTGAGATCAAGTGCAATCAAAACTAGGCATGTTCAAACAAAATGCTGTTCAAAATTGCTTAAGTTTCTTGCTCCTATTTAGAAATGTTTCAGTGCCTAAGAAGGCATTTGATAAATCAAGAGCAATATGATGGCACTGTAGGTAACTATTTCCCTAAACTTGAATTAGTCAGTCCCACATTTTACTGTTTTAGCAATAACATTTGTTGCCCTCACAGAACATAGAATTTTAGCATTGTTTAAATTCCATCACTATGATTACATCTTTAAATCCCACGATAGACAAATTACTATATGGCATTTTGCCAGTATTCAAAGCTTTCTATTTCATGTTTCAAAGAAAATAGTGCAATTGTAAATAAAACCTTGTATCAGGGTTTTTCACAGAATTCATTACTCACTGTTATGTTCCTACACATATCTATTACAGAAGTAGAGGATACTTGTTATATGTTCTGGACTATAAACGATTAGATGGAGTAGCCAGAGCTTTAAAATGCCTTATTTTTCTTGTATCAGTATTTATATGGCACCAATAAAAATGTAAAGTGGAATTGTCCTCTGGACAAACAACATCAATCATTCTTTATGACAGTTTGAGGAATAATTTTCACATGAAATGGTCATGACTCATGAGGATTATTTCAACTTGTAGATGATACTCTGCATACTCTACATAAGTCATGCTGCTTAACATTGCAAAATTATTTAGAGGAAACACAGATACAATCACTGCCAAAATCCAGTACAGAAAAATTTCAAAACAGGCTATTTCATACATATGCAAATAGTTTGTGCAGAGTGTGTACATTAGAAAGATTTGACTGTATGTATTACTAGCATTTTTGTGTAATCAATAAGTTTGATATTCTGTTTCTCTTACCTTTCTGTCTTTCTCAAGAAAACAAATTAAGCCTACAGTATATGAAAAAGTCAAAATAAATTAACACAATGGAAATAAACTGATTCCCCTAATTTCCTCAAAACATTCTTTAATTACATTATTGTTACTGTGTTTTTTACTTCCATTTTTAATCTTGGCAGAAAACAAAACAAGAAAACTTAGAATTACGCCATCTTCAGTACAACCTAAGCGTAGCTCATAAAATTATCTGCTAAAATGTCCTACCTGTCAATGACTATTTTAGCTTCAACCACAACAATACACCAGCACATAATAGATACAAACTTAAAATGAACCGCTCCAAACTCGATTGCATAAAATATGACTTCAATGCCTGGAATACACTACCTGACTCTGTGGTTTCATCCCAAAACCCCCCAAATTTTAACCCAAGACTATCTACTGTTGACCTCACCCCATTCCTAAAAGGGTCTAGGACTTTTCGGCTCGATCCCTTCTCCTTGTCTGTTTCGCCTTGAGGTTTTCACCTCGGGGTTATTAGTCACAAACTTTTCTCCTTGGCTGGCCCTCCCACAGTCTCACCCCAGCACAATGGCCACGGCCACTCCCTCCCACGCGCTTCGCCACAGCCTATACACAGAAGGAGGTTTCGTCCTAGGTTTTTCGACATCTAGAACAGTTAGGGCCCAACAAATCAGGTAGAGGGAGAAGGAATGAAGGAACAGCCTTGGTAAAATGGGAGGGAGAATGTTAGATGTTCGAGGATCTGACCCAATAATAGACACGAGACTGGAATCGTTGATCAGATAAACCTTTTATTAATTAACACATGTATTCTCTTCGCAGGTAACATCAGGCTGAGCACATGTGCCAGCGTGGGACAACCTTTTATACCCAGAGGGTGGAGTTACAGGTAAGGTGTGGCTAGGGGGGTAGCTGGGTGATATGTATGACTTGGTTAACCCCCGCCTCCCCAGGGCCTGGCATAGTTCTGGGACAGGTAAGGCATTTATCTCTAACAAATCCCCCTCTAAATGCCTAGCCTGTAGTTGAGTGTCTGGTTCTTTACTACAGTTTGTTTTTCCCACACATAACTTAGATACCAAGTAAGCGTGTTGTTTACCTACTAATGGTTTTGTTAATATATCAGTGGTTTGTTCTTTGGTATCACAGTGTACTGCTTTAACGAAACCTGCCTTCGATAATTGCCTTACATGTTTGTATTTTATATCTATGTGCCTAGATCTTTGGCCCACAGCGTCAGCTCCAGATATCTCAATGGCGGCCTTGTTATCCTCATGGATAATAATGGGATACTCTGGTTCAGCCCAGATATTGGTGATGAGGTCATCAAGCCAGGTCAAGTTGTTGATAGCTTTTGATAGACACACGTATTCGGCCTCAGTGGTGGATGTGGCCACCAGTTTTTGCTTACCGGTGTACCAGTGTACCGGGCTGTTGTTTAAGAAAAACACGTATCGAGGGGCTTCCGGTGGGACTGCGACATTGCCGGACGCTTCTTTTGAAGCGCCAGCCCAGGGCTTCGTAGAACTGCAAGAACAGCGACCATCGGCTGTCTTGCGGTTTGAAAACTTTCCCCCTGGTATGGGGGGGGAAAGTGAGTAGACGGGTGGGGTAGAGCTCCCTGAAATTGCCAGATTTCACCCATAATCTGGCGCTTGAAGATGAGAGCTCCCCGCTAAGCCTGTCAGTACTCCGGACCCTGGATGCCTCTGCTTTGCAGAGCTAGATGTCGTTACCATCCCAGCACCAACTTTAAACAGATATTTTTTGAATCAAGCTGGTGGAGCACAAGCAGTATGAATCAAACAGCAAGTATTTTTTTCCTTTTAACTCCAAAGATTTACTCTCCTTAAAAGATTTTTCCTAAGCTGAAAGTGAAAGCAAGATGGCGTTTGAGTTTTAACGGGGCGTGAAGAAGTGAAAGCTAAAAGTAATTATTGACAAGCCCCTGTTTGAAACGTAAAACTCCTTTTTGAAAAGTGGATGTAATAAGAAAGGAATAATAATAATTGAAGCAGCAATACAAATTACAAATTGTAAAGGATTCCCTTTTTTTTTCTTCTTGAAACTCTTTTTTTCTTTTCTCTTCCCCCTTTTTTTTCCTGTCCTTCTGGAAGGGAAGGAAGAAGGGGGGCAAGATGGCTGGGCTTCTTGAAAGTAAAGGAGGGTTATTTAACCCTCAATGGTCTGAATTTGAGGAAGCTTTGAGTTCAATTACTTCTGCTTTATTGAAAAGAATTGATACTATATTTCAAGCTTCTCAAGCTGGAAACAATGAAATACATGGAAATACTGAGTTGCAATCTAGCAGTGGGGGATTGAATGAAGAGTTGGGAGATGCAAAAAAACAACAACAGATTATAGCAGATTTTACTGAGGAGAGAAAGATGAATGTGGTGCAAAATAAGGAGCAAGAAGTGTTGGAAGTTGATGACATTTTGGTTTCACGAATTTTTTTTTATAAAACTCAATCTGCACTTAAAGAGTTGTTTCCAGAAGAAGCTACATTTCTGCAAAAATTTTATAATATGCAATCCCAAAAACCGCAAAATTTTACTGGAGCTAAAAAAGGCAGAGGGATTAAAGTTAAGAAGAAAGTTTGTAAAAAGGAAAAGAAAAAAGACTGGAGAAATGGAAAATAACCCTGCTTGATGAGATGATGGTCCTTAAAAAGTATTGTTTAACTGTTTAAAGATTTTGAATTTTTTGGAAAAAGAAAAAAAAAGACAGCAGTTTAATGCCAGTTAACTAAGCGATGAGCGACGATGAGGAGGCAACCTACAGCTGTATTGGAATATTTGAGAAGAATAAACAGATCACAGCAATGCTGGTGTATTGGGTTGTGAAATATGCCCTGACTTGAATGATTTGGATTATTTTATTAAGGACTGCAACAAATTTGGACTTAATTGCAATCGCAGAAGTTCTACTGAATATAGCAAATTGAAGTTTCCTGCTTGATGGTAATGAATACAAGGCAAAAGGACTATGGACCTAGGGCAATTGCAGTTGATCTGGTGGTTTCCCTAATATGTCTGATGAATTTATTAATCTAATTTTTGACTGGATTTGATGGATATCATTTCAAATATAATTACAATTACAAAGTCACTTGGGGGGCTTTTTTTTTATATACAGAAGCAATTTTTATTTAGGTGGGTAGACGTAAATGAAGATATCTTATATGCTGTTGGAAGATGTGAAGACAAGAAGATTAGCAATTGGTTCAATCTAGTATGAAGAATTTAAAGGATTGATAAAGTTCTTAAATGATGTTCTTAGTTGATTTGTTAATATGTATTGATATAAGAGGTTTGATTATTAATTAAAAATTATTGTTAATATTATTTCTTATTAAGTGTTTTAATTATAATTGGACCTTCATGGTTTAAAAGTGAAGGACGGAAGAGTTTATATAGTAATTTTTTTTTTAAATCGGGGGTTTTTTGCGTGAGGGTTTCCTTTTTTTTTCTTTTTGTTGTTGTTGTTGTTGTTTTGTTTTAAATGAAAGAAGTTATAAAATATTTTGTTAAATTGTATAGACCTAATAATTTGTTAAGTAACAATTAGCCAAATTGAGTAATGATAGGTTGATTAGATAATACTTAATTGTTTTAATTGCTGTAATTATAAATGGACATAATTTTGTTGAATTAGATGGAATAAGGAGAAAAAAGACTTGCTTTCCTTTTATCTATTTGTTTAATGATCATGATTATAATAAGTGTGAAATGGAGTTTAATTTAGAGAATTTAAGCTGTATTTTATTTTGTACTTGCTCTGGGAAGTCGGGGGAGGTGGTTGGGGAGGGGGGGAGAAAATGTATGTAAAACTTTTAAAACTTTTTCAATAAAAAAAAAAAAGAAAAACACGTATCCAGAGGTGCTTTTCCTACTCTTTACATCACCAGCCCAGTCAGCATCGGCAAAGCATGTGAGTGTGGGTTTACAGGACACATTAGGCTCTAGGAATAGACAATCATCAACACTATGCTTCAGATATCTGAGGACCCTCTTAACCGCTTCCCAGTGGAATAAAGTAGGCTTACCTACGTGCCTAGATAACAGGTTGACCGGGAGTGTGATATCGGGTCTGGTCCAGTTAGAAATATACAGTAGGGACCCAATGGTAGACCTGTAAAGTGTATTATCCTTAAAATCAGGCGATGCCTCATGCATGTTTTTTAAGAAATCCGCCTGCATGGGAGAATCTGATGGTTTGGCATCGGCCATGTTACATCTGTGCAAGAGTTCAATGATCTTCTCCTTTTGGGATAGTTGGAACCCCCCGGGAGTTTGGCTGACTTGCACGCCTAGGTATCTGCTCACCTTCCCTAGTGACTTTAAAGAAAAAAATTCTCCTAATTTGCTGGCGAAACCTTCACACTTGCTCTTGTGTTTACCAATATACAGAATGTCGTCTACATAGACAAGTATGTATTCGAGAGAATCACCCCCCCTTTTGGTGAAGAAGCAGTTATCTGCTTCTGTTGCCTTGAAACCCATAGATTCGAGTGCCTCGACTAAGCACTCATACCAACGTTTGCTGGACTGTTTCAGTCCATACAAGCTTTTGTTTAGTAACCAGGTTTCACCTTTGTTCATGTCCTTGCTGGGCGGTGCTCTTACATATATCTCCTTGTCTAATTTTGCATGCAAATATGCAGTCTGCACATCGAACTGGTAAACATCTAGCCCCAGGATAGACGCTATCACCAATGCACTTTTAACACTTTCTGGTCTTACGGTTGGTGAGTAAGTGTCGGTGTAGTCCTCTGGGTATCCCTGTGCGAACCCCTGAGCCACTAAGCGTGCCTTATACAAGGTTTGTCCATTTTCCAAGGTTTTTATCTTGAATATCCACCTAGTGCCGATGGCCTTTTTGTCCTCGGGGACTTTCTTTTCGGTGAATACGTTTAATCCCTTCAGACTGTCCATTTCTTGGGCCATGGCTGACTCCCACCTCAACCTTTCTTCTTGTGGAAGTCTGAGAACATCTTCGTATGAGTCGGGGATGATTGTGCCAGTGTTTACGTGCATTACATAGTCTTCAAATCGTTTGGGTAATTGGTTTCTACTCTGCCTAACTGGTCTGCCTGTTGTGTGTTCACTATCGTGTAGGTATTTTGCTTCCTTTTGTGTGAGTGACTCTATCTTCGCCTTGGGGAGCTCTCCCTTCCATTCTCTGGTGCTAACTGCCTTGTGAGTGGATCTGTCCCTTTCTTTTGCTTTGCTTTCACTCTTGTCTTGCTCACTAATTTCCTGAGTCTCGGCCGGTGCTATTTGTTTGGGACATATTTCATTTAAATGTATCTTGGACCAGTTAGACTGCTCGTGAAATACTGCTGTCCTAGAGATTACGAACTGGTTGTTGCTATCAATGAACCGGAACCCTTTTGTGCCACTTTCATAACCCATGAACCTCAACCTTTTTGATACCTTATCGCCCTTGCGGCGTAGTTGTTTAGGGATGAGAACGTCAGCGGTGACCCTGAAAACATGTAGATGGGCTATCTGTGGTTTCCTGTGATACATCAACTCGTAGGGAGTTTTGCCAACTACACTTGACCAGAGTCTGTTGAGGGTGTAGTTGGCATATATCAGCGCTTCTGACCAGAAATGCTGTCCTAACCCTGCGTCCTCTAGAGCGCACCTGACCATAGTTTGCAGTGTCGAGTTACGTCTTTCAGAAATACCGTTCTGAAAGGGCGAAAAAGGGTTAGATTTAAAGTGTAAGATACCTTTGGATCTGAGCCAAGTGGAGAATTCCCTGGAGAGAAATTCTGACCCTCTGTCAGTCATGATTTGTTTGATATGTGTGTTGTGTTGGGTCTCCACCTTTTTGTGAAATTCCTTAAATTTTTGAAAAACCTCACTTTTGTGCCTTAGTGTATATACAAATCCGTAGCGACTGTAGTCATCTACGATGGTGAGGAAGAAACGTTTTTTGTATTTTATGGAAGGCCTTAGGGGCCCAACCAGATCCATGTGTACTAATTTGAATACGTGATCAGTGGTGCGTGATGATGTTTTTGGTTTGGGCTTAGCCTTGAGTTTTGAGCACTTACATACTGAGCACTCCAAATAGTTCTCACAGTCCTTTATTTTCAGTCCTTCAACACAATTGGGCATTTTCTGTATGACCGGGAAACTAGCGTGACCCAGTCTGCGATGCAATAGGTGAGCGCAGTTATCATGTAGGGGTTTTCCAATCACTGCCTTACTCTGTGTGTGACTGTCACGTGTTTGTGCATGTTCTTTCCTAGTCATTTCCTTCCCTCCCTTTGGGTTGCCTTCCTTGTCCTCCCTTACCTCGTCGTCGCTGACTATGTCTGTATCTGCGCTAGATTTTGGGGTATGTTCCTTCTTGATCTGTAGGTAAGGCAAGCCTCCTTTAACAATGACATCTCCTAGATTGTGGTTGCCTCTATTTATGTAAGCTTTGTCTTCTGTGATGGTGAGTTTGGCTTTGGTCTGTTTGCATAGCTTTAAGGCTGCAAGGATATTGTGGGGTATCTCGGGTACTAGGAGTACCCCCTCTATTTCTCCTATCCCTGGTAGTTTCACGTTCCCCTTACCGGTTACCTTCACTTCACTTTGATTGGCTAGTTTAATCAGAAAATTCTCTTCTGAAAAGGATGATAGGAGTTGCCTATTACTAGTGATGTGGTTGGTAGCCCCAGAGTCAATGAGCCAGCTATCGTTCTCTCTATTGTCGCGTTGTTGTTCGCCTACCCCATATAGGGATCCTGTCCTGCTGTCCCTGGAAGAGTCTCTACTCCCCCTTCTGTCTCTGGGGTTGGGTGAGTCCCTGTGCCTGTACCTGTCTTCAAAATTGTATCTTTCTGTATGTCTGGATCTGTACTCTTGTCTATTTCTATCCCTGTTCCTCCTGGGGCACTCTCGTTTAAAATGTTCCCTGGAACCACAGATGTAACACTCAGATGTACTTGGGGGTCTGTCCTGAAATGCTACCTTCCTCATGGGTCGTTGTTCCCTGTGTGTGTCGTTCTTGCCTTTCCTAAGATTGTCCTCGGCAATGAGTAAGTTGGACAATCTTTCTACCGTCAGGTGCCTTAGGCTAATGGTATCCAGGTGTGTGACAAAATTGTCCCATGAGGAGTCTAAAGAATTGAGTATTATGCTCCTCATGGTTTGATCTGAGGTGATTTCCCCTCTTAATTGGAGTTCAGATCTGGTTGCGTTTAAAGCTACGAGGTGTTCACTCATGGGCATCCCAGGTTTGATCTTTGCTGATAAGAAGTTTTTTGATAATTTCGTGGTAGTGGCTACACTATCACTGTGAAACAGCCCAAACATGTCTTGCACAATTTCTGATACAGTAGAGTACTGTTGTATACTATAATATAAGGTTGGATCAATGCTAGATATGGTTAGATAAAATGCCCTATGATATTTGCAGTCTATGTCAAAGTCCCAGGGTTTCCTGGGTGGATCATCGATAAAAAACAAAATATTCTCTTTCATAAATGCAACCTGTAGCTGCATGCACCACTCATTTAAATTCCCCCCGCCCATCTTCAGTCTGGGAAAGTCTGTGGGTAAATTCCCTGAATAGTGTGCTGGGTTACTTACAGCAGTCTGCTGTCCATGGTCCTGTATGTGCCAGAACTCGCAGTACGGCTTGGGGATTTTAAAAAAAAATTTCTGAGTGTTTTTTTTTTCTGTTTTCCTCTAGGCGGTACTGCGCATGCGCGAGAGTCATTCCGGCTTCGTCTTCGTCGTGGAAGGACCTGTCTCTCGTGGCTCCTGGGTAGAGGCCTTCTCCTGGTAGTTGGTCTCTGTAGTCGGCCCGGGAAGTCCAGCGATGGTCAAGGGATGCCAGGTTCGTTGCGTAATCGCCAGTCTGGAGCCTCGGCGTACCTCGGCGAGTCGTCGGTGTAGGTGAGTGCCCCCTCCGGTCCTCGCGTTCCGGCGTTGGCAACCTGCGCGATCGTGCGGGTTGGCCTCTTGGGGTGCGCTGTGGCGTCAGTGTGGTGGCAGCGATGTCCGTGTTCTTCGTGTGGGTGGCTCGGTGTCGCCTCTCCTTGCCTTCAGTCTCCGGTGGTACCGGCCACTTCCTTCGGGTGATCATTAGGTCGGGCCCGAGGGCGGCAACAATTAAGCTCATGGCCTTGTCGAGTTGCCTGCTGGTTGGGGGGACTTGGGTATCTGGATCGGACCCTTCCCCCCAGCTGTCCTCATCCTCTTCGCTCTCTAGATCCCCATAATTTTCCCGCGCCGGCCATTTTAAATTCGGGCCTCTGATTGGTGGATGGTCGGCCATCTTGGCTGGTTGCCGGTCCAAAGATGGCCGCCGGTTTGAATTTTTGGCGAGGTTTGTGGCGCCTGAGCCTGCCGGCGGTGTGATCAGGGGGGGATCGCTCACCTCAATTTCGTCCCCTGATCCCAGGCTTGAGTTCGAATCCCTCTCCGCTGCCTCGTGGCTGTTTAGGATCTTCTGGAGGTTCGCGGCGAGGTTTTCTTCGTTGTTCTGTGTTCTTAGCAGTTTTGCTATTTTCTTGTGCAGGCTGCTTTCTCTCTGGAGGTCTATTTCTTCATATAGATTCTCCTCCATGTCTGCTGCGATCGCTGATCCAGCATTTTTTGTTGGGTTCTCTTGGTTTTCCTCGGAGCAGCCATCGGTTCTTGTTGTCTGGTTCTCCATCGTTCTTGAAAAAAAATTTTGTTCAGCTGTTTATTTTCTCTTCAGTGTGTCTTTGGATTATTGGGTCATGGAACCATCCTCTGCTACCATATTTGTTAGATGTTCGAGGATCTGACCCAATAATAGACACGAGACTGGAATCGTTGATCAGATAAACCTTTTATTAATTAACACATGTATTCTCTTCGCAGGTAACATCAGGCTGAGCACATGTGCCAGCGTGGGACAACCTTTTATACCCAGAGGGCGGAGTTACAGGTAAGGTGTGGCTAGGGGGGTAGCTGGGTGATATGTATGACTTGGTTAACCCCCGCCTCCCCAGGGCCTGGCATAGTTCTGGGACAGGTAAGGCATTTATCTCTAACAGAGAAGGGGGGGGGAGACTTCCATCTCTGGCTTTTTTTGAGAGAGAAGGAAGAACCCTTTTCAAGCCAGATATCCAAATCGATAACTAATGACAATGAATAATTTACAGCAAACATCCCTTTCAAGAGTTAGAAAGGAAGAAAAGGAAATTGTAAAAGCGCTCCGTTCCCACCCCTGCCCGTTCCCCCAGTTCAAAGGGAAGCACTCCTGGGTGTTTTTATTTTTTATTTTTTGCAAGGGGAAGAGTTAGTTGCAATTAATTTCTTAACCAAAAGCAACAGATAGTAGCGCTTCCTAAAGAGAACTTGGAGAGATTCATGTTTAGGAAAAATCCCTTTCAGATAAGGCAGCTATCAAAGATCTGATAGACACAAAGGATGGCTGTGTGTTGTGTTGAGGGAAAGTGTCAAGTGGCATATCATCAAGGTTAGATCCTGTGTTGTTCAAAATATTTATAATTGTCTAGAATGAGAGGTTAGAAAAAAGTAATTATCATATTTGTAGATAATAAATATATGAGAGATAGCAAATACCCTAGAGGGCAATATCAAGATTCAAGAGCATCTTGAAAAATTGGGGAAATGGGCAGAAACAAGCACAATTAATTTCAACTGGGGCAGAAGTAAAATCTTTTATTCATGTAGGAAAAAACAAGATTTGGTTATAGCAAATAGTGTGTGCGTGCATGTGGGCGTGTGTTTGTGTGCGTGTGCATGTGTGCTCCTGAGCAAATTCAACGTGCTTAGCTTCTCCCTTCAACCCTAACTGGCAGGGGGCCCACAACAGGGGACCTCCAGCCCCAGACTGGCCAAACCCATCTTGTGCGAGGTCTACAAAGCATGAGATGATTTTGCATCCTTTCTTATACCCACTAAAGTCTTAGTTCTTAGTATTCTAATTACTCTAGTCATATAATCTAACTACATTGTAAAATTCTGTCATACACCCTTAGATTTTACATCTTCCTGCAACAGACAGATTCCTTTCTTGGCAGTGTTTATCTTTTGAGAAGGAAAAAAAGAAAGAAAGAAAGTCTAATTCTGAATAGTGTGTCTCTATGTGTGCATGTGTATGCAGCTACTTTTACAATACAGGCAATACAAACATTTTGGACATATTTCTCCTCCCCACCAGACAGAAATCTAAGGTGAACATAACTTGCTGTGGCAACCCTCCCAAATACAATTCTTACAACTGATTACAATATAAATGAGACAAGAAAGAAAACCTTATAATGAATTTCCACCCTCCCCCATAGACTTTCCAGCTGTCTTCTGGGGATTGAAAAGATCTTTACTTATACATCTCAGGGTCTTTTCTTTCATGTCTGCTGGGTAGCATGCTTGGTGGTAAGGCTGGTCAGTCAGGCTTGGGAAGGTCTGCTCCACTCTGGTAGCTGTGATAACTTTCAGTGAAGACTGGATTCAAATCCAATTCCTGGTTCAAACAGATGAAAGGTCTCCTCTGGAAGCAGCATCTGGATCCATGTGCTCTGCTCCCACAGCTGCAGAGTCATCTGTGTAGGGCCGAAAGACATTAGAACAGGGTCCCCTCCCCCTTTTGTGGGTAATCTTCCCAGGAAAGGCATTGTAACAGGGTTAGAGATGGGGGGGAGGGTAGATAGCTTGCAGGCAGAGTTTGAAAAGAAACAACACAACAATATTGCAGTTACTAAACAGATAATGCGGTTTCAACAAAATGGAGACACAACAGATGAGAAAGAAAAAACTGGATTCACATACTTCGGGAAAGAACTGAACAAGTAAAACTATTTAAACACATACAGTAAATGCAAGACTGAATTTTTCTTGTAAATGAACTTAAAACGTTTCCTCATAAACTTGAATTTTACTTTAAGATACAGCGAGAGGAGGAGAAAAAAATAGAAATAAAATGTCTCCTTACTCTGTTCTTGTTGGCCAGACAAATACAGAGCAAAGGTTCTTTCTTTCTTTTTCTCTCTCTCTCTCCCATTTTTCATTGCTTCAACCTTTTTTTTCTTTTCTAACAATTTAACATTCTTGTCTCCAGAGATCAGATACATTTTACAGTTACAATTACCTCGAGGGTGCACAAAGACTTAGACATACACACATAAAAACAAGGAGGACAAAGAGAAGAAAACAGAACTCTGAGATTTACACACATACTGATCATTCCCTCCATAAACCTCAGTTAAATTAGGGAAGGCATACAGTTGCAAGAAAAAGTATGTGAACCCTTTGGGATTACGTGGAGTTTTGCATGAATTGGTCATAAAATGTGCTCTGAACTTCATCTAAGTCACAACAATAGAAGAACACAGTCTGCTTAAAATAATACTACACAAACATTAGATGTTGCCATTGTTTAATTGAACATAACATGTAAACATTCACAGTGCAGAGAGGAAAAAGTATGTGAACCTTTGGACATAATAACTGGTTGACCCTCCTTTGGCAGCAATAACCTCAACTAAACGTTTCCTGTAGTTGCAGATCAGACCTGCACAATGATCTGGAGTAATTTTGGACCACTCCTCTTCACAAAACTGTTTCAGTGTAGCAATATTCTTGGGATGTCTGGTGTGAATCACTCTCTTAAGGTCATGCCATAGCATTTCAGTCGGGTTGAGGTCAGGACTCTGACTGGGCCACACCAGAAGGCGTATTCTTTTTTTTTTTTTTTAATTTGATTTATATGCCGCCCTTCTCCGGAGACTCAGGGCAGCTTACAATGCGCTAAGCAATAGCCTTCATACTTTTGTATATTTATACAAAGTCAGCTTATTGCCCCCACAAACTGGGTCCTCAATTTACCTACCTTAGAAAGGATGGAAGGCTGAGTCAACCTTGAGCCTTGGTGAGATTCGAACCTGCAGTAATTGCAGGCAGCTGATGTTAATAACAGGGCTTTAGACCACTGTACTATCCAAGGCTCCAAGTATTCTGTGCTTTGAAGCCATTTTTTTTGTTGAATTACTTGTATGTTTTGGGTCATTGTCCTGTTGCATCACCCATCCTCTGCGGAGCTTCAGTTGGCAGACAGATGGTCGTACGTTTTCCTGAAAAATGTCTTGATAAACTCTGGAATTCATTTTCCCATCAATGACAACAATCCGTCCAGGCCCTGAGGAAGCAAAGCAGCCCCAAACCATGATGCTTCCTCCGCCATGTTTTACAGTGGGGATGAGGTTTTGATGTTGGTGTGCTGTGCCTTTTTTTCTCCACACATAGTGTTGTGTGTTCTTCCCAAACAACTCAATTTTGGTTTCATCTGTCCACAGTATATTTTGCCAGTAGTGCTGTGGAACATCCAGGTGCTCTTTTGCAAACTTCAAATGTGCTGCAATATTTTTTTTGGACCGCAATGGATTCCTCCGTGGTGTCCTCCCATGTACTCCATTCTTGTTTAATGTTTTCCTTATTGTAGATGTGTCAACAAAAATGTTAGCATGTGCCAGAGATTTCTATAGGTCTTTAGCTGACACTCTAGGATTCTTCTTTACCTCATGAAGCATTCTGCACTGTGCTCTTGCAGTCATTTTTACAGGACGACCACGCCTAGGGAGAGTAGCAACAGTGCTAAACTTTCTCCACTTGTAGGCAGTCTGTCTTACCGTGGACACATGAACATCAAGGCTTTTGGAGATACTTTTGTAACCCTTTCCAGCTTCATTCAAGTCAACAATTCTTGATCGTAGGTCTTCTGAGAGCTCTTCTCTGCGAGGCATGGTTTACATCAGACAGTGCTTCTTGAAACCAGTAAACCCAAAACCGGTGTGTGTTTTTAAAGGGCAGGACAGCTGTCAGCAACACATCCAATATCATCACACTGATTGGAGTCAAGGTTGGCTCACTCCTGGCTCCAATTAGCTCTTGGAGAAGTCATTAGGCTAGGGGCTCACATACTTTTTCCTCCCTGCACTGTGAATGTTTACATGTTATGTTCAATTAAACAATGGCAACATCTAATGTTTGTGCAGTATTATTTTAAGCAGACTGTGTTCTTCTATTGTTGTGATTTAGATGAAGTTCAGAGCACATTTTATGACCAATTCATGCAAAACTCCACATAATCCCAAGGGGTTCACATACTTTTTCTTGCAACTGTAAATCTTAAACATACCACATGGTTGCATAGAAGACAGAGAGACAAACAGACAAAACAAACAAAAAACCCCTAACATTCCTATTTATATATTTCCATTTTCTTTAAAGTACCTTTATTTAGCCAAATTTGTCTCCCGGTGTTATCTCTTAGCAAAGCCCACTTTTTTACACAATTTTCTCAATTTCTTTTTTCTCATGCCATCTAAAACTGGCACCCACCTGGTGTCCCAGGCCTCAAGCAATTTCTCAGTGGATTTCCCTCTACCCTCGAGCTACTGCTTCCCATGTTCCTTGGGATGTAAGGTTTACTTTGGCTGTAGCCAGGCACCACTCCTACGGTTTTCAGAAAAAAGGTTCTGGGAAGGACTTCGATTCTCTGATGAAGTACGGGCCCCTTCCTATTTAGGGAATTCGTCTAGGTTTTTGGATCAAACCCACTTGACCTCACTGCCCCTACAGTTAGTACTAGCACCTCCCTCACTTCAATACTCGCTACTCACATATACACTGGGCTGCTTTCTGGAATACACCGGGAACTCCCTTTTCTACTTTTAATTCCCCTTTCACTTTCGCTTGGCTTTCACTCGGCTTCCTTTCCTTTTAAACACAAAGTTCCACATTTGGCGACACCCCCCCCCCCCTTGCTTTCTCTATCCTACCGGTCATGGCTCAGTGGAGCTAGCAGTAGGCAGAGGTGCGGCTAGAGGTCGCTCAAAGAGGTGAAATCAGACTGTTTTCCAGATGGAATCCCACACACACACTTCCTCCTTCTCTAACAGAAGGTCCTGTGCTCTACCAAACCCCCCATGCTCTCCAGACCGTTGGTCTTTCTGCGGTTAGGAAATGCACAGGGGAAGCAAGATCCAGCTGTGATTGGGAGAAGGGCCTTCACTCACACACATGCAGGCATACACACATTTCCCATGCTATTCCATACTTTAAAATTAAAATTTAGAGGTACTCACCTTCTTTCCAAGCAGCCTTTGAGCTCAAAACTCAAAACCCCTTTAAAACCTAGTTCCAAATGGCCAAGGTCCACAAAAACATGCCCACGGACTCAATGGGTCTGCTACTAGCAAGGGAGGCTTACCTTGGCCTGGTCCATTGGTTAGGTTAGCTTGGAGTCCCACTGGCTCGCCAAATTGTAGGAAGAAATATCCTTCTGGGTTCTGCTCCAAGTGGGGAAAAAGACACTGGAAACATGGAGACTGCTTGGAAAGATGGTTTAATGGTGGACAGGATCACATGATTTGAGTTCCTGAACAGAAAAGGGCAGATACAGCGAGTCTCTGGGTTTTTATGCTCTCTCTGGCTTTGAACTTCCTGGGGCCCAGAAAGAGTATCCTGATTGGTTGTCAGACTTCCAGGGGGTGGGAGTCTTAGCTAGCCTTGCTGGCTGATGGTCACATGTGCTTCTCAGGTCACGTGCTTCCCAGGTCACATGTGGTGAGTTTTGTCCTAGATGGGTCTCATTGTGTTGCAGATGTCCTTTGACAAAGGATTGGGTTTCTGCCTCTGGCCCATTAACATAGGGTATGGGTAAGGTGACCAGACGTCCCGCTTTTGGCGAGACAGTCCCGATTTTCAACAATTTGTCCCGCGTCCCGTGGCATTTTTAAAAAGTCCCAATTTTTATGCATGACAAGCTAGGAAACGGTGGGAGAACATGTTTGCTTACCCCGCCCACTCCCAATCTATTGCTGCCTCCTGAGTCCCAGCTGATGGCTAGAGGGAAAAAAAACTGTTTAAATTCTTGTCGCGGGGCTTCAAAGGCACTGATCAGCCCTACAGCTGATCAGTGTTAAAAGAAAACAAATGAGTAGACCGGTGCCTGCAAAAATAGAAAAAACAGCCCCTTTCAGTTCAGCATAGGTTAATTACCATAAATTGATTAGATTGGCCTCCCGACTCTCAGCTGATTTGCTCTCAGCTGTTTTGCGAAGGGCTCTGTTGCCAGCTGCAAAGAGGTGCAGATTTTTCCCCCTAGCTATGCTGAAAAGAGAAACTGAAAGTAAAGAAGGCTCTTTGCTGCAACGTGACAAAATGAGACAGAGAGAGATTTCTTTTTCCTCACCAAAAAAGGTAGGTGCAAACAATGGGAAATTTAGAGCAAAACAGGAGAGTTCAAGATTTTAAAACACAAAAGAAAAAAAGCTCTATTTAACTAGGGAATTGTAATAATTGAGATACCATTAATTGTATATTGTGTTGAAAGCAGAAATGGTTAAGTTGTGGTTTGGAAGAATATATGGGGGAAATTATTTGGTTTATTATTGGTAAATATAATTAATTGATTTGTAAGAAATTGGATTGCATGGAAATAATTGGAATATTCATGTTCATATTGATTAATATACAATTGATTAATATACAAAATATATTAGTTATATAACTAATTGATTTATATTAAAATGTTGAATTTGTTTTAAACAACTGTAATATTACATAATTAACCAATGTGAGGTTGGATATAAAAATAGATGACAATGGTGTAGAAAGGGAACACCACCAAGACAGTGCCAAGACCAGGGATACATAGCAAAACATAATATGGAACCAACTCAGGAAGGGAGAAGCCCCAGGCATAGGAAAACGACCTTCCCAAAATAGAACACATAAGCATCAGGGCCACTTAAGAATAAAAGAAGACCCCCGGAAAATGACACACACAAAGACACAAAACATGCCAGGAAAGAAACTATTGAAACAGCAGAATAAAACAAAAGGGACAACAGGATTAGCTGAGGAAAAGATTTAATCAATAGCCCCAGCAATCTGATAAGGGCCAAACCGGGAGTAAGGGCTTAATTGATAACAACATGATGAGCAAAGGAAAAATAATAAGAGCAAAAGGAAACAAAAGAACATGAAATCAGATAACTAAGACACCACTCAATTTCAAGTAGGAGAGATTCAGAATAAGAAAGCACAGGACGATCCATGAGCAAACACACAAAAGTAACAAAAGAAACAAAGAATTTCCTTTGTACAGAAAAGTATAAAAATGCATGCTTACCTTGTAAAGATGTCAGCTCACCCAGGAATGCTGGTTCGTGCGCCTGCCGGATCTGTCTTCCTGAAACTTAATAAAGAGAATCCTGTTTTCACGCAGCTCGCTTCTCTCATCAATTAACTCATCGTGCCTGAGACGCTCTCCCAGCCGGGAGATTCAAATCCCTTTCAGGGAAACCTCTGCGAAGATTCAACAATGGGAAGGGGTATAATATAGAATAGAAGTGAAAAATTGAATTTGATTAAGATTAGAGATGAGGATGAAGGGTAATATTGGTTTTTTAAAAAAATAGATGAATAAATATGGCAAAAAGGAAATATAGAAATTGTAAATTTAATTGAAATGACTAAACACTGTTTAAATTTGTGAACCGGCCAAATACTCTGTTCAAAGAAAATACATTGTATGTTTGTATGTGTGTTTCTAATTATTGCTATTTATTCATATTTGTTCTCTTTTATTCTTTAAAGTTTAACAATTCATTCTCTATCTTAATATCTTTATATTTGTTTGGGATTGGTTTTCTTCCCTTTCATCTTTTTTATTCTACAGCAATCTTTCTCCTCAAACCTATCACCTCTCTCTTTTCTTTCTTTCTAACTTTGTCTTCCCCCCTCTTCTTCTCCTCCCTACTTCCTCTTCCTTTCTTCTTCTCCTCCTCTCTTCCTCCCTCTCTTACCCTCACTCCTACTCTAATTTACCTTCCCTTCCTTCATCCCTCTCTATTGCTGTATCCTTTTATGCACATGGACTACTCAGAGGGCTGAAAAAGTTATTTTTGACTGGTCCTTGCACTTTTGACCAGTCCTCGAACTTACAACTGTCCTCACATTTTATGTTTTCACCCTATCTTATCACCATGGTGAAGAGAAGCAGTTGTGAAATGAGTGGCATGGTTGCTAAGAATGCTGCATGGACATAAATGTGAAGATGGTCATAAGTGTGAGGACCAGTCAAAAGTGCGAGGACCTGTCAGAAATGACTTTTTTCAGCCCTCTGAGTAGTCCCTATAGAATAAAATAGTACTATACATAATTTTTTTATTTATTTTATTTGTAAATTGTACTTATGTTGAAATTTAAAAAAATATATTACAATACTATTTTTGCGTTCTATGAAAAATTTTGTTGCTCCATATAGACCAAATTTTTAATCAAGACCCCTCCCCCCCCATCAGTGGTGTCTGTCTTTACCAATATTAAAATCTGGTCACCTTAAGTATGGGGACAGGAAGGTGGGAGCTGCTTTGTCTTTAAAACATGTTTCTACATTTCTCATCCAGGGAAACATAATATTCTGCCTTTTTAATATTTCCCAAAATATCTCATTCTTCTAGGAAACGGGTGGGTGCTAACATCCTACAATTTCTTAACCAAAAGTAACGGATAGTAGCGCTTTGGTTTGTTTGTTTGTTTTTTCTTTTCCTCCAGAGATGTTTGTGCAGATTTCAGGAGGGGGTGGGGATGGTGTGTGTGTGTTACAACTTGGCATACCAACCATCTTCTAGCCCAATAAAAGATTTATAAGAATCGGTGGGAATTCTTACACGCTAAGAAAACCCATTAAGGCATAAACTTTCACTGCCCAGAGATGGGTGGATTAATTAACTGGTGCTTTACTGATTCTTCAGCAGACAAAACTGAGCATCTGTGGATGCAAGTTAAGATTTAATTTTAACCCTGTCACTGCATTTTTTAATTTGCCAGCTATGCTTTTTTTGAACTATAACACTTACTGTAGATGCTCAGAACTCTTATCTTTAAGCTAACTACGCATGTCAGCATTCCTTCATCTTCTAATCTTCTTTTGTTCTCCTGCCAAGAGATCCAGCAGGAATGCTGCCAAATTAGCCAGTAATTAGCCAGTAAGATATTTTTTTATTTTCTTTACAATAAAATGAGTTTCTTAGAATATATCTTGGGCTTATTTTGCTTATCAAGCTTATTTCATATACTTCAAGGGAAATGCCATGATCCACCTCTAATTAAGTGCAATTACCCCAGGAGGGGAACAGGGTTTGCATGCCACCCTGATATGTGGCAGCAGCAGGACGGTTCGAATTATGGCTTTTTTCTTGCTTGTTACTTTAACTGATAACTGATAAGCATTAGAGCATTAATAAGCATTAGAGCATTAAGATAAGCATAAGCATTAATCATCTGATTAATTTACCAACTGCGGAATGCTAATTAATTCACTACTATGATGCCAAAGAAAAAGAAAAAGGGAAAAATGAAACTCAGAGCTTTCTCTACAACTGATTTATACTCTTCTGACCAAGAAGAGATAGAAAGGAGGTTTTCAGGTTTTCGGCCACTTGCTTTGGCAACCCAATTAGAAGGAGCCGTGGGAGAAGAAACTGATAAAATGCTCTCGCAAAGGCTTCAGGAACAAGGATATGAAAAAGCTGCTTTTGAAGGCGACGAACGACTGAGATCAGTGATATCTCCTTCTGATTATGCATTTTCACAAACAATTCCTGCAGAAGCCCAAAGATTTGAAACGCTTGGTGCAAGACCAAAGTTTTCACAAACCGCAGAGCATTTTTCCTCCCACACACAGAGAGAAAAGATTTGTTATTCTCCTCAAAGCTCTAAGCAAGCTATTAAAAGTTATTGTGATCAAATAGAATTTCATAAACGTGAGCTATCCCAGGCAAAAATGGCCTTATCTATGCTCGACCCAGATAAGAGAGAGTCTATTGTTCTCCAAATCCCTGACTCCGCCATATTAGCTTCTTCTTCAGAGCCTAAGCCACACCCTCAAGAGGATATTGTGTCAGGCAAATCAGAACAGAGAGCTGTACTCACGTCACATTGGTCACAACAAAAAGTCCTCCCACATGCAACGCAGGCAGAAAGATTAACTCAGCAGCCTGAAACTAAAGCTAAAGCACCATCTGCCGGTGAAACTAATTTACTAGAGAGAGCCGACATGCATTGCAAGCTGGAGGAACATTTACCTGTATTGCATCAGACTTTATCAAATATGTCCTTAGCTCATTCACATGTTCAGACTGCAATGCAACAAGTGTCTCCACAGGCACAATCTTCAGCACCCCCTGATGGTGCTGGTGTCTTTTTAGATGGAGCACAACAATACTTAATGCAGCAAAGGCAAATGACTGCGTCTCCAGCAGGCCATGCTAATATTGCAGCTCAAATGCAACAGCAGCCACATTTTCAAGTGCCTGCACATGTGCCTCTAGCCATCCAACCAGGACCAGCTCCTGGTCCATCTCCAGTGGCACAAGCAAGGCCATTTTTTGGTCCACAGCAAGTATTTTTACCGGCACAGCCGGCACAGCAGCATTTCTAATGCATATTCCATAACAGGCATCTTCTATTACTCCACTGGCTGGTGAATCAAAATTAAAGATGTCAGGACAGAATTATAAACCCCAGGTCAGTGAGGTTACCTTATTGCTTCACAGAGAAGGCACTCACTGTATGGTTTTTAATCCACTTGCACAGCCATGGACTCCTGCAATAAGAGACTTAGAGACTAAAGCTTGCACAACATTGTTGATGTCCATAGATACTGAACTGCAGGTTACTTTTCCGCCTGATGCAACAGCCCAACAAATTTGGGTCCAATTGGAAAATTGCTACAGGCCTATTTCAATTGAATCTTCATGTTTGCTCATGTCTGAGTTCTATGGTTCGAGATGGAAACCTGGTGAACAAATTGGAGGACATTTAACCAAACTGAAAAGAATGAGAAGAGAATTGAGAGAAAGAGGCTATCTTATTGATGATATTCAAATGATTAGCATTATCATTAACTCATTGAATTATGAATGGAAAGATGCCATTACAAAGATTAATCAAGTGCCTATTGCTCAACGCACAGTGGACTATGTATGCAGACTTTTAATTGAAGAAGAGGCACTCATGCTAGCCACGCCACATTTGCGAGGACCACCCACATCAAGAGCTCCAGCGAGGCATCCCTTCCGAGGAAGGGCCTACATTCCAAGGATGCCAACATGCTACCTCTGCAATCATGTGGGACATGCCACCCGGGATTGTCCCCAACAAGTTCCAGTTCCCATCTCATACCAGCCCATAGGAACAGACTCCAGAGGCAGAGGCAGAGGCGGAAGACAAGGTCATCGTGGTCCAAGGTGTGATCCACAAACTCCACTTGCCACACTGGCTTTAACCAATGATCCACAACCTCATCCAGAGTACGATAGACAGCTTTTGTGGACTTTGGACAGTGGTGCAGCATTGCATGTTACCTACAGAAAGGAACTTTTCACAGAGATGCACGAGCCTGAACCTGAATTACGCGAACTTTACTCTTTTTCCAATCATCCTTGTCAGGTCAAAGGAAAAGGAACTGTTTATGTTGAGGAACTCGATGCATTCATCCCTGATGTTTATTACATACCAACAGCAAATAGCAGCTTGCTTAGTCAGGCTCACTTGTCTAGAGTTTTAAAGTTCCAGGTTCACCACCTCAAGAAAGCAAGTTACATAGTTAAAAATGGAGATATTGTTGCTGAAACCATGTTGATTGGTGGTGTTTATTACTTAAAGCCAAAACCTAAATCACAAGCACAGGCAAGTATACAAACTCCAAAGAAGGAGAGCACGGGCCCAGAGAGAGATGTTCCAGAGAGAGATCCTGTTGCTACTCCAAAGGCTCCTAAAGCCAACAAAAGGAAAATTAGGAAACAGGTTGCTCAGAGCAAGCCTAAGGTTCCTCATAAAACTGTTAATGTTGAAAACTCACTAACTGATAAACCTTTGCATTCCAGGTGTATCCACAAGTGGCATAGAAGATTGGGGCATGCCAGTTTCCGTGTTCTTAAGAAAAATGCTGGAATTTGCAAAAAGTTTGGATCTAAAGGGGTGTAAGGTGTTTTTGGATTGTGCTGTCTGCAAGAAAGCCTAATCCAAAGCAGCAGCCATTCCCAAACACGCTACACGCTTGTCAACATGCATTTTTGATTTGGTACACACTGACATAGTTGGTCCTTTTCCGCCAACACTTGGTGGTAGAAAATATTTTCTAACAATTGTTGATAATTACTCTAGATATGGATATGTATATCCTATGAAAGAAAAATCTGAGACCTTTCAGATCTTTAAAGACTTTGCAGCTCTTGTTTCTACCCAACACCAAGTTCACATCACCAGAATCCAGAGTGATCGTGGTGCTGAATTCATGTCTCAGCGTTTCCAGGACTGGATGCCAGGACTGTAAGAATGGAATTATTCCTCAGGCTTCAGCTCCTTACACACCAGCTCCTAATGGAGTCGTAGAACGACGACAAGGGGTCCTGCAAACCATGATGCATTGTCTCCTAGAACGCCAACCTTAGTATGCCATTTATTTATTTATTTATTTATTTATTTATTTATTTAAAATTTATATACCGCCCTTCTCCCTGAGGACTCAGGGCGGTGAACAGCCAGAATTAAAAACATACAATACAAATATTAAGAATTAAAATACATATAAATTTGGCTCCAATTTTAAAACTAACAAACCAATTTAAAAAACGTCTAAAATTTCTTCCTAAGCCAGCCCGGCTTGTTGAAAAAAGTAGGTTTTAAGGGCACGGCGGAAGGCACTGAGGTCTTGAGATCTCCTTATCTCAGGGGGCAGCTGGTTCCAGAGGGTAGGTGCCCCCACAGAGAAGGCTCTCCCCCTACATTGTTTGGCTGATGGCACCCTGAGGAGGCCCTCTCGGTGGGAGCGCACGGGTCGGTGGGAGTTCATTTGTGGCAGTAGGCGGTCTCGCAGATAACTAGGCCCTATGCCATGGAGCGCTTTAAAGGTGATAACCAACACCTTGAAGCGCACCCCATACTGGGGTGAAGCTATCAAATATACAAATTACATTGTCAACTGTACTTGGAGCAGTGTAATAAATCAGACTCCTTTCTTCATGATGTATGGGTACAAGCCCGATCTCAAAAACCTCCATATTTTTGGTTCATACGCTATGGTGAACATTCCCTTAGCTCAAAGAAGAAAAGGAGGTCCAGTAGCAAAGAGACTGAGATTTATGGGTATTGATGATAACTCAAAATGGAGCAAATTTATTGACTCCAGACATGTAATTGTGATTTCCCAATCTGCTAATTTTGAGGAAGATGTTGACTGGTCCAGGATTCATTCCAATGATCCTGGAGTTTATTTTCCTAGAGATGATGTTGTTGATGCCACACAGCCTGATGATCAAGATTCACAGGCAAAAGTTCCTCCATTAGTTCTTCTCAACCTCATGTTCCGTCTTCGCGAGCCATGGATGCTGACGCTAGTGATGAATGTGAGGACGAGGACGAAGCAGAAGAAGAATGCACTGTTTTTCCAAGACGTTCCAAGAGGGCCACAAAAGGAATCCCTCCACAGCGATATTTGTGGCAACTAACAAAAGCACCCTTGCCTTTGATTTGCAATGTTACACTTCCACCTGGTATGTTCACACAAATCAAGCATCTTCCTGATTCAGAGCAAGAGAAGTGGTATGATGCAATGCAGGTTGAAATGGACAGTCTAAAGAAACTTAAAGTGTTTACTCCTGCAAAACCTCCAGCAAACAAAAGGGTCATTGGCACTTGATGGGTCTACAGAATCAAAAAGAAACCAAATGGTGAGTCATTGTACAAGGCCAGATTTGTAGCTCAGGGTTTCGCTCAACGTTATCCTGAGGACTACACAAATACTTACTCACCGACAGTCCGAACTGAGAGTGTAAAAATTGCTTTAGCAACTGCAACTATCCTTGGTTTAGAAGTTTTCCAGTTCGATGTTGACACGGCTTATCTACATGGTGACCTAAATGAAGAAATCTACGTGAGAGGTCCTCCAGGGTTCCGACAGCAAGAAGGGGATACTTGGTTTCTACAAAAAAGTCTTTATGGTCTGAAACAGTCTGCTTTAATGTGGTACTTATGTCTTACTGACAAACTAAATACAATGGGCTTTATTAAGTCCAAAACTGATGAGTGCGTGTTCACAAAAAGATCTAACAGTGCATATGAGATAGTTCTTTTTTATGTTGATGACATTGTTTATATTGGTCCAAATAAGCAGATGAGTGAAAGTTTTGCCAAAGCTTTATAGAGATACTTCACATTGAAATTTTTAGGTCATGTTAGCACTTGTTTATGTGTTCAGATTGACAAAACACAGAAAGGGTTTAGTCTTTCACAAGAAGATAAAATTGAACAAATTTTGCATCATTGCAACATGAAGGATGCTAACACAACAAAGACACCCATGCAAACAGATTTTCACAACTTGACACATGAACCGAGTCCTGAGTTCGAGGATCAAACACTTTATCGTTCAGTCATTGGGTCACTGTTGTACATTAGTAGTTGGACCAGACCCAACATTGCACTTAGTATTAATCTCTTGTCTCGACACGTAGGTAAAGCAAAAGAGTTTCATTGGACATGCGTTAAGAAATTATTGAAATACCTAAAGCACACTAAACACATGAAGTTATTGTTAGAACCAACACATACTGATTATGCAGAATTATGTTGTTATGCAGATTCTGATTGGGCAAGTGATAAGAAATCACGTCAAAGTACTTCAGGTTATATGATGTTCTTGACTGGATGTCTTGTTTATTGGCAAGTGCGTATGTTATGGAATGATGGGACCAAACAACATTCCAGGTTAGCCAGAGACAGTTTATTGTGCAAGGTTTAGAGCAGATTCATACCTGAAAGTCTGAACAACCAAGAGCTTTAACACAACTGCTTATATATGTTTCAAGACAAAGGATTTGGTGATCTCATACATTTTCCATATATGATAAAATTACATTTGATACAAAATAAATGACCTCGTACATTTATTCCATACATTTGTTATAAAATAATGGACACTTCCTCATTACTAAACCATTAGCTTCTAGTTTATAAGATTATCTTCAGCTAGACCACTTTCCTAAGTTCTGTAAGTACTAATGGAGTTTTTACTGCTGTCCTTAGGTAATAATTAACTCTTTGCCCCATATATTTCTTTGTGTGGTTGACAGTGAGGCTTTTCAGACATTCTCTATATGGCTGTCCTTCTGTGACAGCTAGGCCTCCTCAGAAGATATATTACCAATAATGGGGTTTAGTTGACTTTAATATAATCTCCAACAAGCACGTTTCTCTCAAACAAGCACATTTTCTTTCTTATAATAATGTGAATAAAGAGGGCCCTTCAGTGTTCATGTAGCTGACTCCGCATCATCTACATTATTCTCCCCTCTGAAAGTTTTTCAATGCAGAAACTTTCATTACTCCTTGCATGCTCAATTCTTTTAGTAGATAACATTCTATTCCTTTTAATAAATAAGGCAAACACATAATATCTAGCAAAATATGACTAATCTAGGCAAGGGTTAGGTATTTCTTGCTCTTCATTCCCTAATCCTTGGAGGTACTCTCTCCATTCTTTCCCAGACTCTATTTCTACATATGTGTCTTTTTCAGAGTTTTTATCTTCCAGAAAATGCTCTGTCACAACTAATTTCTTCTCAGTCTGTATCTTTTTCACTGCTCTGATAGATAGCTGTTTCAGCACAGGGATTGCACGAGGAATAAAAGCTAGGTCTGCCACAGCACATATCAACAAGAATAACATTTGTTTAATCCACCCAGATCCAGGCACCCAAGAAAACCACATGTCAGTTGTTTGTAACCTCTGACCTATCTTGGATGCCCTATCCTGCAATTCTTTGGCAACTTCTCTGACCACACCTGATTTATTCATATAGAAACAACAGTCCTCTCCCAAAAATGCACACACACCTCCTCTCTCTGTGGTTAGGAGGTCTAAGGCACGTTGATTTTGTAGGACCACTGCTGCCAATGAATCTATCTGGTCTTGGACTTCTACCAGGGTTTCAGCAATTTGGTTCAGGCTTTCTTGAAGCTCCTCTGATAATTGCTGAAACTGTATTACTGAGTGTGTCACTCCACCTATACCTGTTCCAACTGCAGTTCCTATCCCCATGATTACTAATAGTGGGACTAGGATTGGTGCCCGTTTCTGAACATGTCCCATGAGAGGAACAGGGATGGTATGTTCTCCACTGACAACACCTATTTTAGGAAAAAGGTGTACTAGTGTGCATGTTCCTGTCCAATTTGTTGGCAAACATAAATACACATCCTTCCTGCATAAGAAGAATACTCCTTTTTCCCTTACACACATGCCTATGTTCATGGAGAAAGAATGGGTCCGATGGTTCTTTTCATTAGTCCAGACCCCCAAAGTCCCTGCCACAAACATTCCAGCCAGCGGCTGTAATGGGACTTCTAGTGAAGGGTCCTTTTGCTTATCTCTGAGGATTGGGCCTTCAAAAAGATACCGGGAGGTAGTATTCCCAGGGGGAAAGAGGACACATAAACCTGTGCTGGACCTAATGGAGAGCCATATCGGGAAGCGAGCGGGCTGGAATAGACTGGGGCACCTTTCCTTGGATACATTCCAGGACTCCTTCCCTCCTCCCCATCTTGTGATGATGGCAGTTGGTGGTAGTGAGAAAGTGACCTTATGGTGAAATGAGTGGTGGGCAGAAGGAGAAATACCTCTGATTAATTTTACATCCATAAGGTTCATTCTAGGGCCAAAGTATATTTCTGATGGACATTGTTCTTCCGTCAGGGACCCTACAGGCCTACCAGATGTCTGATGTCTCTTTACACACAGAGAGGGTGTTCCTATGATTTCTACACCGGTGGCTATAGGGCCAGATATTGGAAGGCGACTTATTCCCAGTCTTTTGAATGCGTTATAAAAATCTCCTTGCCTTTGATGTTGCTGCTTTGTTTTTAATATCCCTTTTAAGGACTAGGGTAGCTTTTGTCCTTTCCCAGAGATCTTGCTCAACTGGAACAGCATGATAAAATGAAGGACTAGCAGACAAACACAACCAGCAGTTTTGACCCAAGGCAGAATCAGACTGATTAACAAGACTTTGACCTAATTCCAGTATCCTTGACATGTAGTTCCCTTTCTTTAATTGTTGCAGGGGTCCGTTCTCTCTTTGTTCTATTCCCCCCTTTACCGAGATTGTCAAACTCCTGATCCCAGGTCTAGGAGTTGGTTTAGGACTAAGGTACCCACTCCACCTTCTGATGCCACATTGTTGGCGGGAGTGGACTTGACCCAAAGTGTGTCTACTTGGTGACCTGATGCTGCTTCGTTCCTTGGGGTTCTCAACATCTCTGGATACTTCCTTATGGATAAGGGGGATTTCTTGAGCATTCTCACAACAGTGGGAACTATTGTTCAAGATATTATTACGTAATTACGTAATAGACCCTTTGCTAAAAACATCCAAAGCCATAAAAAAACCCATAATCACTTCCTTTCAACACACACACATACACACACACACACACACACACACGGCCTTAATATCACAACACCCTTATCTTACAAACTCACCACATCAGGAAGAGGGTTAGGGATATGCGTAACTTGAGAAAGAGCAGTATCAACCTCAGTCCTAGGCTTCCCACAGAAAGGGCTAGGATAGTAGCTGCAAGCACATTTTCTTATAATAATGTGAATAAAGAGGGTCCTTCAGTGTTCATGTAGCTGACCCTGCATCGTCTACATTACATAAACAGAATTTTGTTTCTTGTTCATCTACTGAAGCTGAATATGCTTGTGTTTCAGATGCATGTAATTCTCTAACTTGGTTTGATGCTTTGGTCACAAATATCTGGACACATCCGATTCGACCAATCACCGTGATGGAAGACAATGAATCAGTGGTTTATATTTCTGAATCACATTTCACAGGTTCTAGGTCCAGACACATTGACATCGGTTATCAAAACATAAAACAATTAGTGAAACAAGGTTTTGTTAAATTGCAGTATGTATCTACACATGATCAGATTGCTGACATGCTCAACAAACCACTTCCAGCAGCTCAACACGGGTATCTGCGTAAGATGTGCCTTATTTGATGATGTACCTGATGTCCGCTCAACTGGCAAAGAAGGGATTGTCACTGCGTTTTTTAATTTGCCAGCTGTGCTTTTTTTGAACTATAACATTTACCGTAGATGCTCAGAACTCTTATCTTTAAGCTAACTACATATGTCAGCATTCCTTCATCTTCTCCTAATCTTCTTTTGTTCTCCTGCCAAGAGATCCGGCAGGAATGCTGCCAAAATGTAACTAATTAGCCAGTAAGATATTTTTTTATTTTCTTTACAATAAAATGAGTTTCTTAGAATATATCTCGGGCTTATTTTGCTTATCAAGCTTATTTCGTATACTTCAAGGGAAATGCCACGATCCACCTCTAATTAAGTGCAATTACTCCAGGAGGGGAACAGGGTTTCAATGCCACCCTGACACTGTTGCTTCCCTCTGCATTGGGGGGCAGGGGGGACATATGCCTCCAATCAATTGCATCTTTCCTGCATTAAGATCTAAATCCTTCATAAATCCTTTTCCTCCCACCCCGTTTCCTCCAGGAATTGGCACAGGATTATCTCAAACTACCAGAGCAATCCACACACCTTTTTTTGCTGTTAATAGGGGACCAAATAGGTGGCCAATTAGGAAGACAAAAGGAGGGAAAAATATAACAAAAGATAAACACTGCCAAGAAAGGAATCTGTCTGTTGCAGGAAGATGTAAAATCTAAGGGTGTATGTGGAAATTGGGATCGTAGAAAACACCCAGGAGCATAGAAGAATCCAAGGCAGATGCATAAACAAACATCTTGAATGTATTTAATCATATAACAAAACATTAACTATTTACAAAGGCTTTCTTAATGTTCATTTTAGTATGGGGGCACACAGCATGTGTGACCACCCTGATCAAAGATCATCTCTCACTGAGAACAAACATAAGAAGAGAGCTTGGTGGAAAGGTTAGAGGGGGTTTTATACTCAGTGTAAGCCCCTCCTTTCCACAAAGGGGTGGAGACACTTTCTGCCTCCACTAGTGTCTGAATGACACATGTGCCAATGGCTTGCAAATACTTGACAGTTCCCCTCCTTGTGAGCCAATGGCATGCAAACATACAAATGCAATGTACAACAGATTTTACCATGTGAGACATAACTTTTTACACAGATCTTTGTGCCTATGCGCTGGTAGAGGTTTTGTGAAAATATCAGCCATTTGATATTTGGTCTGACAATGTAATAAAGATATAAACCCCATCTCTACTAGTTGCCTAACATTTTGATAGCGGATATCAATATGTCTGGACCTCTTTCCCACCGCATAGGCTTTGGCAATGCCTATGGCCCCGGTATTGTCTTCTATAATTTGGATGGGCAAAATCGGTGGTGTCCAGATGCTAGAAATTAAGGCATCAAACCATATCAGATCGTTTCCTGCCTCTGACAGGCATGCATATTCGGCCTCAGCGGTGGAGCACGAAACAAATTTCTGTTGCCCCACATGCCAATGGATGGGTGCTCCATTTAATAGTACCAAGAAGCCTGAAGTACTCCTACGTGTCTTGGTATCTCCGGCCCAGTCCGCATCTGCGAAGCATTTTAATTGGGCCTTGTCTCTATTCTCAGGTTCCAAGCGAAGCACGTAATCTGCTGTGGTCTTGAGATACCTTAATAGCTTTTTAATGGCCAACCAGTGGAACTGGGTAGGAAGTTCCACTTGTCTGGCTAGCAGGTTTATGGCCAGAGCAATGTCTGGATGGCTCCAGTTACTTATATATAGTAATGAGCCGACCACTGATCTAAATAGAGTATTATTTTGGAACTCTGGGCTATCCTTGTGTGCCAATCCATAATAGTCAGTCTGCATTGGGATAGCCGTTGGCTTGCTATCTTCCATTTTACATTTCACCAAGAGTTCCTCTATCTTCTCCTTTTGGGAGAGAGCAAAACCTTTTGGTGTAGTGATGATTTGTACGCCTAGGTACTTGTCCACATATCCTAAAGATTTTAGAGTGAACTTTTTTTGTAGGGTCCTGGCAAATATAGTACATCCCTCCTTGTCAGGCCCTATATATAAAAGGTCATCGACATACACTAGGACTTTCTCCAGCCCCCCTTTGGTATCCCTTGTGAAGGTACATTTATCAGCTGGAGATGGATGGAAACCCAGTGATTTGAGAGTTTTGGTCAGGCATTTGTACCACAGTCTGCCTGATTGTTTTAGGCCATACAAACTTTTCTGCAGAAGCCAGGTGTGGCCTTCCTGCTGCTGGAATCCGGGGGCACCTCTGACGTAAATTTCTTGTTTCAGTTGTGCATGTAAGTAAGTAGTTTGCACATCGAATTGAAAAATGTGTTCCCCATGTGCTGCTGCGGTGACCAAAGCAGCCCTCACACTTTCCGCTCTCACAGTGGGAGAGTATGTTTCATCAAAGTCCTGCAAGTAGCGCTGTGCGTAGCCTTGTGCTACCAGCCGGGCCTTATAGAGGAGTTTGTTGTTGGGCATTGGCTTGACCTTGTAGACCCAACGGGTGCCAATTGCTTTCCTCTCTTTGGGGACTTCCATGGGGATGAAGACTTTCAATTTTTTGAGACTGTCCATTTCCCGCTCCATTGCTACCCTCCACCTACGCTTTTCTTCCTCGGGAAGCTGGAGGACATCTGTGTAAGTTTTGGGGGCCGTGGTAACGCTGTTGACCAAGGCAACACAGCCAATGTCCAACCTTTTGGGTGGCACCCCTTTATTGGAGCGTTTTGACCGTCTGGGAAATTGCCACTCACCATCACCATTGTCATCTGGAGCATCGGTGTCAGAATTGGAGCTGCTGGAGGTATCTTTCCAATCAAAATGGGGCGGGCCTCTGTCCAAGGCGCTACGAAGATATGGTCGTTTAGGTGAGGCAGGAGGTGTGAAGTCACCCAGGGATTCCTTGTCTGAATCATCAGAGTCAGGTAGGGATTCATCACCATCCGGATCTTCGCTGGTCTGTTGTTTGGAGTTCGTTGGTTCATCCTCTTCAGGTGGTGCTGGTTGTTCAGTGTCGCTTCTAATGGGGGAATAACCGGGTTCGTTGGAATGAATTTTTGACCAATTTGACCCCTCCTCAAAGGAAGCTGATCTAGAGACAATGACACGGTTATTTTTGTCTACGAACCTAGAGGCCTTGCTGCCGGTTGCATAATCTATAAATCTGAGCCTCCTCGATGCCTTGCCCCCCTTTCTTCTGAGGTGCTTGGGAATATGGACCCAGGCATAGGAACCAAAAATTCTCAGGTGTGAGAGGCTAGGTTTCCTTCCATGGACCAGGAAGTATGGGGTTTGGTCAATGGCACTACTCCACGTCCTGTTGACTAGATAATTAGCCATTTTGACCGCTTCTGCCCAAAAGACTTGGCTCATGTCAGCATCTGCAAGTAGGCAGTTCATGACATTCTGCAGCACGCCATTTCTCCTTTCAGAAATACCATTTTCCGAAGGAGTTCTAGGAGATGATTTAAAATGGAGGATACCTCTCTCCTTCATCCACTTTTCAAAAGTCTTGGATGTAAACTCAGTCCCTCTATCGCTCTGCACCTGAGCGATGGACACCTTGTGTTGCGTTTGGATCTGGTTGTAAAGATATTTGAAATTGGTAAAGACTTCAGTTTTGTCCTTTAAAATAAATACATGGCCATAATGAGAGTAATCATCTACTACCGTTAAAAAAATAACGCCCCCTGTCAAGGGAGGGTCTAAAAGGACCAACCAAATCCGTCCTTGCACGACGGGAAGAGACCTTAGGTATAGCAGCAGTTTTAGATTTTGCTGCCTTACAGATGGCACATTCCAAATAGGTATTACAATTATTTATCTTAAGCCCATCAGAAAAATTTTGCATTTTCTTAATTACCGGGAAGCTGGCATGGCCGAGCCTGTGGTGTAATATATGAGCACAATCCAAATGTAAAGGTTTACCCATGCATACCTTGTCAACCTTATGTATCTTATCATTACAAGCTTTGGACTGTTCAGTAATGACAGTAGGCACTGGATTAATGGTCACCTTAGACTTCCTCAGGGTTGGCTGAGGAGTTGTGACTTTAATGGGCTCAGCCTTAATGGCTTTGGATGTCCTAGGAGCTGGTTTAAAAGCTTCATTGGTTTTAGGTCCAGGGTCCTTGAGTTTGGACAACCTGGGGGCTGGCACAGAAGCTTTGTGCTCTATCTGGGCATTAGCTCCCTGAGCCCCCTTGTTAGGTTTCTTGTGCCTTTTGACCTTTGCTTTTGGGGAAAAATAAGGCAAATTGTTGATTTTTACAATATCACCAACAACATCCCCACTTTTGAAAACATAACCTCCATCCTTCTCAAAAACCAGTGTTACATTTTTATCCTCAGTCAATTTTAAGATACTTAACAGGTTGTTCTTTTTTTTTTTATTGAAAAAGTTTTAACAATACAAATTTTTCCCCCTTTCCCCCCCCCC
>WNWU01013595.1:0-16714 GCA_012654045.1 Ptyas mucosa | reverse complement strand
CCAAATTCTCCCCGTTGGTGGGGTCCGAAAGGAGCCAAAGCCTCCCAAAACATGGCTGCCATTAAGCTGGGGCAGCCAAGGAACACCTAAGACTGGAGCTGGACTGGAATTAGTGAACAGTGATTAGAGCTGGGTGAGAAGATTTTTTTTTATTTTATTTTTTTTTTTTTGCATTTAGTTCCCTAAACTTAAAGGAAAAAAGAAGAAAATCCAGAGAAGAAACGAGACTCTTGGAATTACCTTTTTTAAGCGGTGAACAACCATAGAGAGAAAAATCCTAGACCCAAATGAAAGGAACTGAGAAGAGAAAAGCTAAAGATTTTTTAATCAAAGAAAATTGGATTTTAAATTGGGTACGTGTTGTTGTGGAAAAGCATTAGAATATGCTGGAACTATGTATCTGAATTGATTTGAGTATTTAATTCTGTCTCTATAAATTGAATTAAATTTGAATTTGAATTTACCACATTTGAAACAACGCTGAAACTTCTGTTGATGCTGTCATCTACTGGTGAATGGAATATACTACACCTCTACAAATCTAGGAAAATTTTGACAGAAGAAACAAGCAACATTTTTTGAAGGATTGGGGTGATACTACCTGCCCTATAATTAATTAATTTACTCTTATGATAAGAAAGAGTTTTAACTAAAGTAAAGTGACTTTTGTTGTGTGGAAACTGTCTGGATTATTTAAATGGAATTGATTAATAACCCTGAGATCTTAAGAGCTATGATTATTAAACTCTGATCAGCAAAACTGGAACTGAATAAATTGTTTGTGGCCCTGACTAAAAATGGACTTATTAAACTAAGATAAGATGCCTTTTCAGGGGGAAATGAGTGAGATTTCAAGAGACATGCCATGGATGTTTCAAAGCATTAGGGATACCATGACAAAAAAACTAAAGAGAGATAAAAGACTTAATCCAAAGTATGAGTGACAAAGTAGAAAATATGATACAATTGGCAATGAATAAAGATCAAAGTGTACAGGAAAGAGATTGGGAGGCAGTGGAAAGAATGGAGGAAAAGGTAGAACAGACAAATCACCAAATAAAACAAGAGGATGAGAAAAAATTTTGAGAGATATAAAAACAAAATTAGAATTGGATAATCTGGAAGATGCTTTTGAAAGGGAAATAGGAGTATGGGTGGATACTCTAGGGATTTGGCAGCTTAGGAGGATAGAGATGGGAGAAATATTTAGATGGAATAATGAAGATACAGATGTTGACAGAGACAAAGATCCAAGAAAGGAGTATGGGAAGGAAACTAAAAAAAGAATAAGAATTGAAATATTAAAATGGGCAAGGGATGATGGATAGAATAGAGCTATTTTTTCATTTTTCATTTTTCTTTCTTCTTTTTTCTAATATGATGATGGCCTGATTAAAAACTAGAAATAGAGGTAGAAATAAAAATATACACCTTTATGTTAAAGACTATGTATTAACATAAATATGTGTCTTAATATTAGAATTAGAATTACTATGAGTGACCTGACTAGAAGGTAGAAATAAGAATTAGGGTGAATATTAGTAGTTATAATTTCTATATAAATTGAAAATAAGTAATAATTAGATGGAAAGATGAGAGATTGAAAGATGGTATTACTATGTATGTGCAAGAAGATCATTGACATCAGAATGGAACACTGAAATATTGAATAACGACTTTAAAATAATTAAGTACAAACCCAATAAACCTTGGAAAAAACCTATTAATTTAATTAACATAAAAAGTATCTCCTGAGAGCCATGATGGCATAGTTAGAATGCAGCATTGCAGGCTAATTCTGCTGACTACCAGCAGTTCGATTCTCACTGGTGCAAGGTGGATTCAGCCTTCCATCTTTCTGTGGTAGGTAAAATGAGGACCCAGATTGTTGGGGGCAATATGCTGACTCTGTAAACCACTTAGGAAGGACTGTAAAGCACTGTGGCGGGGTACATAAGTCTAAGTTCTAAAATGGCACACTGAGCAGTGGGTGGTTTTTGTTGTTGTTTTTCCTCCCTGCTGACAAACAGCTGACTTTGCTGCCAGAGCTGGTTCCCCAGATTTGAATAGGAGCTTCTAGGAATAACCAGTGATGACCTTGGATGACTCTGTACTTGCCTGAGAAGAGAAAACTAGAGGATTGTGATTCTCTGTAAAAGCAGCCAGAGGATCAGATCTCCAACTTTTCTATTCGCTGATTGTGTTTTTAGGTGCAGTTCTGTTTTTAACATCACCTTTTGAAGTTAAATTGTTAATAGTTGACTGAATGCCCATTTGCTTTCTACCCCTTTGCTTGATTGCAAATGTAACCTTTTATTTTTTCACTCCAGATTTTTAAAAACATTTTCTCTTTACCGCAAGGAAATCAGTAGCCTCAGGGAGTTTTTTTCTTTGCAGTGAAAGTGACTTGATCTGATTCATACTGGATTTTTACTCTATGGAGTTTCCTTTTTTTTTAGTCTTTCTAAAAGAATTCCATTGTTTTGTTTTGTTTTTGTATATATTCTTGTATTTTTATTTTTAAAAAGGTGGAAACTCTCTTTTTTTTTTCCTTCTCTCTGTTGTGAAAATTATTATTGAACATCTATTCTCTCTGTCCTTGAACACTCTACTGCAAAAGTTTGAATAAGAGAAACCTGGACTTAATAAAATCAACATAATAATAAATGAAGGAGTTTGAATATTTTACATTATATATTCTCTACAATGCCCCTAAAAAGAAATATAAAAAAGAAATGGGAGTCAGATGTTTTTAACATTAAAGCCTTCTTAGAAACTTTTGAAAAAACAATGTTTACCAATTTACAAGTTTTAAGTGAAAAATTAGATAAAATGAATTCTTAATTATTTCAAATCATCCTAAAGAAGACATCCAGGTATAGGCAACAATAGTTAAATCAATCCTGCAATTGGATGGACTGGAAATTAATTTGATGTTGATAGGTTTTTTGCATTATTAAGAATCAATTGATGGTATTTGATCTGAAAGGATCAGAGATGATAGTTGTAATGGGTTTTTGAGAGATTACAATGTGCTTTTGAATTTTCTGTGAATCAAATACAATAATAAATTGTTAACAGAGGACTTCAAATTTTAGGTTTGTTGTTGGAATCACCTTTTAACTGTTTTTATATAGTAAATTGATGGTAGGTCAAATAGTTCAATTGATAATAGATTTCTATATTTGCGATATTTTTAATGTCATATAGTAATTTTGCTAATTTAGATTGAGAAGTTCATAAATTATGGACCTGTTTTGCAAGGGAAAAACAATTATTTTTGCTGAAATATATTTATCAGTATTCCGGGGGGGGGGGGGGGTGGGTGGCATTTTTCATGTATGTTTTAATATTTTGTCCTATACATTTGCTTTCCTTTGTTTTGTTTTCCTTTTTCTTTTAACTTTGGAAACAAATAAAAAAATATATACATAAAAAACAGTATGCCTCAAAGTTCAAAATAGTTCATAGAATCACACCTATAATTAGTTGATAAGCAGCCACTTCAAACTTCAGGTGTTGAAAATAACAGCAGGTTGAAGAGGCCCTGGCTTAGAATCTTCAAAATGGTCCAAACCAATTTCTTTCTTTTTTTCACTGTCTGCATGTTGTCTGTGTGCAGGTATGGGTGGTTTGTGTTTGTACTTCCACTTTCTTTCAATACTTTAATGCCTTTGAACTAATGCCATTGGGGGAAAATTGTTTTGTATTTCAGAAGCTACTTTGTCATTTTCCTCATTGACTTTAAACTAAATAAGATCAGAATGGGTTACATATCTAACAGTTCATAGAGCTTCCATGTGCTTATTTTCCCTTCCATAATCTCACCAATTGGTAAAGATAAATTGCCTTAGTTAAAAGAGACCAAATCAACAAATGCACCAAGTATGACTTTTTGAATCATATCCCTATTAGAGTAATACTAGAATATTATATGAGGGCTAGAAGAGAAATACACTATTCACTCTATACACTATTCAACAAGTAATATTTTGAAGATAGGAAGAAGCACTGCTATTATTAGCCTGGCCTTCTGACAAATTGCCATAAACTATTACAAATGCTTTATGAATCACAATGTGAACTTCAGAAGAAGAATAAAAGAATTTGGTGCAGTGTGTGAATGCATGACGAGTTTTCTACTCAATAGCCAACTTCTTACACTTCAAAAGAAGAGAAAACTAATTAATAGAAAATTCCCAATAATATTATAGGTATGAACATTTTCAAAAACTTGTCACTTTATAATCCTGTTGCTTAACTCTTCTCCCTCCACCCCAATTATTTTGCACTTACTATTATGAAGGGGAAAAAAAATAGAACTCCTTACATCACTTCATTGATCAATGTCCAAGAAGGATCTTCTGTGAAGAAAGGGCTGTTATGAAAGAAGAAGGCTTGAGGGACAATTGCCCCCAAAATAACATTTCCTGGCTGAGCAAATTGATGGGCTATAGGAAGAGGGTCATCAGGTATGCTACAATTGATAGCATAAGTTTTGCATGTAATACAGAACAGGAACACAAGAAGCATCATTGCTATCAACTCCATCCCAGTGTTGATAATTTCCTTAAAAACATAGGTGTCCCTCCACAGAAAGATATCCTATCTCTACCCTATTAAACTACGTGGCATCGTTTTTATTACCTTACATTTATGGCCTATATATTGAGATGAAATAGAGATAAAACAGCTTGGAATATGAAATGAGGATTGGAATAGAAATGCTTAAAAAGATAGCTCTCTATATACTATTCAACAAATTATATTTTGAAAATAGGCAAAAGCACTCTCAGAAGGCTGACTTTCCAAAAATTGAGAATAATATCATCAGTAATGCTAAAGAAGGAACCCGTAATTTTGACAACAATTGGGGAAACAATTAAGTCCTCTTCAATTCTCAATATTTTGCACATCTCTCCCGAGAAAAGGGCTATATGTTTGTATTTAATGAGTAATTTGCTTTGATACTTTCAATACCATGAAAATGCCATGGGCAATAAATACAATAAATTGATAGCAGTGATTAAAAGTACCATAATTTCTGGAATATAAGACGCATCATCCCCCCCCCCCGGACGCCCTAAAAATGGGTGAAAATTGCAGTGCTTCTTATACACCAAATGTTGGTGAAGCCCCGCCCACCCACCAGCCCCCACCCTTCATATGTTTTTAGCTTCTGCACATTGTGTTTTCAGCCTCCGCACACTTCATTTTAGACCCATTCCAGGAGGCAGGAATCAGCGGCGATCCCTGCTGCATGGAACTGGTTCAAAATGCAACACACACAGGTCAAAAATGGGACATGTGGAGGCCGAAAATGTGATGTACAGAAGCTGAAAATGTGACATACAGAGGCGGAATTGGCAGCAATCAGTGGTGATTGGTGGCAATTGATGGTGATGTGCTGTGGGAATCCTGGCAGCCTGGAACAGATCTAAAACTTGATGACAGGTTTTGGAACCCCGAGAGATGGCATGCAGTGAAGAGAGGGTTGAGGGGCTTTTTATCAAAAAAAATTTTTAAAAATTTAAAGGGACCCGGGAGGAGGGGTGGAGACTGTAGAGGTGGACCTGGGGGGGTCCATATAGCCACGGAACAAGGGAGGGGGACTGGCCCGGCAGTCAATGGTGCCATGGGGGGTATGAATTCTGGGGGTAAGAGGGCTATCAGAATGCTCTCTTGAGGGCTTTTTTATTAATACGCTGAGTGGGAGGGGCAGATATGGTGGGAGCAGGGGGAGCAGGGGGCCGCATCATGTGGCGGGGGCATGCACTTGCTACCTTTGAGCGATTGCATGCCCCAGTCCCCTTAGCTCATCCCGTTCCCAGGTTGCTCAGAATCTCAGGGCCCGAGTCTCCGGCTGTTGTTATGCAATGCCAGGTCTGTAATAAATCCCCCCCCCTCATTTGTGACCTTATTCAAGAGGGGGGAGCGGACCTGGCAGATATTACGGAGATCTGGTTGGGCCATGAAGGGGGGATTTCCCTTGTGGATATGTGCCCACCAGGCTTCCACGCATTTCATCAGCTGAGAGCTCAGGGCAGGGGCGGGGGGGTAGCGGTTATTATAAAGGAAGGTCTTGATCCGAGGGAGGCCACTGTACCTCAATTAGCCAGATGTGAGTCCCTTTTTGTGAAGTAGGGTCATGGGATGCAGATGGGTTTGTTGGTCACGTACCTGGCTCCCTGCCACGTGGCAACGACCCTGCTGGAGCTCCTTAATGTCATAGCTGGGGTGGCGGTTGATACCCCCAGACTTCTGGTCATGGAGGATTTTAACCTGCCATCTATCAGTGAAACATCTGAGGTAGCTCGGGAGTTCATGGCTTCCATGACGGCCATGGACCTGACTCAAGTAATTCATGGCCCTACTCACATAGGTGGACATACTCTGGATTTAGTTTTCATCTCTGGTCAGTGGTTGAGTGGTTTTGATATAGGGGATATAGGTATTGAACTCTTGTCATGGTCTGACCACTCAGTCCTTGGACTTGACTTTCTGACCGCCACACCCTGCCGCAGGGAGGTGGAACCGACCAGGTGGTTCCAACCCAGGCGCCTGATGGATCCTGATAGGTTCCAGATGGAGCTTGGGCCATTTCCCAAGATTCTGGCTCACGACTCGGCTGAAGACCTGGTGGCTGCCTGGGATAGTGCGGCTGCTGGGGCTTTGGACCATGTCGTGCCTTTGTGGCCTCTGACCCAGCACCAAACTCACTTAGCTCCTTGGTTTTCCAAGGAGCTGAGGGAGATGAAGCGCCGGAAAAGATGCCTAGAGAGCGGTTGGAGGGCCAGCCAACCTGACACTGGTAAGGTCTCATATTAAGACCTACCTAGTGGCAATAAAAGTGGCAAAATCTAGCTATTTTGCTGCTCTTATCGCATCATCAGATAACCGCCCAGCCACCCTGTTTAGGGTGACCTGCTCCCTCCTCCATTTGGGAGTGTGAGATGACCCCTTGCAGGGTCGAGCTGAGGATTTTGTACAGTATCTGCATGATAAAATCACTCAGATTCGGGAAGACTTGGCCGCTGACTGGGTTAGTTCAGACGAGATGACTGAGGCAGGTCCTGAGAATATTATCTGGGAGGAGTTCAACCCTGTGGCTCCTGAGGATGTGGACAGGATCTTGGGATGGCTGAACGCAACCATATGTTTATTGGACCCGTGTCCCTCCTGGTTGGTACTGGCCTCCCGGGAGGTTACACAAGGCTGGCTCCAGGGGATTGTTAACGCTTCTTTGAGTGACGGTGTCCTGCCGGCCGCCTTGAAAGAGGCAGTGGTGAGGCCCCTCCTCAAGAAGCCCTCCCTGGATCCAGCTGTTTTGGCCAACTATCGTCCAGTCTCCAACCTTCGTTTTATTGCAAAGGTTGTTGAGAGTGTGGCAGCTTCCCCAGTACCTGGATGAAGTTGTCTATTTGGATCCGCTCCAGTCCAATTTCAGGCCTGGGTACAGCACAGAAACGGCATTGGTCGCGTTGGTGGATGATCTCTGGAGGGCTCGGGGTGGGGGTTATTCCTCTATCCTGGTCCTGTTAGATCTCTCAGCGGCTTTTGATACCATCGACCATGGTATCATGTTGCGCTGGTTGGAGGGACTAGGGGTGAGGGGCACTGTTTTGTGGTGGTTGTCCTCCTATTTCTCCAACCGGTCGCAATCTGTGTTGACAGGGGGGCAGCGGTCAACCCCGAGGCGCCTTGCTTGTGGGGTGTCACAAGGGTCAGTCCTCTCACCCCTCCTGTTCAACATTTATGTGAAGCCGCTGGGTGAGATCATCCGTGGTTTTGGGGTGGAGTTCCATCAGTACGCTGATGACACCCAGCTGTACATCTCCACCCCAGACCATCCCAGTGATGTCCCAGTGCCTGGAGGCCGTGTGGGTCTGGATGGGGAGAAACAGGCTTCGACTCAACCCGTCCAAGACCGAGTGGCTGTGGCTGCCAGCGTTCCGATATAGCCAGCTGGTGCCATCACTGGTTATTGGGGGCGAATCACTGGCCCCCACGGAAAGGGCTCGCAACTTGGGCGTCCTCCTAGACTCACGGCTGTCTTTAGAAGAGCATACAATGGCCATGGCCAGGGGGGCTTTCTATCAGGTTCGCCTGATATTCCAGTTGCTCCCCTTTCTAGATCGGGACTCCCTACGCATGGTCATTCAAGCACTCGTCACTTCTTGTCTGGACTATTGTAATGCTCTCTACATGGGGCTCCCCTTGGGGTACACCCAGAGGCTCCAATTGGTGCAGAATGCAGCCGCGCGGGGGATTATGGGAGCGACGGGGCTGGTACACAGAGGCAGAATTTTTTTTCTTGTTTTCCTCCCCAAAAACTAATGTGCGTCTTATATTCTGGAGCATCTTATACTCCGAAAAATACAGAATACTGGGTAAATCTAGTATACTAGGTTCATTTTCATGCTACATTAATAACCCATCAAGATCAAAGAAATCTTTTGGTAATTTGCCCTGGGTGATTTTAATATTTTTATGAGAAGTTCTGTTGAATTGTGGGTGATCACTGTATTCCAATCCACCCTCAGACACCAACTTTCATAAGAAAACCTGTTAATTCTTTATAGATTATTTATAAAATACTATTTTATCCTCAGTTGGAACATAAATTCCCAGTATCAAAGTTTTAATTCCATGTGAATTAATTTCCATTCCATCCAATCTGCCATGCTCATCAGTCAGTACAATTCCTGCATTCATTTGGAAATTTATATACAAAACAACTCCTTTTCTTTCTCTTTCTTTCTTTCTTTCTTTCTTTCTTTCTTTCTCTCTCTCTCTCTCTCTCTCTCTCTTTCTTTCTTTCTTTCTTTCTTTTCTTCTTTCTTTTTCTTTCCTTTTTTCCTGCAGAAATACATTCTTCACCCAAAATTTATAAGTCAAATATTAATATCTTTCTAATAAAATGTAATAGAATATCTAACTGCAGGAGTGTAGTGGGAGAGTTTGGGCAATGCAGTGTTTTCCCAACATGCAGGATTAAAAGTTCAGCATGTTGGGTTATAGTTAGTTATGGGAGGGGGTGTCATGGCATGTTTAATCAGACACACTTTCAAAAGCTGGCCATCTATTTTTTTTTTAACTTGCATCAGAGTGCTCAAAGTTACTGCAGGGATGTTTCTAGCCTGTTGCTTGAACCACTAAATCAAATTGGATCTACATTTATTTTATGCTTTTATGAATTTGATTAAATTTAAAGTATAGATATTGATTAAATACCTAGTACTATTATGTGCATTTGTGGACTGCTATTATGGGTTATATGTTTATTTAGAGTCAGAGACTATGATGCTGTTTATTTGTATCATTTATTTATTAGATATGTATTTTTTTATGTATACATATCTAATAAATTTTATATTAAGGTTTGCATCTCCTTTTAGTTAAACTAAAACAAGAGATTATGTTATTATATAATTGTACCCATATCAAAGAGAGGTATATTTCTTTGGGTGAGTTTTAAGCTTTTCTCATTGTCACCCCCTGCCTACTTTTTCCTATTTGTTGTAATTTTATATTTCAAATTTAATAAACAATTTAAAACTTACATACAGGTAATCATCATTCACATTAAACTGAATAGGACATTTCCATCCTTTCAAGTTGAAGCATATCCCCTTTTAAGGATTTCTTTTCTCCAAATCAAAGATGCTTGAAAGATTATCTTTCTCAACTTTTGCACGGATGGATAAACTCCATATACAAAATATACATGAAGTTTTTGATCCATTAAAAAAAAATCTTAATGCTATTGAAATCAAGTGTATGTATTCATCGACATAGGTCAACTGTGGTCTTCTAAGTATGAAAGCATAACAAATGTTGTTTGGAGAGAGCAATGGTACAATTTTCAACAAACTCATGGGCTCAAAATCATCATCCATAGCCAAGAGATCAATCCATGTCCATCCAAAGTGCTAAGTGTATTGATAGACGTTTGGAACCATCTGGTACAACAATGGTAAAATATTTTTGTTACCATATATTAGTGTAAATGTTCAATAAGCAAGCTGAAATAAAGTATACAGCACATACCTGGAAAAATAAGAAAGAATATTAAGCATACTTTGTAAATTAAAAAGAAATATTTTGCAAATTAATACAATGCAAAATCCTTGTAGTGAAAGTGTAATGTAAATCTAAATCAAGTCAAGACACTTTCAGTACCCAAGAATGCAACCTTCAAGATTCCTCTTTCTTTTGCTAAATTTGTTGTCTAACAGTTCCTAAACATCATACATACACACCCGGGCACAGGCACAGACACAGACCCACAGACACATACACAGACACATACACAGACACATACACAGACACAGACACAGACACAGACACAGACACAGACACAGACACAGACACAGACACAGACACAGACACAGACACACAGATACACACACACACACACACACATAATTTCATATAAGGCTTACGAAGGCTTTTGACTTGGTTAGCAGAGACAGCCGTTATAAAATTCTCCACAGGATTGGATGTCCACCTCAGGTCCTCAGCATCATCAGGTCCTTTCATGAGGAAATGAAGGGCACTGTAGTTTTTGATGGCTTAACATCAGATTCCTTTGATATTCCAAATGGAGTAATCAGGGCTGTGTCCTTGCACCAACTTTATTCAGGATCTTTTTTGCTGTCATGCTGAAACATGCTTTTGAAAGTGCAACAGAGGGTATTTACCTCCAGACCAGATCAGATGTAAAACTCTTTAATCTCTCTAGATTGAGAGCAAAGTCTAAAGTCCAGCTGAAATAGTTACGGGATTTCCTCTTCGTTGACGATGCTGCCATCACTGCTCACTCTGCTGAAGACCTTCAACAATTTATGGACAGTTTTAGCAAGACCTGCCAAGACTTTGGACTAACAATCAGCCTGAAAAAAACACAAATCATGGGTCAGGATGTCCCTGTATTACAATCTCTTCACAAGAACTGGAGGTTGTCCATGACTTTGTGTACCTCAGCTCAACTATCTCTGACACTCTCTCTTTAGATACTGAGCTGAATAAATGTATTGGTAAAGTGGCCACCACATTTTCCAGACTTACAAAGAGGATATGGCTTAATAAGAAGCTGATGGAACATACAAACATCCAGCTCTATAGAGCCTGCGTCCTGAGCATACACTTGTACTGCAGTGAGTCTTGGACCATTTACGCATGGCAGGAGAGAAAGTTGAACATCTTTCATATGTGCTGTCTCCAACGAATTCTTGCATCACCTCGCAGGACAAAGTTCCAAATAGCGCAGTCTTGGAATGTGCTGGAATTTCCAGCATGTATACTCTATTGAAACAATGAAGCTGGCTGGGGCAAGTCGTGAGAATGGCTGATGGTCAGATTCCGAAAGATGTCCTGTATGGAGAATTAGTGCAGGGAAAGTGCCTCAGAGGGAGACCACAGCTGCGATATAAGGATATCTGAAAGAGGGACCTAAAGGCCCTGGGAATGGACATTAACAACTGGGAAACCTTGACCTCTGATCATTCAGCTTGGAGGCTAAAGATGCAGCATGGCCTTCTCCAATTTGAAGAGACACTTGTTTAGCAGGCTGAGGCAAAGAGGCAGTCCTGGAACCAGCGAAATCTGGGGGGTGGGTAGCAGATAGAATGTATCTTCCCTCAGTGTGGAAGGGATTGCCACTCTGGAATTGGCCGTTTTAGTCACACTAGATGCTATTTTAGGACCTCTTTCCAGAGCACAATACCATAGTCTCTTGAGACTGAAGTATGCCAATGATATATAATTTCATATCTCTATATGTCAACTCTTGCAACTTTGGCCAATATATGAACACATCTGATGATGTTAATCAAAATTTAAATTCCATCATTCACATTAAACTGGATAGGACACATCCATTCTTTGATCTTGAAACACATCTCCTTTTAAACTTTTAAACTTCTTTTCCATAAATTTTATGCATAAATTAAGTTAAATCAAGATTGGGGAGATTTCTCAAAATTCCATCAGGGTGAATTAATGTACAAAGAAACCCAAGAAGAACAGTCCACAATTATCTAAAAATATTTCATTAAATACAGATACAGAAAGATAATTACTTTTCTTTTCTTATGAAATGTTCTTTCTTGTTTATCTCAGGTCTCAGTAAAATGATGTAGCATTTGGGGAAAAATATACACCCCAGTAAACCAGCACTGGAGGATAAGATAGAGAAGATCTCCACAGCTACCATGTATTTTCCTTTGGTGCTCAGGTAGGTTGGAACAAACGTCAACCAAACACTGCAAAAGACCAACATGCTGAAAGTGATGAACTTGGCCTCATTGAAACTGCTGGGAAGTTTCCTTGCTTGGAAAGCAATGTTAAAACTGACAATAGCTAGGAAGCCCATGTAACCCAGGACACAGTAAAACATGATTACTGAGCCTTCGTTGCATTCCATTATGATTTCTCCCTTCAGTGAGTGCAGATCTGTATCTGGGAATGGGGGAGAGGTACTCAGCCAAACTGTGCAAATTCCCACCTGGATGAAGGAACCCAAAAGGACAATAGAATTGGACAGTCCTTTCCCTATCCATTTCCTCAATCTGGATCCTGGTTTAGTTGCCATAAATGCCAGAATCACAGTAATGGTTTTTGCCAATATAGACGAAAGGGCCACTGAGAAGATAATGCCAAAAGTTGTTTGTCGGAGAAGACAGGTCACCATTTCACATCTTCCTATGAAGAAGAAGGAGCAGAGGAAGCAGAATAGAAGGGAAAGGAGGAGGATACAAGTGAGGCTCCAGTTGTTGGCTTTGACAATTGGAGTCTCTCGATGCCTCCAAAATAGTCCAACCACAAGGAGTGACATTAAAGAGAAAACAATAGCCAAAGTAACAAACAGGATTCCCAAAGATTCGTTATAAGAGAGATAGCTAAACACTTTGGGAATACATTGATTTTGGATATTGTTGGGATATTCATTTACTGGACACTTCATGCAGGCATCCATATCTGGAAAAAGAAAAAAGGAGATATTTTTTCCAATATAACGAACTTTCTATAAGTATAAAATATGTACAGAACAATTGATGTTGATAATTTAATGCCAAAACATAAATCAGTCTCATAACATAAATTTAAACCTGAGATCCTTTGTTATGCACAGATAATGTTGTTTGAAAAACAAAAGCAGATAAAAGGGGTTTCTGTTCTCTGTCTGCATTTGTACAATGAGGGGTTTACAAATAGATCCTTAAGTGCCATTCCTGTTTGGATGAGCAATATTTGCAATTTCAGAGACAAATAGGTTTGTAGAAATAAATATTATAAATACTTGATAATAAGAGATCAATTTGATGTGGTATTTTAAGGAACAGATAGAATAAGAAATTGGAGAACCCTATTTTGTCTAAACTATGGAAATCAATCAGAACAACCAAATTAAACGATTTAATGGATCATAAACTATTTTATTAGATTAAACTGTATTTTTACTGGAAAAGATTGTTACTGTTATTGCAGATGTGAAGAGAATAATGCTTCACGAAGTTATATTTTTCTGACATTGTATATATTAATTTGCCATTTGTATTTATTTGACCATGGGGTGGAATTTAATATTTTCAAATAGTTACATATTTACAAATTTTTGAACTACCTCTCTAATAAATAGAAAATAATAGCTGAATTGAATATCCCAACAAATATCAGTGTTTTCCCAAAGTGTTCCCCTGTCTTATAATGAACCTTTGGGATTTTTCTTTATTACATTGTCTATTCTTTTCTCTTTGCTTACAGCCCTTGTGCTTGGACTATTTTGGAGGCATCAAGAGACACTAGTTGTAAAAGCCAATGGAAATCATTTATACAATGGAAATGTGTATAAATTCTTTTTGCTTAGACACTTATTTAACCTTCAACAGTGGAAGGATAAGTATATGACCCAGATTACACAGTCCATTTAAAACTGATGTTGCCTTGGCCTATGAATAAATTCATTTAACATTCATTTAAGCATTTCTGGTTTAAACGACAATATGTCTTCATAAAAAAACTTTAGTTTAAAATTTTAATTACATATACATCTATGAGAAGGAGATATATGAGAGAGCAAAATAGAGGAAGATAGAGTGAGGGAAGAAAATATATTATTTTCTTCTTTTTTTTGTTTTGTTCCACATACATACATACATACATACATACATACATACATACATACATACCAGTGGTGGGTTGCAACCAGTTCGCACCGGATCAGGCAAACCGGTAGCAGCAGCACAAGTGAACCGGTAGCAACAGGATCTGGAAACCACCTCACATACATACATACATACATACATACATACATGCACCAGACTGGATTTTTGCTGTTCAGCTAGCCAAAGTCCTCATATCTTTTTGTCCTACCTATTTCATCAGAGATCTGTCCTTCTGAACAGGGCACACAATCATAGCAACAAAATTTCTCTCCTTCCTTCTTCTTTCTGCGGGAGCCTGGATAACAGTGGTCATTGCACACAGAAAGAGGAAGCACCTGAACAATAATAGGTATGAGAGAGTCAGAGGTTGAAATACCTCCATTAATACAAATTTCCCAAACAAGAACTCCCATCCAGGCTGAAGAAGCAGAAGAAAATGAAAATGAGGAAACTTGAGTTAATAAAAAGGAACTGGCCTTGACTTCTTTGGATGTTCTAGTAGAAGACTTGCAAGGGCAGAAAATTATGATAAATAGGATCTGACATGTGTTTGGATTAGTCCTAATGAATTCATTAGTTGTTTTTTTTTTAACATGAGCAAATGCAATCCAGATTCTTTTGCAGCCAAAATGTTTTCATAGGATCCAGACAGATGTTTGGATTAGTCCTAATGAATTCATTAGGTTTTTTTTACACATGAGCAAATGCAATCCAGATTCTTTTGCAGCAAAATGTTTAAAATCAAAATGTTATACTGTACTACAAGTAGGTCCTGACTTACAACCACAACGAGGTGCAGAATTTCAGTCATAACATGTTGCACTTGGAAGTTAGGACACTGAAAAATTTAATTTTGTGATCATTTTTAAAATTTTTGTAAAGAGAATCACATGATTGTTAATTCTCTCTGACAATCTGCTGATTTTACTGCCAAAGCTGGTTTTTTGGCAATGTTGCTCCCTAGATATAATGGGAGCACATAGGAATAACTCAATTAGTATTTCGGACAATCATGAACCCACCTAGGAAGAGGAATCTTGAAGGTTGCATTTTCCTGTGGGATTGATTGGAAAGTCATCGATCATCCATCTTTCGTTTTGATAGTTCATTTTCTTAAGCATGCCTAGGTTTCAACTTCACTTTTTTAAGTTTCTGTTTTTCTTTGCTTCTTATTTCTAAAATTTGCCTGGTTGAATGCTAATTTATTTTAACCCCCGCTGGATAAGGCATTTTAAAATGTCTTGTTTGGTTGATATTTTTTTCTTTGATTGTTGCTTTAAAAACATTTTTGGAGTCTTGTATTTTAACTTTCTTTGAATAATTTTTTTAAAAAAGTTTTTTAAAAAGAAAAGCTTTAAAAGACCAAAAAATCACTTTCTTCAATTACTGCCATGTATTTGACAATTGCTTGAAAAATTACTTTTGTTATTAATTGAGAATCTACAGCTTCTTCTCACCTGATTAAAGCTCCTGTGCCATACAATTTGATTGTCATTAAGAGTTAATTCTCTGCCTGGTGGAGCTCGAGGTTCCAATGTTCCAACCTTGATTCGAGAAAAGGAATTATTGGGAAAAGTAATCCAATTTACAACATCATAACCCATAATCAATTCTCTGTTTTCATCAAATGTAATAGTGTCTCCCATACTGTTGTTGAATACGATGCTTTTCAAGAAAGAATGAAACTGTATTTTTTTTAATAAAAAGAAAGAAATTAACAGCAAGACTTTGAAATCACAATCACATAAAATTATTTCAAACTGAACTATCCTGCTTTGAAAAATGAAAATGAGGATTATGGGTGTCTTCAAATCATTGTTGACTGTTGTCTGAACAACAGTCTGCAATATTTTAGGCAAGATGTCCAGAATCGCTTTGTCCTTGCACTTTAAAAAAAAAAATTACCTATGGTACATGTCAGCCAGGGATCACCAAAGTGGCTGACTGCCTTTCTGAAAGGATTTTTTTCGGGCGGTGTTAATTTGTCCTCAGGATACCTGAATGCCAGTATGCAATCAGGGGAGGCTTCTTTCCTGTCTCTACATGGTTTAATTGCTCATGGGAATCGAGCCATCAAGCTGCTGACCTCAACAGAGCGCAAGTTCAGTGTCTTACCACATGAGCCACCACGGCCCCCTCTTTCTAGGACTGAGAGAAAATGACTGGTCTAAGGTCACCAGCCGACCTTAGATAGGCCTAATTAAAAAACATGCAGGGTTTTTTGGTTGCATAGAATCTGAATGCACTTCACAATGATTATTCAAATAGTGCTTCTCAAATACCATTACAAAGTGGCCAATCTTCATTGATATAGATGGATCATCTACATTTCATAACCTAACCTGAACTTTAGAACTTTAGCACCTGAACTTTAGAAGGCATGGTATTACCTTTACTGCATTCTAAACCTCCAAATAACAAAAATAAGGCTTAATATATTATTGGTTTCCACTTCAACAACATTACTTCAGAGTTTGGCATGTTTTCTATGGAATCCAAAACAAATTAACATGTAAAACTACAGCTATTAGGGAAAACAACAATGG
>WNWU01013594.1:3163-32195 GCA_012654045.1 Ptyas mucosa | reverse complement strand
AGACATCCGGAGAGTCCCAGACAAAGTCCGTGGAAGGAAAAGGAAAAGCGGGGAGTGAAATACCTTGGAAAGAGGAGCTACAACTTGGGGAGGGGGGAAGAGAGTGGGAGGGAGAGAGAAAGAGAGAGAGAGAGGAGGAAGGAGGGAAGAAAGAGAAAATACAGGGAAGGGAGGCTTAACTGCCTTTATATCCTTGAACTGGGAAGACTGCAGGAGATTCTTGCAGGCACTGGAGATAATCTTTGGATCTCTCTGTCCAAGGTGAAAGGGATCAAGTGGATCACTCAGCTCCCTCACAACCCACCATCTCCCCTCCCTCTCCTCTGTATCCTGGATTCTCTAGTTCTGGCCCATTTATTTTCTTTTATACAACCGACTGGCTTCCCTCAGTTTCCCTTTGAGATTGATTTTGAGGTGGGAGGTTTGGGGCAGCTGGGAAGGAGAGATGCTGTCCGGTAGAAGAATTGGAGGGAAGATCAGATTTCAAAATCTTTTTGGTCCAGAGCTGGAAAATCTCTTTCCCTGAAAGTGCCCATCAGATGGAAAGAGGTCCAGGGGTGGGGGGTGGGGCATTCCTTGGGGGGGGGGTCATGGTGACCCCTGCAGAGCTCCCCATTCCCTCCAATAGACCTGTCAAGTATTTGCAAGCCATTGGCACGTGGGTCATTCAGACACTAGTGGAGGCAGAAAGTGTCTCCACCCCTTTGTGGAAAGGAGGGGCTTACACCGAGTATAAAACCCCCTCTAACCTTTCCACCAAGCTCTCTTCTTACGCTTGTTCTCAGTGAGACATGATCTTTGATCAGGGTGGTCACACACGCTGTGTGCCCCCTATACTATAATGCACATTAAGAAAGCCTATGTAAATAGTTAATGTTTTGTTACATGATTAAATACATTCAAGATGTTTGTTTATGCATCTGCCTTGGATTCTTCTATGCTCCTGGGTGTTTTCTACGATCCCAACTTCCACATTATGTGAAACCGCTGGGTGAGATCATCCGTGGTTTTGGGGTGAGAGTCCATCAGTACGCTGATGATACTCAGCTGTACATCTCCACCCCAGACCACCCCAACGATGCCCTTGATGTGATGTCTCACTGCCTGGAGGCCGTGCAGGTCTGGACGGGGAGAAATAGGCTCAAACTCAACCCTTCCAAGACCGAGTGGCTGTGGCTCCCGGACTCCCAATATAGTCAGCTGGTGCCATCGCTGACTATTGGGGGTGAATCTCTGCCCCCCACAGAGAGGGCTCGCAATCTGGTTGTCCTCCTAGATGCACGGCTGTCTTTAGAAGAGCATATGACGGCCGTGGCCAGGGGGGCTTTTTTTATCAGGTTCGCCTGATTCACCAGTTGCAGCCCTTTCTGGACCGAGACACCTTGCGCACGGTTACTCATGCCCTTGTCACCTCCTGGCTGGACTACTGTAATGCTCTCTACATGGGGCTCCCCTTGAAGAGCACTCGGAGGCTCCAACTGGTCCAGAATGCGGCCGCGCGGGTGGTTATGGGCGCAACTCATTGTGCCCACGTGACACCCCTCCTGCGCGAGCTGCACTGGCTCCCAGTGGTCTTCCGGGTGCAATTCAAGGTGTTGGTCACCACCTTTAAAGCACTCCATGGCATAGGGCCCCAGTACCTTTGAGACCGACTTCTGCCACCAATAGCCTCCCACCGGCCAGTTCGCTCCCACAGAGAGGGTCTCCTCAGGGTGCCATCGGCCAAGTTATGTCTTGATGGCAACACCCAGGGGGAGGGCCTTCTCTGTGGGAGCCCCTGCCCTGTGGAATGAGTTACCCCCGGAAATGCGTAAGATCTCCGACCTCTGTGTATTTCGCTGTGTCCTCAAGACCCTGTTGTTCCGTCAGGCTGGGCTATCGATGTAATGATTTTAAATTGGGTGTTTTAAATTTTGGGGGTTTTAAATCTGAACCGAAAGTATTTAATAATTTTAATTATTTTTAATTGATGTCTCTCTTTGTGCTTTTAATAGTCTTTCCTGAGTCTTTCAGGAGAAGGGCGGTATAGAAATAAATTTGTTTGTTTGTTTGTTTGTTTGTTTGCTTGCTTGCTTGCTTGCTTGCTTGCTTACTTACTTACTTACTTACTTACTTACTTACTTACTTATTTATAAAGCAGGTTAGTCTCTTCCCAGGAATGCCCCAGATCCCCTCCTCCTTCCTGGCCATCCTGGACTTTCTCTGTGGTTCTGCTCTTTGCTTTGTCCTGGGTGCCTTTGTCCTTTCCATGCATGGAAAGAGGTGGCTGAGAAACATGGGACATGGTCTCCCCCCTTCCCAGAACTCAGAAGATGGAACCTGCAGGGGGATTTTACAGATCTGCTTCCGTTCCCCAATACGGGGAGCCCCAGCTTCCTTCTCCCAAGAGGGGCTCCCCACTCAGCTGGGCAGAGTCCTGTCTGGCATCCCTGCAAGAGCCCCCTTGCCTGGCCTGTACATGGGAAAGGGGAACATGGGACATGGGCTTCTGCATTCCCAGGTCTCTGAAGATGGAAGTTGGATTTTGAAGATCAGCTTTCCATCTGCAACACGAGGGTCCTGAGCTCCCCTTCCCTCCTTTCTTCCTTCCATCCCTTCCCCTCCCCACATGGGGAGAGAGGCGGCCTTGATTTCTCCATCTCTTTTCACTTGGTTTTTTTTCTAACCTCTCTCTCTCTCTCTCTCCCTCCCCCCCTCTCTCTTTCTCTCTGATTTTTTTTAACTCTGCAAAGTTCGAAAAACTACTTGATTTTCACTAAAGTTGATTTTGTTCTTAGAGACTGGCTGCACTATTGCATCAGCCCTTTTGTACGATGCCCTTGAGCATTAACTTTCAAAATAAAGTAAATTTTGGTTCCAACTCAGCTGGCAGCTATTTCAGATCTGTGACATCCTCTGGCATTAACTGGCCCCCAGAGTTTTGTCTTTCATCACTATGCAAACAAATATCAGATTTATTTGTTTTTTCAGCCACAGATGTCATGTGTTCCCTGCATTAATTCCATCTCTGCTCCTGTTATTTTGAATCACATGAGGATTATTTCCCTTTCATTTTCCTCCAGAGAATTTCCCAACAATCTCCAAGTCCAAGAACTCATTGAATCATCCAGGGATCCCTCCTGAGAGGGAGAATTATGATAAAAGTTTCAGCTCTGCCGTTTGGCCGAATCCTCCAGGGGAGACTTTGGGCAGAGAAATATGGAATTTTGGGACAGGCAGAGTCTGTGCTCTTGAATGTACGTCTCTCTCCTTTGCAGGTGAAGCTGAGTGTTTCTCTGTGTTTCAATCAGGAAAGCAACTGGATGTTCCACCTTATGAGAGTCCTTTGATTCTTCCAATTCTTCTTTAGAAACAGGAAAGGGATTGATTGATTCACCCCATGAATTATGGACCTCCTGCTTCTGCTTCTGATGCTGCTTTTGTCCCATCAAGTCTCTGGGAAGCTGAGAATGAAATGCCCACTGAGTTTGGAGCACCAGGATGGAAAACCATGGAGCTACTACAGACCAGGAGACCATCTAATCAGTATAGTCGCCACTGGATTCGAAATATTGCATACAACGTTGCTTTTCAACGTGGCTCCTTCTCTTCAATTTGTTTTCCATGATCCGTAAGTCATTCAGGGTGATGGAGTTGCAGTCCCTCCATTCTAACACTCTCCTTCTTTTCAGTTTTTTATTTTTCATTTCTTCCTATATTGGGGAATATGTCTAATTTCCTGAATGATTTTGATTTCCATGGCTTCTCCCTTTTCTCTGATTTTGTGAAAGAGACTCAAAAAGGGGCCTGAAAAAAAACTGAAAGGCCTGCAGATTATTTTCCTTTTTCTGTTCAATCCTTAATTTATCACTTAGATAATGAGTTTGATTTAAAGTAGTGGTGGAATGAGTTGTAGTTGCTGTATCTCAGCCCATTTCCATATTTAGGTAACTGATCACTGCTTTTGGATCAATGTTGGTTTAAGGCTCAGTAGGCTTGTGGACAATTTTATATATTATATTTATAACAAAAGTATTTGTTGTGGCTGTTGATTATAACAACTTACTTTTCAATAGGACTTCTTACAATTTTCTCCATTGCTTACTGTTCATTTTAAACATTCAACTGGCCAATAAGAATTCCCATCTCTTGCACAATCTCACACTTGGCTACAACATCCATAACAACTATTTGAGCACTTTCCACACTTCAGATGCCTTGCTGGACATTCTCTCCACTGGAGAAGCCAATATCCCCAACTACAGCTGTGGAAGGAAAGACAACCTTCTGGTTCTTCTTGATGCAGCTCAGAGGGACATCTCCATCCAGATCTCAACATTAGGAGGCACCTACAAAGTCCCACAGGTTTGTGTGTGTTTTTCTCCCTCTGGTAAAGTGAGGGGTGGGTGATGGTGGGTGAGCAATAGATGCAATCATGTCTTCTCCATGGAATTCAAGAGCTGCTTCTCTCCATATTAGCAAAAATCTCAATATTTTACCCCATTTTGTTCATGTTGAGATTAATTATAAAAGGCCTGAAATGCAAGCAATACAGGAGAAGATATTCTACCAACTATTTAACTGATCAAAAAATATCCTTGGTTGTTGGGGCATCAATTAGCATCTTCATTTTCACACATAAATGATGCCTGCCCTATCCAGTCGGATTGGAGTTGGCAATAGTAGTGTTTTATCTGTCTAAAATGTGGAATAAAAAGGACGTCAGCAATTATAGGCCAAATAGACTAGCAGATATTGTGGCTAAAATTTATGCCATGATCCTCTTAGTTAAACTTGAGAAAAATGCATTCCTTGCAGAAGGTTTTAGGTAGAGTTAAATGCTATATAGATTTTGAAAGAAATAATGCATCAGTTAATAATCTAATATTGGCAACAAGTTTGTCTTGAAATATCTCATCTATATCAGTGAGGTAAAACAAGGTTTGCTACTTTCTAGATGTTAGTGAAGCATTTGACTCAATAAACAGAGAAATATGATGGAGAAAACGGATGGCCCTCAAAATGGAGCTCAGCCTGTTGGCCCTGATCCAAGCCCTTGTTTGAGAGGGAGGTTTGGGCTCAATGGAGCCATGAGAAGAAGGATCTATGCTTACCAAGGGGAAGGGAAAGATGCATATTTGAACCCTTGTTCTTCAGTCTAGATATGAAATGACTTACCAGGACTAATGCAGGATCAAAATATCAATGACCAAAAAGGTCATAAATAAATGTTATTCATTCTTTGACAAAAAATAGTGGACCAAATTCATTGGTCTGCTAAATTAGTGGACCAATGAAATGCAGTGCTTGTAGTATACAGTACGTGGATTTCAGAAAGGCTTTGACAAAGTAAACCACAACCTATTTCTCGGGAAGCTGAAAATATGTGGGATGGACAGCATCACCCTCAGATGGGCTCAGCCTGTGGTCCTCAATGGAACTACGTCTTCATGGAGGGAAACAAGCAGTGGGGGATCACAAGGTTCCATTTTAGGCCCAGTACTCTTCAATGTCCTCATGAATGATTTGGATGAGGGGAGAAATGGGGAAATCATCAAATTTGAAGACTAAAGTTGCATGAATAGCCAATACCCCAGAATATAGGCTGAAGATCCAGATGGATCTAGATAGACTTATTTATTTATTTATTTATTTATTTATTTATTTAGATTTATATACCGCCCTTCTCCCCGAAGGGACTCAGGGCGGTGAACAGCCAAAAGTAAAAAACATACATACAAAATTTAAAAAACCAATTAAAACCAAATTAAACGATGGCCCTATTATTTAAAAACCCAATTATAAAATATTAACCCCAAATATTAAAATAATTAAATTATAAAATTTTAAAATTATTTTTGCAGAAAAGGGAAAAAGAAATTAGGCCAGGCCAGCCTGACGAAACAGAAACATTTTTAACTCACGGCGGAAGGCGCGAAGGTCCAGGATCATCTGTATCTGCGGGGGGAGTTCGTTCCAGATAGTGGGTGCCCCCACAGAGAAGGCTCTCCCCCTGGGGGCCGCCAGCTGACATTGTTTGGCCGACGGCACCCAAAGGAGCCCCTCTCTATGGGAGCGTACTGGTCGGTGGGAGGCTATTGGTGGTAGTAGGCGGTGCCGCAAGTACCCGGATCCTAAGCCATGGAGCGCTTTAAAGGTGGTAACCAGTACCTTGAAGCGCACCCGGAAGACCACCGGGAACCAGTGCAGCTCGCACAGGAGAGGAGTAACATGGGAGCGCCATGTCGCTCCCATCACCACCCGCGCGGCCGCACTCTGCGCCAGTTGGAGCCTCCGGGTGCTCCTCAAGGGGAGCCCCATGTAGAGAGCATTACAATAGTCTAGGCGAGAGGTGACGAGGGCATGAGTGACTGTGTGTAAAGAGTCCCGATCCAGAAAGGGACGCAACTGTCGAATCAGGCGAACCTGATGAAAAATCCTCCCGGTCACGGCCGTCAAATGCTCTTCTAAAGACAGCCGTGAATCCAGGAGGACGCCCAAGTTGCGCGCCCTCTCTGCGGGGGCCAGTGATTCACCCCCGATAGTCAGCGATGGCACCAGCTGACTATATCGGGACGTCGGAAACCACAGCCACTCGGTCTTGGATGGGTTGAGTCTGAGCCTGTTCCTCCCCATCCAGATCTGCACGGCCTCCAGGCACCGGGACATCACTTCAAGGGCATCATTGGGGTGGTCTGGGGTGGAGATGTACAGCTGGGTGTCATCCGCGTACTGATGATATCTCACCCCAAAACCACAGATGATCTCACCCAACGGCTTCACATAAATGTTGAACAGGAGGGGCGAGAGGACCGACCCTTGTGGCACCCCACATATGAGGGGCCTCGGAGTCGATCTCTGCCCCCCTGTCAACACCGACTGCGACCGGTCGGAGAGAAAGGAGGAGAACCACTGTAACACAGTGCCTCCCACCCCCAACTCTTCCAACCGGTGCAGCATGATACCATGGTCGATGGTATCAAAAGCCGCTGAGAGATCTAACAGGACCAGGACAGAGGAGCACCCCCTGTCCCGAGCCCTCCAGAGATCATCAACCAACGCGACCAATGCCGTTTCCGTGCTGTACCCGGGTCTGAAGCCCGACTGGAACGGATCAAGATATGTCGTTTCATCCAGGTGCTGGGGAAGCTGTTGCGCAACCACACTCTCAACAACCTTCGCCAAAAAGCGAAGGTTGGAGACCGGACGATAATTTACCAACATTGCCGGGTCCAGGGAAGGCTTCTTGAGGAGAGGCCTCACCACCGCCTCTTTCAAGGCGACAGGGAAGTCACCCTCACCCAATGAAGCATTTATAATCCCCTGGAGCCAGCCACATGTCACCTCCCGGGAAGCCAGTACTAACCAGGAGGGGCACGGGTCCAATAAACAGGTGGTCACGTTCAGCCTGCCCAGAATCCTGTCCACGTCCTCAGGGGTCACAGGATCAAACTCAGTCCAGATAACATTCTCAAGACCAGCCCCTGTCCCTCCCCCCGAGACTACCCAGTCGGAGTCCAGATCTTCCCGAATCTGAGTGATTTTATCATACAGATACTGAACAAAATCCTCGGCTCTACCCTCCAAGGGGTCCTCCCGCACTTCCTGGTGTAGCAGGGAGCGGGTCACCCTAAAGAGGGCGGCCGGGCGATTATCTGATGATGCAATAAGAGCAGCAAAATAGTTACATTTTGCTGCTTTTATTGCCACTAGGTAAGTCCTAATATGGGATCTCACTAGTGTCCGGTCGGATTCAGAACGACTAGCCCTCCAACTACTCTCTAGGCGTCTTTTCCGGCGCTTCAACTCCCTCAGCTCCTAGGAGAACCAAGGAGCCAATTGAGATCGGTGCCGGGTCAGAGGCCGCAAAGGCACGACCCGATCCAGAGCTCCAGCGGCCGCCCTATCCCAGGCGGCCACTAGGTCTCCGGTCGAGGCGTGTGCTAGAGCCTCAGGAAATGGCCCAAGCTCCATCTGGAACCTATCAGGTTCCATCAGGCGCCTGGGGCGGAACCAACTTACCGGCTCCGCCTCCCTGCGGTGGGGTGCAGTGGTTTGAAAGTCTAGACGAAGGAGAGAGTGATCTGACCATGACAAGGGCTCAATGACTAAGTCCCCTATCTCAAGTTCACTCAACCGCTGTCCAGAGACGAAAACCAAATCCAGCATGTTTCCCCCCGTGTGGGTAGGGCCATGAATTACCTGGGTCAGATCCATAGCTGTCATGGAAGCCATGAACTCCCGAGCCACCTCCGACGTCTCACCCACAGATGGAAGATTGAAATCCCCCATGACCATAAGTCTAGAGGTATCAACTGCCACTGCGGCGATAACGTCGAGGAGCTTGGGCAGGGCTGCTGCCACGTGGCAGGGAGCCAAGTATGTGATCAGCAAACCCATCTGAACCCCATGACCCCACTTCACAAGGAGGGACTCACAGCCAGCCGTCTGAAGAACAGTGGCCTCCCTCGGTCTCAGACCTTCTTTAATAATCACCGCTACTCCCCCACCCCTGCCCTGTGACCTCGGCCGATGGAATGCGAGGAAACCTGGTGGGCACATTTCAACGAGGGGAACCCCCCCCCTCCTGGCCCAACCAGGTTTCCGTAATACCTGCCAGGTCCGCTCCCCCCTCACAAATAAGATCACAAATGAGGGGGGCTTTATTTACTACGGACCTGGCATTGCACCTTGGACTTGAACCCTGGGCCTATCTAACAAACTGTAATTCATTGTAGAGAAAAGTAAGGTTTTATATTTAGGCTAGAAAAAATGTCCACTTATGGATGAGGTGAAACTTGGCTCAATAAGTGTAACTGTGAAAGGGATCTTGGAGTCCGAGTGGACAATTGCTTAAATATGAGCCAGCAATGTATTGCAGCAGCTAAAAAACCCAATTCAGTCTAGGTTGCATTAACAGAGGGATAAAATCAAGATCACATGAAGTATTGGTACGGCTTTTTTTTTATTATTAAAAAGTTTTACAAAAAAAGATACAAACATTTTCTTCCCAACCCCCCCCCTCCCTCTCCCTACCAACCCCCCTCCCCCCCCTTGGCTTCCCGGGATTAGCTCAGGGTACAACATGTACAAACATACAAAACTATAATTAACTAACCATATAATATATCATTAATAACCTTGATCTTTAACTTCTAGTAAAAAATAAAAATAACTAAAATAATATGACTATCTCTACTACATATATCATTCATAAACTAACTGAAAACTCTTGTTCCGATATTTATTTTGAATATAGTCTATCCATCTTCTCCATTCCTTTAAGTATCTTTCATTCGAATAGTCTTTAAGATAGGCGGAGATTTTCGCCATTTCTGCCAAATGCACAACCTTTAATGTCCATTCCTGAATCGAAGGTAGTTCTTGTTTCTTCCAGTACTGTGCCACAAATAATCTTGCCGCTGTTATTAGATTTAAAATCAACTTAATTTCTAATCCAGTACAATCTGTTATAATATCTAACAAAAAAAATTGTGACGTAAATTTAATCTTTTTCTTTAATATATTTTGAATTATCCACCAAATTCTTATCCAGAACGCCTTAATACTTTTACATGTCCACCATATATGAAAATACGTAGCATCCTGACATCCACATCTCCAACATTTGGGCTGAATATTCGGATACACACAAGCTAATTTCTTGGGGTCTAAATGCCATCTGTAAAACATTTTATAAAAATTTTCTCTTAAATTTTGAGCCTGCGTAAATTTTACATTTCTAACCCATATATTTTTCCATGTATCTAACGTTATTATTTCCCCTACATTTTGTGCCCATTTTATCATACAATCCTTAACTAATTCTGTTTCTGAATCTATTTCCAATAATGCATTATATAACCTTTTTATGTGCATTTGGCCCTGGTCTCTTATTTGCTTAATCAAATTCTCTTCATATTGTAAAATACCCTTTTTTTGGTCTTCCTTCCATCAGGCCTGTAGCTGGCCATATTGGAACCAGGTTTTAATCATTCCTTGATCTTTTAATTGTTGTATAGTTTTTAACTGGAACCCCTGTCCTACCTTCTCCAAGAGTTGCTTATATGAAATCCCATCTTGCTTTTGCTCTATATTTACATTTTCAATCGCATGTCTGGGTATTGCCCAAATTGGAATTCTATCATTTAATTTATAACTATACTTCTTCCATACACGTAGCAAGGAACTTCTCAATATATGACTTTTAAAAGTATTATCTACCTTTTTGTCATACAATAAATATGCATGCCAGCCAAAAACCAGGCCATACCCTTCAACATTTAATATCCTGTCCTCTGTTAAGTTAATCCAGTCACTAACTAGTGATAAAACAGCTGCCTCATAGTAAAGCCCCAAATTGGGCACTTTAAGTCCACCTCTTTCTGGAGAATCCTGCATTATTTTCTGTTTAACTCGAGGTTTTTTCCCTGCCGAAACAAACGTATTTATGCCCTTTTGCCATTCTTTCAGTATTTTATCAGTTTTAAGTATTGGTATTGTTTGAAAAAGGAACAAAAACCTTGGTAAGAGATTCATTTTTATGGCAGCTATCCTTCCTAACAATGACAATTGTAACTTACGCCAATTCTGAATCTCTAATTGCATCTTTTGCCACAATAGTTCATAATTGTAGTGATATAATTTTGAATTGTTTGTCAGGATATTTATTCCTAAAGACTTGACCTTTTTAACTACTTCAAATCCTGTTTGCTTCTCCATTTCTTGTTTTTGTTTAACAGTCATATTTTTAGCTATTATCTTTGTTTTGGCTGCATTTATTTTAAAGCCAGATATTAATCCATACTCTTTAATAATATCCATTAAAATTCTAACCGATTGTGATGGTTGAGTTAAGGTAACAACCAGGTCATCTGCAAAAGCACACAGTTTATATTCATGTTTTCTAATCTGTATTCCTTTTATTTCTTCTGAATCTCTTATATTATTCAACAAAATTTCCAATGATAAAATGAATAATAATGGAGACAAAGGGCATCCTTGCCGTGTACCTTTTTCTATTGAAAAATTATCAGTTAAGCCTCCATTAACTATTATTTGTGCTGTTTGTTTCTGATATATAGCCTTTATTGATTGTATAAAAGTGTCACCAAACTGCATTCTATCAATTAAATTTAATAAAAACTTCCAATTAAGCCGATCAAATGCTTTTTCAGCATCTAAAAAAATTATACCTGCAGAGACCTGGTTTTTCCTTTCTAAATATTCCAATACATTAACAAAATGTCTTACATTGTTTTTCAATTGTCTGCCACCTATGAAACCCGTTTGATCATGATGTATTATTTGTTGCAGTACTTTCATCAATCTATTTGCCAACACCTTAGTAAATATCTTATAATCCGTATTTAACAATGAGATAGGCCTGTAATTTTTTGGATCTGTATGGTCCTGACCATCCTTTGGTATTAATGATATAAAGGCTGCTTTCCACGAGGGAGGAACCTTTCCTCCCTGTTGTATAGTATTAAATAATTCTTTCATTGGTTCAGCCATTTCTTCATATAAATTTTTATAATAAACCGCCATCAGTTCCTGGGGCCTTACCCATCTTTAAATCTTTAATTGCAGACATAATTTCCTCCAAAATAATTAATTGAGTTAACATATCCCTTTGTTCCTGTGAAACTGGCTTCAAATTTTGTTTCTTAAGAAATCTATCAATATCCATATCTGGAATCCTATCTACCTTATATAATTCTGAGTAATATTCTGTAAACGACTTCTTAATTAATTCTTGCTGAAAGACCTCCTTTCCTTTATATTTAATTTTTTCAATTGTTCTTTGACTTTGTTTCTTTCTAAGTATATAAGCCATCCATCTTCCAGGCTTGTTAGCATTACAAAATGTATTATATTTAGCATATTGTAAATTAGTTGCTGTTTGATCTGCTATCAACATTTTAAATTGTTCTTTCAGCAAGTTAATAACCTCTTTAACTTTATTATCCCTTGGGTTTTTTATCAAAAGCTGTTCTTTTTCCTTAATTTGCTCTTCCAACACCCTTTTTTTCCCCTTGCTTTTTTCTAAATTTGTTATTCATATAAATTAAAACACCCCGCATATAAGCCTTACTAGCATCCCATACCATTTCCATTGAGGTACCCTTTTGCATATTCATAGTAAAATATTCTTTCAAATGCTTCTTACATTCCTTAATATTTTCCCCATATCTAAATAAGTTTTCATTAACTCTCCAAGACCTCTTTGGTCTGTTACAATAATCTATTTCTACCCATACAGGGCTGTCGTCAGTCAAAGTTCTTGGAAAAATCTTTGTTGTCTTCACCCTAGGGAAAAGATCGTTAGATATTAATATAAAATCTATCCTTGAAAAGGATTGATGTCTGTCTGAGAAGAAGGTAAAATCTTTATCTGTTGGATTTCTATCTCGCCAAATATCTTTCAACTCCCATTCCTCCATCAAATCAAAAAAAAATCTTGGCAGTTTAGCTCTTGAGGCAACACTTTGATTCGATCCTAACTTATTTTTTCTAACATCGATTACTCCATTCCAGTCTCCAAGCAAAATACATGTTTTATATTTCCAATTGGTCATTTTACCATGTAAAAAACTGTAAAAAGTTTCCTGTTGTTGATTGGGTGCATAAACCCCCAATGTTAAAGTTTTCTGTCCTTCCATCAAAACTTCAATTGCCAGATATCTACCCCTTTCATCTGATTCAATTAATTTAGAGATTAAGTTTTTCTTCAGGTAGATAACTATACCATTTTTTTTCTCTGATGATGCTGCAACATAATGTGCGCCCAATTTTGAATTTATTAAATATTTTTGATCCTGTATTCTAATATGAGTTTCCTGCAAACATATAATGTCATTCTTAAATTGTTTAAGATATGTAAATATCTTCCTTCTTTTCTGTGGAGAATTCAAACCATTAACATTCCAAGTCAGGAATCTAGTTCCCATGCTTGAACTTTTGAAGCCTCAGGAGCATTTGCTGGTTTTCCAACTCTAAGCGACTTTTTGGTCTGGCTCCTCCCACCGCTTCTGTTTTGGCGATTTCAGAACTTGGTAGTTGCAATTGTTGAATTTTTAACTCCTCTTTATGCTTTGCTGTAGCAGCTCTGGTCATTCTTTGTTCTCTGGGTTCTGGCACCTCCACCAAGACTTTAAGGATGTCTTCTTGACTTGTTGAAATTGAAATTCCCCCCTGTGCGATGGATAACAATTCTTCTTGTGGTGACTTCTCAGCTGTTTCTTTAACTTCAATTTCAGGAGATTTGGACCTTCCAGCCTTTAAAACATTAATGTAAAAATCCCTTGCTTTATCAATCATGTTCAACCTGTATCTTTCTCCAGAATAATTCACCACCAAACCGGCTGGAACATCCCATCTATATTGTAGCTGACGATTCTTTAACTCTTCCACCAAAAAAGAATAATCTCTTCTTGCTCTTAACATCTTTGGGGGAATTTCTTTCATTGTCATCACCTCTTGTCCATCCACTTCTAACTTTTTTTTGTAAGTTGCTTGCAATACTTCATTGCGCACATATCTTGTAGTAAAATATATTACTATATCTCTTGGTAACTTTCTCTGTCTTGCCACCCAGGAGTTAACTCTGAAAATTTTGTCCATTTGCCACATCACTTCGCCTTTTGGAATTCCCAGCACTTGTGCTATTGCTTCTCCCAGCTTCTCCTTCAAGTTTTCTTTCTTATCTTCTTTCACTCCTCTAATTCTCACTGCAAACTCCATTTCTCTATATTGCATAAGTAACAGGTCAATCACAGATCTCTCAATTTTTTGCTGGGCTGTGTCCACCTTATTGCTCAGAGCTTCAGTAGTTTCTTTAACTTCTATTTTGGAATCCAAATTTTCAGCTTGGGCAGCAAGTCCTTGAAATGCATAAAGTATATCTTCTCTAATGTCCACATTACGTGCTGCCAATTCCTCTGTAACTGTTTGAATTTTAGTGTCGATCACAGCAGTGAGATCTTCTGCAACATTTTGAATTCTAGCTGTAAGTTTATTTTCTGTAGCACTCAATGCTCCTTGAATAACCTGTTGTATCATTTCAATTGTTAAAGTCTGAGTCTCTTGTAGTTTAGGAGTATGAGCAGGAGAGCTTCCAGCACTGGATGAGCCTTTTGCTGGGACTGTCTTTACTGGGGGAGGTTTTGTAGCCATTTTGAAGAGAGTTTATCTTTTCCCTCCTCCTTCTTTTGTTTACTCTCTTTCCTTCTTCTTGTATTCTTAAAGTTTCTTTTTAATAAAAAAGAAAAGCCAATCAGTCCAAATTAAAAGCCAACAAACAATTCTTTTTTTAAAAAAATGAAAAAGAAAATCCTCCTTCTAGCAAATCTTTAACAAAAGAAAAGTTTCTTTGAGGCTGTGCCAGTAATCAGTTCACTTTCACTTTCCCAGCCACTCAAGCCTCAATCGCCATTTTTTCCCCCTTTTACTTTGTAACTTCCGAAGGAGGCAATCCACAAAAATAGAGAAGTTAAGTAAAATACTTGCTATTAGAGTCCTCCTGGCTGATCCCGTCTGCTACTTGTTGTTACTTTAATTTTATTGTATCCAAAAAGAATCCAGCAGATGCGGTCGCGGCTTGTGAGTCTGCCGAGGCAGAGACGTTCCCGGTCTGGAGCACTTAGCTGGCTTCTGGGGAACTCAGCCTTTCACCCCCACAGAAGTCCTTCTGGGGGGCTTTGGAGAGCTCTACCCCCACCAGCTGGCTCTTCGCTTCCCCCTTTTGCCCTGGGGGAAAAGTTTGATTGCAGCACGGGGGTTTCTACAGTACCGCGGAGCGGGTACACTAATTAAGGCACCATCCAGGCTCGCGGAGCCACCGGAAGTCCCGGTACGGCTTTTTAATGTCTTGGCAAGACCACACTTGGAATAGTGCATCCAGTTTTAGTCTCCATATTATAAAACAGATGTAGAGACTCTGGAAAGAGTGCAGAAAAGATGATTAAGGGCCTGGAGACTAAAGCATATTTATTTATTTTTATTTATTTTATTTTTATTTTTAATTTGATTTATATGCCGCCCTTCTCTGGAGACTCAGGGAGGCTTACAATGCGCTAAGCAATAGCCTTCATACTTTTGTATATTTATACAAAGTCAGTTTATTGCCCCCACAAACTGGGTCCTCAATTTACCTACCTTAGAAAAGATGGAAGGCTGAGTCAACCTTGAGCCTTGGTGAGATTCGAACCTGCAATAATTGCAGGCAGCTGGTGTTAATAACAGGGTCTTTAGACCACTGTACTATCCAAGGCTCTTGGAATATGAGGAACAGTTGCAGGAATTCAGTATGTATAGTCTAGTGAAAGGACTAAGGGTGACATCATAGCAATGTACAAATATTTGGGGGGCTGCCACAGAGAAGAGGAGGTTCACCTATTTGCCGAAGTACTAGAAGGCAAGACAAGAAACAAAGGATGGAAACTAATCAAGGAGAGAAAGAACCTAGAACTAAGGGGAAATTTCCTAATGGTGAGGAATGGAACGTCTACCCTTCAGAAATTGATCACTGGAGGCTTTTAAGAAGAGACTGGACAGCCACTTTTCTGGAATAGTATAGATAGATACAGATTAACGGAGTTGGAAGGGACCTTGTAGGTCATCTAGTCCAAGCAGACCCTACACCATTTCTGACAGATGATGGTCCAGTCTCTTCTTGAAAGCTTCCAGTGATGAAGCTCCCACAACTTCTGAAGGCAATTTTATCTCTTTATTTCCAAGATGAATCTCTCCTTGTTCAGTTTCCATCCATTATTCCTTGTCTGGCCTTTGTCCGGCCTTTGGGTGCTTTGGAAAATAACTTGACCACCTCCTCTCTGTGGCAGCCCCTCAAGTATTGGAAGACTGCTATCACGTCTTCCCTGGTCCTTCTCTTCACTAGACCAGCCATGCCCACTTCCTGCAACCGTTCATTGTATGTTTTAGCCTCCAGTCCCCTAATCCTCTTGGTTGCTCTTCTCTGCACTTTTTCTAGAGCCTCAACATCTTTTTTGTATGTGGTAACCAAAACTGGATGCAGTACTCTAGGTGTGGTCTTACTAAGGCTTTATAGGATGGTATTAGTACTTCTCTTGATCTTGATTGTATTCCTCTGTTAATGCGATTTAGGATTGCATTGGCTTTTTTGGCTGCCGCTGAACACTCTTGACTCATATTTAATTGGTTGTCCAATAAGACTTCAGGATCCCTCTCACAGTTACAGCTATTAAGCCTGGTTTACTGCTTGAACAGGGGGTTGGACTAGAAGACCTCCAAAGTCCCTTCCAACCCTTTTATTTTGTTATAAATTCTGTTATAGGTACACATGTTTATCCTGCTAAATTCCTATTGGAATACACTGTTTATACAGATAATGTGATATTCTCATACTTACACATTGGATTGCAGAGACTTGAATTGTTTTGTCTTAATAATTATCTGATAATTTATAAAGCAAGTTCAAAAGTTATGGTCTCTGTGAAATGACATTATAGCCATAGATGGTCAGCCATTAGAGCAAGTAACACCTTTCCTTACCTGGGGTTGTTTTCTCTGAGCCTGAATCTTGGCTCCCTCATCATCCAAGGAGCTCAGTTAGAGAAAGGGCAGGAGGGAAAGTGGTGCTTAAATGAAAACCTCATATTTCTCCAGCTTCCTCAGCCCCAATTATTAAAGTATCTGAGGCCCAGTTTCCCCCCATGTTCTTACATCAATCTGATGTTTGGGGCTTCAGAGAGAAACCACCAGCAGAACCAACCCAATCTCAGCCTCTGAGGGGGATCTTCGGGCGGGTAAAAGGACTCCAGCTGCTGCCCTCAGAGCTGATTTGGGAATTTACACAATTTCTGCTTTGTCTAAAATCAGAAAATATGGGCATTGGCATAAAATTTAATCTATGGAAACTGACAGACTGGGAAAATTGCGGCTGTTGGAACAGACAAAACTTCAACGAAAGACCAAACATGGATTATGCAACTGACAAATCTTATTAGGCTTTGAGGTCTGCCTGTTTCTTGTATAACTGGAGAAAGAAGTTAAAAAATTTCCTCCAGAAAGAATCTGGGATATAGAAGCAAAAAAAGATGCAGCAATCCTCAAAAATTATAATAGGCCCTTTATTGGAATAGAATACTCCAGTTGGCATTTTCACGTGTTAATCTAATTGTGATAAATTGTAGTGGTGATACCATAATATGATTTCCATTTTTATAGTTTTTTAATTTCCTTATTATTTTCCATTATTATGATACAATCTTGCTAATATTCTGTCATTCATATTTTAAACAATGTCTGATTAACAAACTATTCTAATACATTCATGAGAACCAGGTTGGATTTATTAAAATCTAATATTTTGGACTTGATCTGACCCCAAATATAACACAGCATTCTTCATTGCTTTTTCAGATCAGTCATGACATTGTTTCAGAGACACTGAGTGATAAAAGGAAATTCCCCCTTTTCCACCAGATGAATCCCAAAGAAGGGATCCAGTACCCAGCAATTGTCCAGCTGCTCCTCCATTTCAGATGGACCCTGATTGGCCTCTTTGCTTCAGACACAGAGAAGGGAGAGAATTTCATGAGGATTTTTCCTCGTATGCTTGTCAGGAGTGGAATTTGTGTGGTTATATCACAACTGTTCTCAACCACTGGATATACAGCATACCTCAGGGATTCCCTCTCTAAGTGGAGACAAGTCAACGTCTTTGTTCACTTCATGGAATATGAGAACATTTGGGAGAGAATTCTTCCTTTCCATTTAACATTTATGCGTCCGCCAGGACCCATTGAAGGGAAAGTCTGGATCCTCACAAATTTTGCAGGGTATATAATGAAGAAGCGTAGACTTCTCAAATACATCCATAGTATTTGGAACTTTGCTTATCTGACAAAAGATAGGCCAAGAGATTCTGCCTTTGAACCCCATTTCTTTGTGGAAGAAAACTTTCAAGATTATTATTTCCGCTGTTCTCTTTCAAAGAACGTCTTTTCTGTCAAAGGCCGCGGAAGATGCACCCAGAAAGCCCCACTGGAGACCCAGGAGAAAAGGAACAGGATCCGGTTCCCAAATGACTATCAATGTTACAGTTTCATGAAGACTCTGGTCCAGGCCTTGAATGCCGCTTATTCCTCCAGAATTAGGAGGAGGGGAAGGAAGGAAGGAGAAAAGAGTTTGGGGTCTCCAAGGCTGCAGCCGTGGCAGGTATGGGGGTCCCGATATGGATCCATCAATCTTAGATCCTTTGGAGAAGGAATCCAGAGGAGAAGGAGGGGAACCAACTCAACAGATCTGGCCAATTCAATTACTCAGGGAATAATGGTTCCAAAGAGTAGATACCATGGCATTTTTTTTTGTTTTTGTTTTTTAATTAATTTTGATTCAACATTTATATCTTTAACATCCTTGTTACATTTTTACTGCTTTCTGATACCGGCATCTGTAATAATACCTATAGATATTCTTGGTAATTATCTTTGTTTTTTTATTTATTTTCAGGCCTGCTCCTATTCCACATTTCTCTATTTCTAGTAGGAGTTTTTCTCCTGTTTCCAAAGGATCCTCTAATATAAATGCCATGTCATCTGCAAAGGCCCGTGTTTTGTATTCTTCTCCTTTAATTTTTAACCCTCTTATTTCCTTATTTCCCCTTACCTGTGCCAAAAATATTTCCAATGAAAGGATGGATAAGAGGGGGGACAATGGACAGCCTTGTCCAAGCCCTTTGTTTATATCGGCTTCTTCTGTAAGATCTCCACTGACCATAATTTTTGCTGTTTGCTTAGAATAAATTGTTTTAATCATTTCTATAAATTTTTCCTCAAATTTCATCCCGATTAATTGATTAATTAAAAACTGCCAGTTCAAGTTGTTGAACGCCTTTTGTGCATCTATCATTGTTACTGCCAATTGTTTTTCTGGATGAGCCTCATAGTATTCTAGAATATTCATGATAATCCTTGTATTGTTCTTAATTTGTTGTTTGGGTAAAACCCGTTTTGATCTGAATGAATTATTTTATTTAATATCTTTTTTAGACTTTCTACTATTATGGTTGCCAGGATTTTATAGTCAGCATTTAACAGTGAGATTGGCCTAAAGTTTTGAATGAATGAATTGTCTGTATTTTCCTTTGGAATTACCGTATATACTCGCGTATAAGCCGAGTTTTTCAGCCCGTTTTTCAGGCTGAAAAATGCCCCCTCGGCTTATACGCGGGACACGAAAAAAAATGACTTTTTCCCTGCAACCGTTTTGGCTCCCGTGGTTGCAGGGACGCTTGCTAAAGCCAAAATGGGGTGTGGGGGGTGCGGCGCCCCTCCCCCGTTCCCCTTTTTGGCTTTAGGGGTTTCAGGGAGGCAGCTTCTCCCGCGGCTGGCTGGCTGGCTGCTCACTTGGCTAGCCGGCCGACTGAGGGGCTGGGAAAAAAGGAGGGGGCTTCCCCGGAGGTGCGTGCGCTCCAGCTTGGCTCCATGCCACCCCGCCGAAGGCTCGCCCGGATCGGGGAGGCGCCGTGACGGGGGGGCAGCCACAACAGCAACCACGCCACCATGACGGGGCTGAACTGAAGCAGTGGCAAGGGAGGAGGGAGAGCGCTCTGCATAACCTCTTCCAGCCCATCCCCGGACTTTGCTGCCACCGGCTGTCACATGCCCCCTAACCCTTATCACACAGTCACTATCTATGTATAAGTTTATCTATAAATTCTACCTTTCACTTTTCAATATTTTTCAAAGTTCTTCAAATATTAATGACTATTAGTCTATATTGATCTATAAAAATAAGCGGGGAGGTATAGGGGGAGGGAGTGAGGGAAACGTCTAATACTTCAGCAATTCATCAATTGATTGTCCTTATAATTAACTACTTACTATCTTATTTTAATTTATTATTAATTACTATTTATAGATATCAATTACCCTTAATTATAATCCTTAGTTTACTTAGTCTGTCTAATATAAATCTTCAAAACTAAACATACAAAACAAGATAATAATTAAATACCAAAATAATTTCCTAAGTAGATATAAAACTGAGTTAACAATTATATATGAGATTTCAAAAACAATAACAATATATTTATTACTTTTTAATCACTAAATTAATCAAGCTTAATTACAATTAATTTTACTTCACAGTTGATTCTTCTTCCTCTGGGTCTCTCCCTTCTTTTTTTCCAAATTTGTATCCTTCTGGTTTATTGTCTCTGCTATTTGCCTTCAAAGTCTAGCATCCCAATGTCTTCTAAATTAAGTGTCCACCAAGTTTCGAAAACGTCCACCTCTCAAAAGATCCTAGTCCAAATATCTGAGTGTTGTCCAAATCTCATCCAGATCTCCAAATATCCAAATATCCAAAGGAAAATATTATGTTTAAATTGATTTAGGTCCAGGAATCGCTAGCTTCCACTCAAACAGGGTTTTTCTGCCACTCTCTCTTCCAGTTCTGCTGCTTGTTGATTACCTCGTCACTGACTTCACAGAGGGCAAGGTCCATCAAATTTCTTCCTCTCTCTCCTTAAATCCCGTCTCTCCTCTGTAGCAAATCATCCAAGATCCAAATTTTCTCCAGGCTCACTTTTTCCTTCTGGGTTTCCTCTGGATTTCCTCCGATTTCGCCGGTTGTTAATTTATGCATTGTCACTGTCAAAATGGATTCTGTCTCCGCTTAGCTTTCAGTCACCGCTTATTTAGCTGTATTTCGCTTCTCAATTGGAGTTTCTTTTCTCCCGCCTTTAATCCTCACGATATGGGTTGTAAATGTACCTTTTGAGTTCTTTTTCCTTATGATCCTTCCACCAATGTCTTCCTTTATTTGATTTTCACTTCCCACTTAGTCAGCTGTCAATGTTTCTGGCCAGCCAGCATGGCTGGTTCTTCCTCGATCAGGATTAAGGGGTTTTTCCTGAACCTTCAGAGGGATTGCTGTCCTCTCCGAGGTCCTCGGAATTTCCCCTTTTTTTCCTAAATCGGCTCCTAAATCGAGGATATTAGGGACTTGGAGAACGGAGATCCATTCCTTCATTCCTAAAATGGTGACATCACTGCCGGAAGTCCGGTTTTGCCAATTTTCTATTCCTTATTTCTTCCTGTTCTAGTATATTAATTTTATGTTTCATTAACTCCATTTCCTTTCTGATTTCCCTGTTTTGGGGATCTTTCTGAAGTCATAATTCTAATTTTTTCAGCTTCTCCAATGTTGACATTCGTTGTTCCTTATTCTCTTTGTTTCTTCTGACCATATACACAACAGTTATCCCCCTTATTCATCACCTTCAAGTTTCATAGGAAAAATTAAAAAGGGTTAAAAATTATTCCAGTATCATTTTGAAGACAGTTTTTATCCACTTATTATCCACGCCTCAGGTTTCTAATCACATCACACAATTGTTTGTGAGTCCTTTATTGAAATCCAGTGATATCACCAGTCTTCCCATAATCTATTTAGGAAGTGTAATGATGTGTGAGAATGACTTTTGGGATGAGGGGAAGAGAGGCTGCCTAGGGAAGGATCACAGAAGAGGGGAGAATCCTGCAGCTGCATAATGGGAGAGAAAGAAACCCAGAAAGAATCCTGGCTAACTTTTCAGGCTGGGAAAAGAGTTGGTGGGAGATTTGTTCTTTCAGATCTGCACCATTTTGTTAATGTTGCATTACAATTAATTAGAATCAGCACATCTGGAGGTGTTTTCCATCAGTCTGACAGGGAGAAGATTAGCCTGACAACTTTCTTCTTGATCAACCCATGCTTTCTGGGAATCAACCTCTTGTTTTCAAAGAGTTTATGAATCATCTTCTTTTTCCTGTTCATTTTATTTTCATCTGCTCTAGAATGTTCCCTATATTTGACCCATTGTATCAATTTCTCGGCTATCCTTGGATGATCATCTGACGGCTGTAACCAGGGGGGCTTTCGCACAGGTACCTCTTGTGCACCAGTTGCGCCCTTTCCTAGACCGAGATGCCCTCACCACGGTCACTCATGCCCTTGTTACTTCTCGGTTGGATTACTGTAATGCCCTCTACATGGGGCTGCCCTTGGGATGTATCTGGAGGCTCCAGCTAGTCCAGAAAGCGGCCGCACGGGCAGTTATGGGGGCTTCTCGTTACTCCCGTGTAACACCTCTCCTGCGTGAGATGCACCGGCTGTTGGTTGCTCTCTGGGTTCGTTTCAAGGTGCTGGTGCTTACCTATAAAGCCCTACATGGCTTAGGCCCGGGGTACTTGCAGGACCATCTCCAGCCATCCTCCCATCGTCCCATGCGCTCTCACAGAGCGGGCCTCCTCAGGGTGCCGTCAGCCAAACAATGTCGGCTGGCGGCCCTCAGGGGGAGAGCGTTCTCTGTGGGAGCGCCAACCCTCTGAAATGGTTTGCCCACCGAGCTCAGGATAGCCCCCGACCTCCTCTCCTTTTGCCACAAACTGAAGACGTGGCTTTTCCACCAAATAGACTGATCCGTTGGGGGGTTTGTACAATGTAATAATTTTAATCTGGTTTTAATGGGGATTTTTAATTTGTATTGTGATCTGTATTGGTTTTTTTTTATTGAAAAAGTTTTACACAAACAAATTTTCCGCCTTATTTTTCCCCCCTCCCTTCCCCAACATTACAAGAATACATATACAAAAAAATATATAATTCCCTCCCAATCCCACCCTAACCCTCCCCCACCACCCCTTTCCCTCCCCTCCCCCTTGACTTCCACTATATGCAATGCTAATATTTCCAAACAATATATATGTTATTCATCCCTTCCATATCTTTTTCTCTATTTACTAACTCATCAATCAATCCCCCTCAGCTGAAAGCTACATAATATTTTCTAGTCTGATATTTATTCTGTATGTAATCAATCCACTTTTTCCATTCCTGTATATAATTCTCATGCATCTGATCTTTTAAAAAAGCTGAGATCTTCACCATTTCTGCAAATCCAGCCATCTTCGGAGTCCATTGGTCCACACTCGGTAGGGCATCATTCTTCCAATATTGAGCAATCAGCAACCTAGCTGCTGTCACCATATACAAAATCAATTTTGTTTCTCCCAGTGTAAAATCCTTAACTATACCTAGTAGAAATAATTGCGGAGAAAATTGTATTTTTTTCCTTAAAACATTTTGCATAACCCACCAAATTTTTATCCAAAAAGCCTTCACTTTCTTACAAGTCCACCAAATATGATAATATGTAGCATCTAAACACTCACATCTCCAACATTTTGGTTGAACGTTAGGGTACATACAAGATAATTTCTTGGGATCTAAGTGCCATCTATAAAACATTTTCTGTGTCTGGTGGTTGTTCCGGCGCCATCGTGAGCTGTGGAGAGGTTCGCGAAGAAGGGGAGGCTTCGGGGCATGTGAGGAGGTGGCTCTCCCGCACACCGGCAGATTTCTTCCTGGAGTGCCAGCGCAGAAAGAGGGCGGCGTGGGATGGCCCCGAAATCGTGACTATGCCTTTTGGAGAGGGAAGCCCGCCAGCGTGGTGTAAGAACTTTGTTTTACTAAGCTAGCTTCGAGCTGAATGAATCTCTTGCCTAAGAAACATATAAGATTTGCCATTTACTGGGGGAGCGGCTGAGACGGAGAAACGGCTGTTTTGTAAACTTCTTGCTGCTAACTGCTATTTGCCCCTCAGAAGCGGCCATTGAACTCTCTTTGAACTCTGATATTATCAAAAGTTTATCTCCTCCCCTTTCTTTTTTTTTTTTTGAATATATTGTCTGTTGGACAAGGAATAATTGCTTGATCTTGTTGGAATTTGTGATTGGAGATATAGTGGGATTTTCTCTTTTATTTCTCTCTTTGCTACGCTATCAGGAGAGATTTTCGTTGCATGGTGACTTGACACTTCCCCCCCCCCCCCTGAAGACGGAGACTGCACTTGGTTGGTCTTGTATTGCCACCTAGTGGTTGATTTGGATATTACAACTAAAAGGAAAGGAAAAGAAAAGAAAGGAGGGGGGGGAAGATATATATATACTGCCTCGTAGTAAACACTGAACATTGGAAATTGAATAATTTGGATGTATCAAGAGCTGATGAATTAACTTATTTTATTTAAAAGACCTGATTGTCATATTTATTTAATAAAGAGTACAGGAACAGTGGCTGTTTTTAGTTATGTCTACATCTTCAACTATTACCACAACAAATAAGAAAGTCATCTCGTTGCCTACCTCCGTAACCCCAAGTTTGACACATTTAGTTTCTAGAAGAACATCGGAAGATATGTCAGCGACGGGGAAGATGCCCTCTATGCAGGCTCTTCAAAATATGTTACAAACTATCGAGGAATCGATAGCTAAGAATCAGGAGTCGACATCCAAGAACTTTGAAGACTTGGGAGCAGACGTGAAAGCGGAAATGAGAGGGGTTAAGGAAGAAATTAAACAGATGCGAAGTGAATTGGGAGATATACGACAGACATTAATTCAACAAGAGGAACAAATGAAGGAGATAGAGAAGAAGACGGAGAGATGCGAAGGACGGATGGACAACTGGGAGAAGAGACAAATAACAATAAATAAGGATTTAGAAGAATAAATATTTTTTTTGGAAATGGAAAGATCTTCTTTTTTTCTCAGAATACAGAATGTGGCGGAAGAGAAAGATGAAAAACTGGATGATATCGTAGGAGAAATAGTTGCAGAAACTTTGGAGGCGGATAGATCCATGATCCAACGTGACATTGATGAGTCCTTTAGAGTATTCACTAGCTACACAAAAAGGAATAATCTCCCTCAGGAAATTCATGTTCGTTTTAATAAAAAAGCTTTGTGTGAAGAATTTTATAAACGAACAAGGGATCAAACTATTACATATAAAGGTCAACGGATAATAGTCTTAAAACAAATTCCACGTCGGGTAAGAGAACAGAGACGCAGATATCAATTTTTGACAACTTTCTTGAGGAAAAACGCAATTTCGTATTGTTGGCTGCTACCTGAAGGCTTATTGATGACATGGAGGGATAAGAAAGTAAGAATTCGGACTCTTCAAGAAGCAAGAGAATTCATGGAACAACAATTTAATTTGTCAGAATTAGATGTTGAAGGAGAAGGGGAAAGTAGAAGCTTGGAGGAATCACAAGAGGAAGAAGAGGTAGAGGAGAGGAGAGAAGGAAAGGTGGGAAAGAAGGGTGGGGGAACATGAAAAGTTGAGGAATTAACGGTGCCTCAGAGGGAGACAAGACAGACAGCTAAGAAGGCCACAACAGCGGGAAAGTAAAAACTTAGGTGAGAAAAGGAGATGGGGGAACTAGTACGTTTGATATCTGTAAATATTAACGGTTTAAATGCTCCTAGTAAGCGTAGTAGGATTTTGAACAAATTAAGAAAGGCTAAGTATGATATTGTCTGCATGCAGGAGACCCATATAAAAAAATATCAAAACTATTTGTTAGAATGCCGGGCATTGGGTAAAACCTATACCTCATTAGCAGGTCAAAAAAAAAGAGGGATAGTGGTATATGTACGGCATCATTTGAAATCCCAACAGGTATTTGCTGACCAGGAAGGCCGGGTTCTTATGCTCGAAATAGAAATAGCCCAGTGGAAGTCTTTATTGGTTTGTATTTATGCCCCTAATGATAATCGGAGGACTTTTTATCAAAACTTATATGTTAAACTGGGTGAACTGGAATACGAACATATCTGTTTAGTTGGGAATTTTAATGCTGTAATGGATAGAATGCAGGACTATGTTCCGGGAAATATACAAGGAGGCTTGAAGGATATTAAGAGAACATTACCAAAAATATGTAATGATTTACAGGAGGAATTTGGATTGCAGGATATATGGAGGTTGAGAAATCCCAATAAAAATCAATATACTTACTTCTCTCCTAGACACCATTCGTGGACCCGAATAGATATGATATGGATGTCTCTTGAGTTGAGGGGGTTGGTCTCGGAAGTGGAAATAGGGCCCAATCAGTGGGCAGACCATAACCCGCTAATGGTAACTTGGAAGATCCCACATTGTAGGAAGGGTAAATGGAGAATGAATATAGGTATTTTGAGAGCTGAAGAATTTATGAGTAAATTTAGGAAGGAGTTACATCTTTTTTTTCAGGAAAATAAGAAAGAGGACACTTCGATATATAATACATGGGATACGGCTAAGGCAGTGATGAGGGGATGGTTAATTAAATATATGATTGATAAATGTAGGGCAGGTAAGAAATACCGAGACAACTTCTTGAATAAATTACAACGGGTGGAAGAAAGAATGCAAAATGATTCAAACCAGACAACATTGATAGAGGAAAGGGATTTCTGGCAACACCAGATTAAATTATTAGATCAAGAGGAATTAGCAAATAAAATAAAGTGGACTAAACAAAATTTTTTTGAAAGGGCGAACAAAACAGGAAGATGGCTGGCTTACCAGCTTAGGAAGGAGCAGGAACAACGGAGATTTGAAGGGTTGAAAGATGTAATTGGGAATCTTCATTGTACTAAGAAAGGTAAGAAAATGGTAGCCCAGGATTTTTTCATACAGCTTTATCAGAAAGGGGAGGAAAAGATTTGTGAAATTCAGAAATATTTGGAAAAGACAGACTTGCCTAAAGTCTCGGAAACAATGAAGAATATTCTTAATGCGGAATTTACGATGGAGGAAGTAGAAAGAGTTATGAAAGCACAGGCGAATGGCAAAACCCCGGGTAGAGATGGCCTTCCAGTTGAACTATACAAAGCAGTGTTTGATGTTGTAGGGAAACACATGACAGATTTATTCAATGTGGTTATGAAAGAGGCTCAGGTTCCAGTATCTTGGTCTGAGGCTTATATTTCTATTATTCCAAAAGAAGGAACTGACCTATCCCTTATTAAGAATTACAGGCCTATATCATTACTAAACTCCGATTATAAGATATTTGTGGGGGTCCTTGCAGCCAGACTTAGTTGTTTCCTTAATCAATTCATTCACTCAGACCAAAACGGCTTCCTTCCTAATAGATATTTACGAGATAACCTTAGAATAATTATGAATACATTAGAATTTTTTGAAAATCGCCCGGATAAACAATTAGCTTTAATTTTTGTTGACACCCAAAAGGCTTTTGACAGAATCAGCTGGGAATTTATGATTTCTCAACTGGAATATATGGAGTTTGGTGGGAATTTTATTCGGGCAATTCGAGCTATCTATCGGGAGCAGACTGCAAGAGTTCTCATAGATGGAGAGGAAACAGAGAGGATTCAAATTTGTAGAGGTACAAGACAGGGATGCCCCCTTTCCCCATTGTTATTTGTTTTGACTTTAGAACCTCTGCTTAGAGAAGTGAGAGGAAATATGGAAATAAAAGGAATGAAGATTAGGCAGGAGGAAGTTAAAGTCCAGGCTTATGCAGATGACCTTGTATTTATTTTGGATCAACCGCTGGACTCGGGCCTGAAATTATTACACTTGATTAGAGAATATGGGAAGGTAGCGGGATTATTGATGAATGAAGAAAAAACTAAGATCCTAGCGAAAAATATGACTCAGACGCAAAGGCAACAGTTGGAGCAGTTAATGGGTTTAAGAATTACAAATAAAATTAAGTATCTGGGTATGTGGTTGACTGCCAGATGCTCCTCCATAAAGGAGAATAACTATCTTCCTCTTTATAACCAGATGCTCAGAGATCTAGAAAGATGGAAAAATCTCCAGCTATCAATTTTGGGAAGGGTGGCAACTATTAAGATGTGCATGTTACCCAAATGGCTATTTCTATTCCAAACAGCCCCAGTAAGGTTAAATAAAGAGTTTTTTACAAATTTAGACAGGAATATTTCCAAGTTTATTTGGCAGGGAAAGAAGCCGCGGATTAGACTTAAAATGTTACAAGAACCTAAAAATAGAGGAGGACTGGGACTCCCAAATTGGGAGCTCTATTACTAAGCAGCGAATTTGATTTGGGTGAAAGAATGGATAATTTTACAAAAGAGATGACTTTTGATATTTGAGGGAGCCGGACTTCAACATGGCTGGCACTATTTTTTATGGCCGGGAGCATCCAGCCGCCCCAGACACTTTGATGATCACTATTTACGTAAGACTCTTGGGTACACTTGGGAAAAGATTAGAAGAAAGTATATTCAAAAGTTCCATGTTGGATTTCAGCACAGGAAGCTCAGATTTACCCGACATTGTATAAAGGGGGGGAAAACTTTGACGTATGAAGGTTTTTTGGATGTTCAGGGTAATCCAAAGTCACGAGAATTATTAACTCTTCAAGGATATAAGATAGATTGGTGGTCTTACTCCCACGTGCACTCCAGGTACAGAAAAGATCTATATAGTGAAGGAATTTATCGTAAAAGACAAGAATTGGATAAGATCTTATTAGAAGGAGGGAAAGGGGTATTATCTAAATGTTATGCATATTTATTGTCTCTGCAGATAGGACAGGATGTAGTGAAGGATTGTATGATAGCATGGGGATGAAATTTTGGATATCCCCCTGACTTCCAGCAATGGGAACAGATTTGGTCGAAAAATATGAAATTAACCATGGCCTCCTCATATAAAGAAAACATATATAAAATGGTATACCGTTGGCATCTCCCCCCTGCGAGACTAGCTAAAATGTTCCCCGGGACATCTGCCTGCTGTTGGAAATGCGGTTATAGTAAGGGAACTTATTTTCATCAATGGTGGACCTGCCCGCAGGCGGTTAAATATTGGAAAAAAATATGGCAATGGATCTTGGAAATTACACAGATCAATTTGGAATTAAGGCCCGAGATTTTCCTGTTGGGGGCAAAACCTTTGAATGTTAAATCAGGTATATGGTTCTTGTTGATTCATATTATTACTGCAGCAAGATTAGCATTTGCGCAGGAGTGGAAAAATCAATATTTACCGATGGATTTGAAAATAATATATAAAATTAATGAGTGTGCGGAATCAGATAGATTAACTAGACTGATCAATGGTAAAAAAGATTCAGAATTTTATAACAGTTGGAAATTATGGTACGATTGGGTCCAGAAAAGGTGGGATAGAACAGATATATGATATATATATATATATATATATATATATATATATATATATATAT
>WNWU01013589.1:9252842-9272531 GCA_012654045.1 Ptyas mucosa | reverse complement strand
GAGAAAGGGGCAGTGTTACAAATTAGTTAGCATTCTTTGCTTTTGAAACTGACACTTTACTTGGACCCAGCAAATACTTACTTGATTACCCTTTAACCAAGTTGCTGTTGGTGCAGGTTCCCCAGTGATGTTCACATCGAGCCGTAATTTGTTCCCAGCAACAACGACAATAGTGTTTTCATTTGTTTTCCCTGATCCACAATCTAAATGGATCTTGGGGGGTTCTGGGAAAACCAGAAGGGATAGTGAAACAATTTCTCCTCCACAATAGTAATGCATTACCCAGTATTTCCCCTAACAATACCAACAGCTACTAACAGCCCTTGAGAGAGCACACATGGGTGGTTGATTTGAGTTCCTTTCTTTCTTTCTTTTTTAATTGGAGCCCCTTTGTTGTTGTCAATTGACAATTAGTTGCCTGCCTATGTTCTCACACAGAAATGGCTTTTTATGGAGAGCTGCTTGTAACGCTGGGTCTACTTCAACTGGAGCATTGCTTAGTTTGTGTCAACAGCTCATAGCCAAAAAAGAAAAAGAAGAATTATTCCTTAATTAAGACGATTATTTTCATTTCATGAATAGGAACTGTACATATTATCTATTAGAAGGTAAGACCCTTGTGACTTTTAAAGAAATGCATTTAATCCAGCATCCTTGGGCCAATCAGATGCCTCTGGAAGGGCCACAAGGAAGACTTGAAGCTGATAGTCCCAGTGGTGGGTTTCAAATTTTTTTACTACCGGTTCTGTGGGCGTGGCTTGGTGGGCATGGCATGACTTGGTGGGCATGGCTTGGTGGGTGTGGTAGGGGAAGGAATGTAAAATCTCCATTCCCACCCCACTCCAGGGGAAGGATACTGCAAAATCCCCATTTCCTCCTGATCAGCTGGGACTCGGGAGGCAGAGAATAGATTGGGGCAGGGCCAGTCAGGGGTGGTATTTACCGGTTCTCCAAACTACTCAAAATTTCCGCTACCGGTTCTCCAGAACTGGTCAGAACCTGCTGAAACCCACCTCTGGATAGTTCCCTCCTCCTGTATAGGAGAGGCTCAGTTGTCATGGCAAATACAGGTAGACCTCAACTTATAACAATTCATTTAGTGACCAGTCAAAGTTACAACGGCACTGAAAAATCTGACTTATGACTGTTTTTCATAGTTACAACCTTTGCACCCCATGGTCACGTGATCAAAATTCAGATGTTTGGCAACTGGTTCATATTTATGACCTTTGCTGTATCCCAGGATCATGTGACCACCTTTTGTGACCTTCTGACAAGCAGTCAGTGAGGAAGCCAGGTTCACTTAACAACCATGTTAATAACATCAGCTGCAGTGATTCACTTAACAACTGTGGGGGAAAAGTCGTAAAATGGGACAAAACTCACTTAACAAATGTCTCACTTAACAACAGAAATTTTAGGCTCAATTGTGGTCGTAAGTTGAGGACTACCTGTAGTTACAGACAGGTCTTCTTCTCACCTAACCCATGGAAGCTGGTTACTGTCCCTCCATCCTATAGAAATGAAAATCGAAATATGTAAGTTGAGGACCATTTGTTTAGTGCCTATTCAAAGTTATGATGGCGCTGAAAAAGGTGACTTATGACTGGTCCTCACACTTATGACTGTTGCAGTGTCCCCATGGGCATGTGATCAAAAATCAGGTGCTTGGCAACCAGTATATATTTATGATGGTTGCAGGATCCCGGGATCATGTGATCACCATTTGCAACTTTCCCAGCTACCTTCTGACAAGCAAATTCAATAGGTAACCATGTGATTTGCTTAACAACCATGTCAAAAAGGTCATTAAATCAGTCACTATTATGATTATAAGTATAAGGACTACCTGTAACTGTTTGCTACATGATGAAATATTTTATTCTGACTGCCCTGAAGCTTCCACCATTCAGCTTCATGAGATCAGGTTCTTCCTTGGTTTCTTTTATTTTCTAAATTAAAATGCTCCAGGTGTTGTAACCTATCCAAATATGGGGGATGCCTTAACCCCCTGAACACTGTGACTCGCTTCCAGCTGTTCAGGTGAGATTCTTGTGCTCTGCAAAAAATTTAGGCTGGGTTCCTTCAGCATGCAGCCACTGAGCACCATTGATCTGCATCTGACATCTCTGCTTCTGTTAACATTCTTTCATGTAGGGAGATAAAAGGGAGAGACCCCTTCACTTCACTCATTCAAACAATTCCCAACCAGCTTGAATTTTGCTGTCTTGGAAAGAATTCTGAGGTTCCTTTCCTAGCCAACATTCTGCCAAGACGGAAAGATTCCACTCACCTTGCTTAGGGACATATTCAATCTTGATCTCTAGAAAGGGAAAGAGATAGAAGAAAAAACAGCAGTGAAACCTCTGGACAATATTTGAGGTTATAAATGTACATTGTTACTTTATGTGCCACTATACAATTAGGGTGTGGTGTCATTCCCCAAAATAATGTCCCCTGTGAAATAAGAACACCATAAGCTTCCTTACAAACTGAAGTCAATCATATCCAAAAGATTACATCCATGAGCAAGTCAGAGAATAGGCAATGTGGTTTCTTGAGTTAGCATGAAAGTTTTGCAACTGAAGCATTCATTTAAACACCTGCATACACACAAGGTACCCAGGTTGATGATCCAAAGGACAATGAACCCTTTTTTTAAAGCTTTTTTTAGACTAATGAGTTTCAGTGCATTTCCTCCAGACTAGGAATAAAATTTGCTTCAGGATTTTAGCTACAGTTCTTCATTTCATTTCCCCTTGTAATATTCACACACTTTGTCATTAGTTGCTTTGGAAAAATCCCTGTTAACAAGATTGGGAGGGGGGGTTCTGTTTTTTTGGCCCCTCACAAATTTGTGGTCGGTTTTTTGGCTCATAGCAATTCCAATTTAGTCTGGCAAACTGAGTAGCAATCCTTGCAATCCAAAATGAGAAACATACAAATCATGCATTTGCATAGAGGAACCATTCCAAGAGTTTCATGTAATGTACTCATGCACCACGTTGGCTAGATATGGAGTGGAAGTAATTTAGAAAACTCAAACTCATGTTTTAGTGTGTTTCTGGATGAATACCATAAATACACACTATTCAGCCACTCTTTTGTAATGGACTATAACTGTGATGATCATGAGTATCTCAAGGGCTTTGCGCTTAGTGTAGAATCTTCAGCCTCCTGCACAAGTCCCTCCCTGCACTGACCTAAGAAGTTGAGTTTAGCAGAAAGTGAAAGAGCATATCCATCAGGGACGAAGGTGTAATCTCCCTCATCTTCAGGTCTCACATCATCAATGACCAGCTTGTGGACCCTGCAGAAATAAATTGAAATTATGAAGAAAAGGTCAGAATGGATGGATCATCATCAGCTAATTTGCAGGGTTGGGGTTCTAATTAAGATCACCTCTCACAGATGGCCCAGCACCTTGATTTTTCCTCACCATAAAACAGATCATCTGTGGTCTGTTTCTCATCAAATGAATAAACTGGCTGTTCAGGTGAAACAGCATACATTGCATCAAACTGTTGTTTTTCATGCAGTATTTAAACTCTAGGCTCCAAAGCAAAACACACAATACTGAAATAACGATCAGAAATGATGTTTTGTGAAACCTCAGTTCGTTGAGTATAATGTATTTAGCAGTTAAAAGTATAAGAAAGCGGTGATTTTATAGAAAACTCCCAAATTTCTCCAAAAGAAAGCTTGTCCTAAATTTGATCATCAAGGAGCTGAAAAGAAATTACATAAAAGCCCTCTCCCCTCATTTACCTTTGTTATCATAACCTCAGGAAATCTAATGTGTATGCATGTCTGCATTAAAAAATAAATAAATCAGGAACCACACCCTTAAAATAAATATTGGGTTTGCCTTTATTACCTTGTTTATTCTTCCCTTTCTTCAGAAATTAGATCACCCATAATTGCTGTTAGTGAGATGGTGGCATATAAATTTAATAAATAAATAAAAAAAAAAGGAAATAGTGAGGTACATTGGATAGAGAGATGATATTCTGCCCAAGCCTGTACAGTGAGATTTATACTCAAGCAAAAATCTAAAGCTGAATCTCATATGCTCGAGGCAAGTGTTTAATTTTTTTAATTTTAATTTTTTAATTTATATTTATATGCCGCCCTTCTCCGGAGACTCAGGGCGGCTTACAATACGTTAAGCAATAGCCTTCATACTTTTGTATATTTATACAAAGTCAGCTTATTGCCCCCACAAACTGGGTCCTCATTTTACCCACCTTAGAAAGGATGGAAGGCTGAGTCAACCTTGTTGACTGTAATCTGTAATATCAGAACAGACTCAGCTGAACTAATAAAATGGCAGGCACAAGTGGAGTCATAACAAATGGCAAAAATAAGTACACCTACATTCTGGATTCTAGGTGCCTTTATTATGGCAAATTACTTTCAGAAACATCTTCTCTCTGGTTATAGCTGCCCATCTCACCCTGCCAGGCAGGGGGAGTATGTCACATAGCCCATCAGTTAAAGAATTTGGACTGGTGGGGCCCAGGAAGATACCATTCTCTGCTGTCTCCCCCCCTCTGTGGAATATCCCCTCCCCCGTGGTGAGTTGGACCCCCAGTCTCCTGGCCTTTCAGAAATGTTTGAAGACCTGGGCTGTGCCAAACTTTCTTGGGGTATGCAGAAAGCATGCAAGTTTGAAGCTGGTTAGCACCCTTGAAGGCCTTCTGACAACTTTTTAACTTTAATAATTTTATACTTGTTTTAACTGTCTCAATTGTATTATAATGTTTATATGGTTCTTATGTTTTAAACATGCACCACCCAGAGCCCCTGTAAGGTAAAATGGGCTATCTCCAAATTTGATAAATACATTAAAAAAAGACTAATATTGCATTATTGGAAAGATAAATTTATGGTCCCAGTTGTTCAAAAGATTGAAAATCTGATTGCGCTTGCCATCCATGAGCAGAATATCTATAGACTTTGTATGGACAAATAAAATGAATTATAGAATTCATTTCCACTTAACATAGGGTATAAAAGAATGCTAGTTATGTAAGTGTATTAAAATAAATATATTGAATAAAATTTACTTTAGATAAGGATATATAAAACTGTAACTCTTCATTGTTATAACAATATATAACAATATAGACAGGGGTGAGACAGCGGGTCCTGTGCTTTGGGAAGAGTTCGATTCTATTACCCCAGAAGAAGTGGACAGGATCATGGGAAAGCTGAGTGCGGCCACTTGTGTGTTGGACCCGTGCCCCTCCTGGCTGGTTTATTCAGCCAGGGAGGTGACACGAGGCTGGATCCAGGCGGTGATAGCGGCTTCTTTGAGGGAGGGGAACTTCCCGACCACCTTGAAGGAGGCAGTGGTGAGGCCCCTCCTCAAGAAGCCGGCCTTGGATCCAGCTGTATTAAATCATTTTCGTTCAGTCTCCAACCTTTGCTTTTTAGCGAAGGTTGTTGAGAATGTGGTGGCACATCAGCTCCCGCTGGTCCTGGATGAAGCGGATTACCTCGACCCGTACCAATCGGGTTTCAGGCCCGGGTACAGCACGGAGACAGCATTGGTCGCTCTGGTGGATGATCTCTGGAGGGCCCGGGACAGAGGTTATTCCTCTGTTCTGGTCCTATTAGATCTTTCGGTGGCATTCGATACCGTCGACCACGGTATCTTGCTGCGTCGCCTCAAGGGGCTGGGAGTGGGAGGCACTGTTTTACGGTGGTTCTCCTCCTACCTCTCGGGTCGAACGCAAGCGATGTTGGCAGGGGGGCAGAGATCGACCTTGAGGCCACTCACCTGTGGGGTGCCTCAGGGGTCGGTCCTCTCGCCCCTTTTGTTCAACATCTATATGAAACTGCATGGGGAGATCATCCGTGGCTTTGGGGTGAGGTATCATCAGTATGCGGATGATACTCAGCTTTTTATTTCCACCCCGAACCAACCCAGTGATGCCCTCGACGTGATGGCCCGGTGCCTGGAAGCGGTACGGGTCTGGATGGGTAGAAACAGATTGCAACTCAACCCGGCCAAGACCAAGTGGCTGTGCGTACCGGCATCTCGGTTCAGTGGAGAGATGCCATCGCTGACTATTGGGGGTGAAGTTTTGCCCCCTGTAGACAGGGTGCGCAACTTGGGCGTCCTTCTGGACTCACGGCTGAGCTTGGAAGACCAGATAACGGCCGTTACCAGGGGGGCTTTTGCCCAGATACGTCTGGTGCGCCAGTTGCGCCCCTACTTGGACCGAGATGCCCTACGCACAGTTACTCATGCGCTGGTCACCTCGCGGATTGACTACTGCAACGCTTTCTACATGGGGCTGCCCTTGAGGACCACTCAGAGGCTTCAGCTGGTACAAAATGCAGCCGCGCGGGTTGTGATGGGAGAATCCCGATACTCCCATGTTACACCTCTCCTGCGCAGTTTGCATTGGTTGCCAGTTGCCCTCCGGGTGAGATTCAAGATGCTGGTGATGACCTATAAAGCCCTACATGGCTTAGGACCAGGATATTTGGCGGACCACTTACAGCCAGCAACGATATCCCATCGCCCAGTTCGCGCCCATAGAGAGGGCCTACTCAGGGTGCCGTCAGCTAGACAGTGGCGGCTGGCGATCTCCAGGGGTAGAGCCTTCTCAGTGGATGCCCCCACCCTCTGGAATCAACTTCCCTTGGAACTCTGATTAGCGCCTGACCTTCGCACCTTCCGCCGTGAATTAAAAACTTGGCTGTTTAAATCCCTTGACCTGGACTGATAATGGGGTTTTAAGGGTTAATTTTAAATCTTTTAAATTTTTAGACTTTATTTTATATTGTGGCTTTGTTTTTATTATTGTGAGCTGCCCTGAGTCCATTGTGAGATAGGGCGGCATATAAGCCGAATAAATAAATAAATATTGTACTTTGGGGGGTTCCCTGTTTTGTGTGTCAAATTTTATTTTCTTGAGAGTACATGTATTTGCATCGTAATTTTCTTTTTCTGTAACTAGTTAATTTTTTAAAAAATCCTACTCTGCCTATATTCTACAGTTTTCTCCAAATGCTCACCTGCCCTTGTGAGTCATTGTGATGCGTTTACTGGGCCGAATCTCAACTCCGTTCTTGTACCATTTGCCAGTCACCTTCTCATCAGACACTTCACACTTGAAGACAGCTTGTTCAGCGGCCTTGACAGTCAGATCAGCAATACCTTGAATTACCTCGAGTGGTTTGTCTGGATGGTAAGATTTGAACACATAAGTTTCACTGGGAAAAACCTCCAAATTCCCATTATTGCCTTTCCATTGATGGATCCATTGGCCCCCACAGACCTTCAACTGCAAGATCTGCCTCTGATTGGCCCCCGTTGGTTACAATCTGGTAGCGCCCAGCATCTTCTTTGGTAGCCTCATTGATGATGAGCATGTGCTTTTTGCCATCCTTTCTGATGCGGTACTTGAAGGTGTCTTCACGAGTCAGCTCCACACCGTCCTTCGACCTGGAGATGAAGAGAGGGAAAAGGGAAAAAGATGGAGAAAGGACATGACTGGAGAGACAAGTAAATCCAAGTAAAATGCAAGTAAAACAAGAGGGAAGCATCATGCCAGCATCATAATGGACAGAAAATGTAGCTTTTCCAAAATATTAGCCATATTTTCAAGCAATCTGATTACATTTCCTAAGATTGTTCTTTTTATGATTCTATATCTCCAGGCAACATTTCCTTTTTTAACTATGTATTACTTATAAATTTATCATTATTATTCCGCTAATCTAGAATTCTTGCTTCCTACATTTAATAACATTTGAATTTTATAACATTTGAAAAGAACTGGCGTTTTAATTTTTTATCACATTATTATTCTGTTGTTTTTATTTTTTTTGCTGAGTTAAAGAAAGAAAGATGAAAACAAATCAACATGAAACTTAGATTGGTAAATTGAAGAGATAACTCTGTAGTCAATACCAGAGACTGGGATTATTTAGACAGCTGATTGGCTAGAAGATAAAAAAGAAGAAGAGAAAAAATGGAAAAGTTGAAATGGGAACTTACCACATTACCTGGGCTCCTTCCTCAGATACCTCTACTTCCAACACTACTTTGTCTCCCACATATACTTGTTGGTCATCCAGACCACTCATGATCAGGACAGGTGGTTCTAGGTACATAAAGATGGAATGTATAATGGCGATATTGCTCACACACGGCTACGCCTTTCAACTTTATTCTGCAAATCATCATAATCTTTATGATTTTCTCCAATTGTATTATATTTGCATGCATTTTTTATCAGGTTCGCCTGATCCGCCAGTTGCGTCCCTTTCTGGATTGGGACTCGTTACACACGGTCACTCACGCCCTCGTCACCTCTCGCCTGGACTATTGTAATGCTCTCTACATGGGGCTCCCCTTGAGGAGCACCCAGAGGCTCCAACTGGCGCAGAGTGCGGCCGCGCGGGTGGTGATGGGAGCGACGTGGCGCTCCCATGTTACTCCTCTCCTGCACGAGCTGCACTGGCTCCCGGTGGTCTTCCGGGTGCGCTTCAAGGTGTTGGTTACCACCTTTAAAGCGCTCCATGGCTTAGGACCCGGGTACTTATGGGACAGCCTACTACCACCAATAGCCTCCCACCGACCGGTACGCTTCCATAGAGAGGGGCTCCTCCGGGTGCCGTCGGCCAAACAATGTCAGCTGGCGGCCCCCAGGGGGAGAGCCTTCTCTGTGGGGGCACCCACTATCTGGAATGAGCTCCCCCCAGAGTTACGGAGGATCCCGGATCTTCGTGCCTTCCACTGTGAGTTAAAAACTTTCCTGTTCCACCAAGCGGGCCTGGCCTAATTCTTCCCTTTTCCCCTTCTGTTGTAAAATAATTTAGAAATTTTAAATTGTAATATTTTAATTTGGGGTTTTAATATTGTAAATTGGGATTTTAAATATTGGGGCCAATATTTAATTCGGTTTTATTTGGCTTTTAAATTTTGTATATATGTTTTTTATTTATGGCTGTTCACCGCCCTGAGTCCCCTCGGGGAGAAGGGCGGTATATAAATTTAATAAAATAAATAAATAATAAATAAATAAAATAAATAAATCCTCCATCCTCACCTTTTACAAAGACCTCTGTGAAGCACTTCTCATCTCCAGCCACACATTCATAGGCTGCATCATCCGCCAGCGTTGTCTTGGTGATTGTCAGGATACGTTTCTTACCCACATTCTCAAAGATGTACCTATCCACAAGAAAGGGAAAAAACTATGCACCTACACAAAGAGAACCATAATATTGTTTCCCTTGTCTCACAATATATTTTCTCATTTCCTATCCACTAAAACAATAAACCAGCATCCTGGCTTTACCACCTCATTGCTCAGACTTACTTGCCACTGGGCTTGATCAGTTGCCCATTTTTCATCCATTTGATAGGTAAGTCAGGGTCACTCAACTCCACCCACATCTTGATCTTGTGGCCTTTGTCAACTTGATAGGCTGGGTCCAGTTTCTTAATGAAGGCTACAAAAGACATTGAGAATAGACACTCTTTTGTGCTCTTGGCTAAGAGAAGGCTAATGGGACAATATTATTTATATGTGATGCCAAAATGCTAAAACATGCCACATAACTACTGGCATTAAACAGAAGTTATATTTAAGTCTCCACCAGTCTAGTCCCTTCTGATACCTGCACTTTTCTTGACCTCCACCTTGGCTTTCTTGAGCCTTTTCAACATGCCACGTAGATCAGTGATGCCATACTCAAAGGCAATTCGCTCATACTCGCTTTTCTTGGTCACACCCTTAAGCAGTTCCCAGATCTCTGGTGGAATCCCCAAATCATCATCATCGTCCTTCTTTTTCTTCTTTTTCTTCTCTTCTTCTTGCACTTGTACTTCTCTACAAAGAGGGATAGAGGAAAAGGAAGCTTTTGAACCTGTCCTCTAGAACAGCTGTCCCCAACCTTTGCAGCTTGGCAGCCTGGCTTGGGAGGTAGGGAGTGAGAGGGGAACTGGGCCGTACAAGTTGAGCTGTATGTGCATGCACGTGCGTACCAGTCTGCCCCTCATGTGAGTTGAGTTGCCCACATGTGACCAGCCCACAGCCCAGTTGCGAATAGGCCACGGTCTGATAGTGGGCTGCGGTCTAAGGGTTGGGGACTAGAGCAGCCAATTTTTGTCCTATATTGCATTATAGAAAACTCCCAAATTTCTCCAAAAGAAAGCTTGTCCTAAATTTGACCATCAAGGAGCTGTAAGAAATTACATAAAAGCCCTCTCCCCTCATCTACCTTTGTTATCATATCCTCAGGAAATCTAAAATCTTCCATTTTAAAGGAAAATTGCTTGACAAAAAAAATGCAGGTGAAGGCAATATATTATATATCTAAATAGGTATTTTTCTGCCTAATGCTGGCTGGGAAATTCTGAGAGTTGAAGTCTACACTTTAAAATTGCCAAAGTTGAGAAATATTGCCCTAGATTGCCTCTGCTGGTTATCTATTTTCTATTTTCAGGCAAAGAGAAGATTACTGTTATGCCTCCCTTCATTGCTAATATCTTCACTTACTGTACCTTTTCTTAAGCAAGCCAGTGAAATCCAACTCTCCAGCAGCATCGCTTTTGGCTTCTCCACTGCAAGGAAAACAACAGGGAACTTCTCATCCCAAAGTACCATGCATATTGTAATTTTTAATATTTTGCTTCCTCTCATCTTCTGACTTTTGCAATATTTTGTCTGAAGAAGAGTTCTGGAGATGGCTAAACTTGCACATTCTTTTGTCTCATTGTGGTTTGATTTTGGAATTGTTTTCATGATCCTTGCCTGCCACCATCACCCCCATATTTGTCAGGTTCAGCAGCAGAACAATGGAGACAGGACTATGGAAGCTGTAGTCCAACAGAACCAGAATGATTAAGTGGAGGTGGGCTTTTTCAAGTAAGGGATTCATTTGTGCTAAAATCATGGATACTTACGAACGTTTGAATGTTTCTAAAATATTGCCAGATTCTTCTGTTCTTGGTGCTGGAGGAGAAGATAACAATGCTTCAATTCTTTTATATTTATGCTTTTATGCTATTGTAAGCTGCAGAGTCTCTCTGGATAGTGAGATGGGCAGCATATAAATTTAATAAATAAATAAAAATAAACAAAGATTTAAAGGAATAAGGGAATTTACGGAAATAGGTATGGGAAAACAACCTATTAGGAAAGAACTTAGGAAGAAAAAAAATTGTCCTCTAAAGCAAAAACATTTTTTTGCTCAGAATAACTGCGCATACTAATGTTAGCTAAGGATTAATTAGCAAACAAACATATGTCATCCACAGATATAAGTAAAGGAATGATAAACTATTCTGAAGACTAAAATTCCAGAAAGGATATCAGCCACACACAAAAATCACCATTATTAATATTAATCCGGCAAATTAATCTTGACTAGTATGAAAAACTATTTGGTAGTATATAGACTCCAAAGGATGACATTAGATGTGAAGACATTTAGGTTGAATTTGTACAACATGGGACTTGGCTAAACTTCATTTTGGTAGTCTGTGGCTCAGTAAAATGTATGGAGATTCTCAGTCGTCCACATCATAGTTGTCCCAAAAGTGCTTTCTTCCAAATTTCCATAGACATTTAGCTATACACTTTTGGATGAACACCCTTCAAATGGTGCACCGAACCACAAACTACCTAACTGAACTTTAGCCAAGACTCATGTTGTACAAATTCAACCTAAATGACTTCACATCAGAAAGAGGGCTAACGAGCACTTGAATCCTTCCATTCTCCCCCATTCAGTCAGAACTGAATAAACTTCTTGGATGAGAAGTGAAGCATCTTCTAGCAAAGCTAGAAAGCAAAGCTAGAAAGTCCAGTTGTCTTTTGAAAGAAAACACCTGTAAGTTGGGAAACCCACTTATTGACTTAAAGAGTTGTATGAACAATGTCATTTATCTCTGTGAGCAAAGAATGTTATGCAAACATTGTAGGGGTTTTTTAAATTTAGGTCTGGAGATTAGCAAACAGTGTGAACATGGTGGTACCTTCTGCATCAATATTGAAGACACAGCTGTCAAAAAAGTCCTTGGCTGTCACCTCAATGCGATAGTCACCTCGGTCTCCAATTACTACTTTCTCAATTTTCAGCTCATGGGAATAAATCTTTGAGAATAAACAAAACATAAGCACAAAGTTTATTAATAGCTATTTTTATTGTCACTATATGACTGGCATATAATAGTTCTGAACTAGAAACAAGCATCTCTATATTCTCTACATTCCATTGATGTTAATGGGAGTTAAGGAGATTCAATAGGATGTGAAAAATGTAGTTCAAAGAGAAAGACAGTAGCAGCAAAAAATGAATTACTGGAATTAAGATACCTAATTTTGCAATTCTCCAACCAAAGTCCCACAGGTAGCTTTATTTATTTCTTTTACAATTCAGGCTTTGATCAGTAAAAAAGGGGGGATTCAATAGGTAGTAAAATAGTTTTGAGAGCGAGATTTGCAACAGACACAAAAGAATTAATCACACCTACATTATCGATATCTTACCCTGATTTTTTTTCCCTTCACTGTGCTAGTTCCTCTTAGTTTAGCAAATATTTGAGATTAGATGCTTACCAAAACTGGTCTGTTTTTGCTCCCAGTGTCTTTAAGCAGTTAAATCTCAAAATAGTTAAATCAGCTTAAAATGTCTTGTTTAGTTTGAAATTAAGGACATTTTCAGATATATTTAGATTTCTACTTCACCCATTTTAGAAATCTCAAGCTCAAGATATTTCCAAGCATTTCAGAAGCTGTTTCCGAAGAGCTGATTACTCTTTAATTCAACCTACACACAGAAAAATCTGTTGTGTGAATACCTTCATAATGTCACAAGTGTCATCCAGCAAATTTCTCCAACAGTCACCCAGCAGTATTGTACATGGCAAGTTTCTCCAACCTGATGCTCCCTCCCTCCTCATAGCTTGTTCTTAAAAGTAGCAGAGTAGCATTTTTCTTAGGGTGAATTAGGAAACAAGCAAGCAAATGCAGTTTGGCTAGAATAAAAGAAAAATGGGGATATTCCCAGGGAAAACTGATTGTTGGAAAAGTTCTACAAGTTCTCCAAAATGTACCACAGGTGGTCTTTGATTTATGACTGCAACTAGAATCAGAATTTCCATTGCTAAGCCAGATATTTGTTAAGTGAATCATGCCCGACTTTACCACCGTTTTTTCCAAAGTTGTTCCAAAGTGAATCACTGCAATTGTTAAATGAATTATGTGGTCATGTGAATCTGGCTTCTACCATTGACTTTGCTTGTCAGAAACTGGCTGGGGAGGTCACAAATGTTGACTGCAGGATGCTGCAATACTTGTAAATACCTGCCAGCTCCCAAGAATGCAAATTTTGATTACATGTGTCTGGGAATGCTGTGATGACAGTCATTAAGTGTTATGACCAGTTGTAACTCCCTTTTTTCAGTGGCTTTGTAACACTGAATAGTCACTAAATAAATGATTGTAAGACATGGACTTAATCTATACAAAGCATCAAACTGAATATTTAGAGAGTGATGAGTTTGGGGAAAGGACACATATTTATGAACCAAATCAGGCTTAGACTGGGAATTATGCTTTGGCAGAATTCTTAAATGCTATTGAAAAACATATTTCACAGTATCCTTTTGAAATAAGTCATGGTAGTTAGAGAAAAGTACTTTTAACAGTGCAATATATTTTGAGAGAACAGACATCAGTATATCTTATAACCTCCTTTTCTACAGGGGCTCACATTTTTATCCTTGTCAAAGTCCTCTTTGAACTGGAACCGTAGTCCGCTCTTAATGCCCAACTCCAGCCACTTCCCCTTGAACCACTTGACGACAGGTTTGCAAGGGAGCTGAGCCCCATCCAACTGTACCTGGATAGACACATCACTTCCTATAGAAAGGAGACATCAAAGTCAGAATACCTGTTTCCCTATCTAAATAGGCACTTTGTTATCCTATTAATCAAACTCAAGGGAATTAAACTTCTAGGAAAAGATGGACTCTCTCTGAAACCACAAGGAAATGAAATTACTGGTATTCTAAATTTGCTGGACTACAAATCCCAGCATTCTTAGACTACACAGCTATTAGTTGTGGTGGCTGGGAATGGTGAGGTTTCAGGTCAACCTTGCTGAAGGTTGTTAGCTTCAGGGAGATGCTCTAGTTCAGTGATGACAAACCTTTTAGGCACCGAGTGCCCAAAGTGCATGTGTGTGCCCTGTGCATGTGTCCACGCCCCACCCAAACTGCAAGACGCAGACACGCACACAACCCACACATGTGCATGCAACCCACATATGCATGGCAGAGACCCAAAGACCAGCTGGCCAGCAGGAGGTATGCGCACATGCACAGCAGAAACCTGAAACAGAGCTGGGGCAATGGTGTGCGTGCCCACATAAAGGGCTCTGCATGCCACTTCTGGCACACATGCCATAGGTTCACCACCACTGCTCTAGTTGATACTAACCTAGAAAAACCAACAGTTGCTTTATACTAATTGGAAGAGAGCCACATCTCCTCTAAGAGAAGATTCTTAGAAGTGTCCTGATTATTGCTGATATGCAAAATGATTATAACATTGATCCATAGCTTAAGGCATGTGATAGAAATCTATCTGTAGTTATGCAGGTAGTTGCTTTAATCTGGCAAGATTTCTATCTGGAAGTGAAGAACAACAAAGGAAACTATTCATATGTAACACCATATGTTGTTCTTAGTTCCTGAACCCTGTCAAGGCAAGACACACCTAACCCTATAGCTTTATTGTACACACTAAATTAGAAAGAATTAGAAACAAGCTTCTAGGTTCTCCTCCTATCAGTAATAGTCAGACATAGAGAGAGAGAGAAAGGATGAATGAATTTTTTTTTAAAGACTAGTCAACCAGCTATAATAAAAGACAGCTACCTTTTCCTCCTATTCTTTGAAATGCCCTTAGCGGTTTCTTTTGAAACTGTTTTGATCTCAGATGAATGTTGGAATTGTAAATTTTCAAACTAATGTCTGATTTAACTGCTTTTTTCTTTTCATCTTTACTATTTAGGTCATGTGTCTTAAATTGCAAATGTCTTTTTTATTGATCTGTATCAATGTTTAGATAAGGGAGAGAGAAAGAGAGAGAGAGAGAAAGAGGGAGGGAGGGAGGGACGGAGGATCTCTAATTAAAGTAAGATGCACAACAAAATGATAAGATTTTTTTTAAAAAAGTTCATGTAAATTTCACTAGAATTTAGAATATGCATGGATCTTCTGTCTTTCTACTTTGGCATTTACCGCAATGTATTAGCACATTTTCTGGCTTCTTGATGAAGACTCCTTCTGACTGTGTAGAGGGATCCCCTTTGTCTTCCACTGGGGAGGAAAAGGGTAGAGTGATTAATGAAGGACAAAAAGTGCTAGGGTGATTGGAAGTTCTAGGATATAGCAAAGCAGGAGAAAGTATTATCATTGCATTTAAGTTCTAAGAAGGAAAGACAGATTATCAAGAGCATGATTTAAGAAAGCCCTCTATAAAAAGTATTCCATGTCCTGCTTATAGTTAATATGATTTTCTCTCCAAAAGACTTTACTTCAAAATTACGGGTGGATGAGGGAGCCAAGTTTATTATAGACTAGCTAAATACCTGTGCTTCGCTATGAAACTATGTGATGGAGCTTGACACAGCTTGAAAATTAATGAGTAGTTATGATCTGCCTCTCCCCTTCTCTCCCTCAGCCTTGCCCCACAGAAGCCTCCCATATCCTATCACCTTCTCTCCCTCAGCCTTGCCCCACAAAAGGCTGCCCTATCCTATCCCCTGGTTGCTCCTGTGAAAGTAAAACTGAAACTGAAACTCCTCTCCTCTGCTTGTATTTTGCATTTGGAACAGATTTCTTTTCAGGTGGGGAGGCGGAGTAGAACTCCTTAGCATCAGAGCCTGTTAATAATAATATAGGAAATACTAACACTCTGGCAGTCATTTGAAAAATCCTTTCTTAGTGAGCACCTAGAAGCCAAGAGAAACATACATGGCAAATTTCAAGTTTGTAGGCTTTATGGTTCTGGAAATTTTGTGATGATGCGTTGAGTGGTATTTTGCTTTTATATAGAGAGATAAGACTTGATTAAAATAGAGCTAACACCAGAATGTTAAGCATCAGTGATTCTTTGACTTCCATATAATTTTAATTATGGAGTCTTTCTGGACCAACTTAAGGTATAGAAAGTAGGAGTATGATATTGTGTATGAAAGTATGATATTGTGGTGGTTCTTTTTCTTTCTTCTTTGGTAGCAAATAAGACATTGAAATGTGGGGCCCTATTTTACAAGGTTCATCAAGACTTCAGTCTCTCCCCACTTATATTTGGCATCTATATGGACCTGCTGGATGAAGTCATCCATCAACATGAACAATATATCACTGCTGTGAATCAGCAAATGATACCATTGAGGTTCCTCAGTGTCTCCAGGCTTATGGAGGCCTGGATGGAGAAGAATTGACTCTGGCCAACTCTGCCAAAAGCAAATAGCTGTGGGTTCTGAAACCTCTGAATCGATATGTTTTTTATCTTTAGTTCTGAATGGAGTAGCACTTGCAGTAATTCATCCCCTAGGGCCTAATGTAATGGCATGTAAGAAAGAATGGATGAAGAGACATTGCCAAGAGAATAAGAAACAGCCTAGACCATAGCTACGGTAGATAGTAGATAGGACAAGAAACTTAAGAACAGACCTTCATTAATTTGCTAAGGCTGTATAAGAGAGGAGGGGAATTTGTACTGTTAGACTTGCTGGATTGATATCAACCTTGCAAAGTAAACTAGGCAGGAATCACAACTAGATGAGTTAATTCCACTTTATCATAAAGCTACATTGACAGTCTTGCATGTCTAAAAATACAATTCTCCCCACATCTATCCAGAAACTAAGGAGCCTTCCAAGCAGTGATGAAATGTAAAATTTGTTACTATCGGTTCTGTGGGCGTGGCTTGGTGGGGGTGATGGTAATGTGACTGGGTGGGCATGGCCAACTTTTTTTTTCTTTTACTTTTAAAAGCATTTTTTCTATAACCTCTTCGAGAGGTTGTAGAAAAAATGCTTTTAAAAGCCTCTGACAATCCCAGCTGAGCTGCATGATCATCAGAGGCTTTTTTTTACTTTTAAAAGCATTTTTTCAGCCGAAGAGTTTGTAGAAAAAATGCTTTTAAAAGTAAAAAAATCCTCTGATGATCGTGTGGCTCAGCTGGGCATGGGGGGGGGGGCAGGAATTTTTGCTACCAGTTCTCCAAATCACCCACCATCATCTCCACTGGATCAGGCGATCCGGTCTGAACCGGGAGCATTTCACCCCTGCTTCCAAGCCTCTTGTTCCACCCTTTTTGCAGCTATTGGCAATGCTGTCTCTTCTCTGATCATTCCCTTGGCAGTGTCTCTTGAAGATAACTTGAAAATTTCCAACATGTCTGCGTACTTAGTTATCTTCCAATTGGATTACTATAATAGATTCTATGTGGGGCTCTCCTTGAACAGCATGTGGAAACTGCAACTTGTCCAGAATGCATTTTTTTAAAATTTGTGTGGGCATTTTTGGAACTTCACAATATGCCCATATAAAACTCCTTCTATGTGAGATGAATTGTCTTCCAATGAGCTTCTGGGTGCAATTCTCAGTGTTCGTTGTTACCCATAAAGTCCTGCATGGCTCAAAACCAGATTACAGTACTTGTAGGACTGCCTAATATCCAATGATTTCTGTTTGGGCCAAGAGACCAAGAAATGACAGGTTTGAGCATGGTCCAGCTCCTTCTATTAAGCAGTGTCATCATATTTTCTATGTCCCAGCACCTGCCCTGAGGAACAGCATTCATCCAGATGTCCTTTTGACTGTTTGCAAAGCATTAGAGAATTGGTTGCTCCATTGGATATTTGAACCAGGATGCTAAGAGAGTCCTGCTAGCTGATTTCTTTTGCTATTTTTCTAAAAGGAAATATTCTTACCTCCTGGAACCTGCTCTGCTGGAGCCACAGCTAGAAAAAATAAAAGAAGGAGGAAATATTAGATGTTTAATTACAATCAACAAATAATGTGCTATTTTTCACACAGTCCTAAGTACAGATAGTTCTTGACTTACAACTGTTCATTAAACAATGGTTCGAAGTTATAACAGCCTTGGAAAAAGTGGCTTATGACAGGCTTACGATCTATCCTCAAAGCTTTGACCATCACACCACTCCTGCAGTCATGTGACTACAATTTGGGCTCTTAGGCTCACATTTGCAACTGTTGCAGTATCTTATGGTCTCATAATCACAGTTTGACTCTTTTTCAACCAGTTTTTGACAAGCAAAATCAATAGGGCAATCTTGATTTGCTTAACAACCATGTGATTCCCTTAATGACCACAGTGATTTGCTTAATGACTGCAATAAAAATTTTTGTAAAATTGAGTTCAGTCACATGATGACTTCCTGCAAGAACTACCGTATTTCCCCGAAAATACAACATGTCCTGAAAATAAGGCCAAGCCTGATTTTTGGGGTGGGTGTAAATATACGCCCTCCCCCGAAAATAAGCCCTAGTGAAGGGGTGGGTGTGGGCAGCACTAGAGGCAGCCCTTCCATTCCCTGGTCACCTTATGGAAGCTCGGTACCTTAATTGCGGCCTGTGGATCAGCTGAGCCAGTAAGGGCTGGGAGCTGCCTCTCTGTCTCTCTGCGGAGGCCTCCCAGTGCAATGCTCTGCCACAGCTTCAGAGCAAACCTCCACCTTCCCTGTGCAAGATTGCAAGGCTGAAGGCTTTGGAGGGAGCATTTTTGGGATATGTGTCTGTACAAAGCTCCCAAAGGATAGAATGATTGGCAGGGAAATGGGAGGGGGATTTTCCTGCTGATCGGAGCAAGGCGGAGCCTCCAGCCTTACAATCCTCCACAGGGAAAATGGAGGTTTGCTCCAAAACTGTGGCAGATCATTGCACTGGGAGGCCTCCACAGAGAGACAGAATGAGAGGCAGCTCCAAACCCGTGCTGGCTCAGCTGATGGATGCTCCCTCATGGGGTGCGATCGAACTTCCAACCCCAAAGGACCTGGTGGGCGCAAACTACCCCAACCCAGGAAGGGGAAGGAGTTGATGGAGGGGGCTGTGGGAAGTTCTGGGAGTTGAAATCCACAAGTCTTTAAATGGCCAAGCGGCTGCCCATGCTGCTGCTGGCCTCTTCGCCCTCCTGGCAGTGCTGCACTCGACAGTGCTGAGGGACTGCTTCTGCCTGGCCAGGTTGAATCATCCCAGTTTGAAAGCCTCCAAAAGTGTCCTGAGCACCACTAGCCGGCCAGGGCGCCCTCAGGAGCGGTTGCCTATGTCACCTCGCCTGCCGCCGCCTTTGGGCTGCTGAGCGCCAGCCTGCATTCAGTGCTGCAGACACCTGGCTTTCTATACATCTACACTGAGCCTGACAGTCTTCAGATCCTAGCGGGCACTGCAGCTCTCTTACCAGCTGTGCAAGATGGCACAGGTAGCATGGCTCCACCTGTGACTCCAGCAGCATAGGGCCTGCCACCCTATCCCCACAGTAGCTGGGTCAGCAGACAGGGTGGGTGGGTGAGAAGCTTCCCGCTGGCCAGGCACTGAAGCTCCACCACTGCCACTGGGGAGAGGGGTGGGAGAGAGAGAGAGAGAGAGAGAGAGAGAGAGAGAGAGAGAGAGAG
>WNWU01013589.1:9210333-9252742 GCA_012654045.1 Ptyas mucosa | reverse complement strand
GGGAGAGAGAGAGAGAGAGAGAGAGAGAGAGAGAGAGAGAGAGAGATAGAGAGAGGGAGGGGGAGAGATCTCCTTTCCAACTGTAGTGGAGCCAAAGAGATTAAAAAGGGCCAGGTGTGGGAAGAGGGGGCGGCAACGGGGGAGCAAGAGCAAAGGCGAGGAGCTGCACATTAACCTGGTGGGAGGTGGGAAAATTTTTTGCAGGTGCAGCACATAGCTCTGCCCTCCGTCTTCCTGGCCGGGCTCCACAGCTGAGGGGCGCGATGGAACAAACTACGCACAGACTTTTGCCTGTCTTTTTCTGGGTGTGGCGCTTATCCTTGTTGGGCTGCTTCCTGAAGCTGGTAGCTCAGCGGCCAGCCACTTTGCTTTTTCCCCATGGGGCGCTCACAGGAGGCACTTGCAGCAGGTGGAGGCAGAAGCAATCCCAACCCACTTCCCACTCTGTTCCTCTGTCTCTCGGCTTGCCTGCAGCCACGCTGAACAACGCACCACAGTGTCTGGATTACCTGCCTCCCCCATGCCTCTGCCTCCATCTGCTGCAGGTGCGACTGCGCAAGCCTTCTGCAAGGCAGCTGGGATCGTTTCTTTCCCTCCCACCCCCCTGTTTCTTTCCCTTCCATTGCTGCTTTTGGGATTGCTTCTTTCCCTTCTCCCCACCGCCATCTCTTTCCCGTCTATTGCTGCTTCTGGGGAGCAGACAGCATGATGGAGAGAGCGGGGCCAGCAGTAGCACTTTAAAAAAGTAAGATCTCCCCCAAAATAAGCCCAAATGCTTATTTTGAAGTCCAAAAGAAAATAAGACCCTGTCTTATTTTCACGGAAACACGGTAGAATTGCATTATTTAGTGACTGAATTGTGGTTTTAGGTTGAGGACTAGCTGTATAAATTCTTGTTGCAACACAGCTTTTCACAGGCCTGTAAATATATCACGTCTGGATATTTAAATTTTATCCACAGCATATAGGATATACCCTTACAAAAAAAAATTGAATGAAACCTTGCCATAACAAAACAACAGCAGGGTCTTATGTATCAATGAAAGAGAATGCCTATAACAAAGAAATGTTTGGCAAGGACTAGGACTTTAAGTGCAACTTTTCTTGACTAAGTTTGAATTAGCAACTAATTGATTTCTTGCTAAGTGAATAATGTTTGGACTTAGGTGTTTATATACTCATCCCAGTGGTGAAATCCTCCACAGATTGCTACCAGTTTGGTGTCCACGCATGTGTGGTGCATGCCAAATGCACGCTATGAGTGCATGCACAGTGTGCACCAAATACATGTTGTGCATGCATTCGCAGTGTGCACCAAACATGAGCTTCATGCAGAAAAAGGTGGCTTAACAAGGTAAGTAGAACAGTGAGGGGGAGAACAGTTATGCCACGTGATTTCCTGCTTTCTAGCGAATATAAATCGTGTGGCATAGCTGATCATTGGAAATACCAGTTCAGACAAACTGGTAGCTTTTTTTACTACCAGTTCACCCAAACCGGTAGCTTTTATCACTACCAGTTCTCCTGAACCAGTGCAAACCGGTAGCTTTTCACCCGACTCATCCCCATTTTTTGTTCCTTTGCTATAGCAGCAAAAAAGCAATCAGTTAAAAAAATACTGTCCAGTCAGTTGAAACAAGCCAGTTTCTCAAACCTTGCCACAGCTACTTATAGTATCATCTCTAGAAGAAATAATGTATGGCTCAATGCAATACTGCATTGAGTGCTCTGCTGTGGTATGATTAGGCTAAAGCTGAAGCAAAAGCTTTCAAGGGATGTGGTGGTGGTGTTTTTTCTGCCAGAATCTAGAATCCATAAAACCAACTTGAACATTTTCCTAAGAAGATGACACGGAATTGAAACTTGTGGCGGCTTAGCTCACCTTGAAAATCTAAGGTTCAAATCACAGGCTTTCTGTGACTGGATGTTTTAAACATGCATACTGTATGTAGAGTGTGATTTTTGGCTTTTATGTTTTATTAGGCAGAAATGTCCTTTTCAATTAGATACCAATGCCATACTGAATCCCACAAAGGAAAGATATCAAAGGCAGTAAAGGAGTCATTTTTTTTCCTGGACCAATAAAGATATCATCTTACTTGTTTGTCATTCCTTTAATTAAAATGGTCTGTCAGGGATCAGCAGACTATGAGTTGGGAGCCAGTTTTTCTAGGTCAACATGCCAGCATGTGCAACACTAACGCAGAGGTTAGCAAGCAGCAGGTCTCTGCTTAAATTTTACATTATGAGGTATGCAAAATCTTTCCCCTGTTCCTTCAACTCTGAGAATGCAGGGCCAAATAAGATTCAAAGTTAGTTTATTTTTATTTATTTATTTTTTATACTTCTCAACTGCCCATCTTCCTCATAGAGTGGCTATTGGTGATGTATAATTTAAATAATTTAATAAATTAAATTAAGCATTAAAAATATTAAAATCAAATACACACACACACATACACCCTGCTTTCCTGAGCCTTTTCACTGAATGGACATAGAGTAGCATACACACACACACACACACACACACACACACACACACACGCAAAAAATTAAAATCTCGGGTGTTTTCCCGCGTCATAGTAAATAAGTTAGTTAAAAATGTTTAAAATTTTGGTTAAAATCTCAGCTTAAAATCTTCTAAAATTCCTTCCAGGGCACTCTGCAAGGTCCTTTAAAACCCCAGCTAAAATCCTACCAGTACCTTAAAAGTCTTTATATCTAGCAACGTTTCGACAGGCTCACAACCCTGTCATCTTCAGGCTTTCGTTAAGCTTAGAAGCTATGGCTGTTTGCGAGGTCGGAGTTGTCGTTTATATGTATTAGCTGCTGCTGACGTATGTTGGTTGGCCTGTAACTCTGTGTCCTGATTGGAGGACAGCAGTTTGTCTTCCTGCTTCCTTCTCTTAGCTGTTTGGCTACGTGTTACTGGCCCAGCTTTTTCAGATTCTCTATTATTATCTGTCAGCTGTAGTATATATAAATTATATATATATAATTTCTAGGGAATGAAATACATGGTTCAATCAAAGAAGACACATTATGCCTGTATTTTTCTGTTATAATTGACATACAAGAAGCCGTAAAGAGATTATTAAAAGCAGCATCTTCCGGTTATGGTCCAGTTGTTCACTAAATTTCATGGCATCCAGATAAGCTGTCCTCTCATCTTCCCCCATCCATCTAGACTCATACTTTGACATGGTTTCTTATCAGAGAATGATTTCTTCAGTAGAAAAAGACAGAATAACTGTATAACGTATTTTGGTTGATAGTGGTAGAAGCACCCTTTGACTCTGGCATCCATCCTGACTCTGCCTTGGATGGATTATTTTTAATTCTTTCTTTTCAACAGGGACATAATCATACCATCAAGGTATTCTTGGGAAGAACAACTGCCCTAAGCACCATTTGTAGAGGGGCATCAAAGGCTAGTATAATATTTGCAATGACCAAATGGATTAAATTCTTTTTATTCAGTTAGCAAATAATCTCAACGTCTTTGACTTTGGGGCTCCTCCACAAATAGAGGTTTATTGGGATACTGACTTCAAAGGGTGATGGGAAAACATTCTCAGATGAATATTCTGCCCTTGGCCTTTCAAGAGTCTTGAAAAGGCTTTGCATGCCATTTTATTTCCATTCCCTTGATGAGGCTATTCATAATCACCAGGGAACAGAAAGGCAAACAGTATGTTCTCTACACCCCTTCATTCTTCCAGTCTAAAAAAAAATGAGCGGTTGACTTTCTGCTAGATCCTGTATGCATGATCAAGTTGAAATATGGCTCATAGTCTTACTTTTGGGCTCTTCTTTCTTCACATCCTTTGGCTCTGCTTTCTTCACTTCTTTCTTCTTTGCTGCTATAGAGGAATGAAAAAACAGCAGGTCAGGAAAAGTGGGCACAACAAGGCAACCCATGTCCTCCAATCACATACAACTATGCCAAGCAACTAGGTGGCCTTCAGAGGCTACTCAGTTCCTATGATCATGTCCAAAATTTGGGACCAAGTACCCATTTTGAGTGGCATTATTTTTTCTACCCTCCCCTTGACAGTTTAACAATTCGACCAGTAAAATATCTGACATGCTGTAAGCAAAGGGGAGATGAGGCATAACTTGGCAAGAAGAAACAGAGCTTTCCCAGCAGCTTTGTAAGCCACATGAACTATCTTAAAAATCCAGATTACTTATGTCTTATACCAGGGGTGTCAAACTCAAGGCCCGGTGGTTAGATCCGGCCTGCAGGATGCTTAGATCTGGCCCACAGGGCCACCCTGGAAACAGTGAAGGACCGGCCCACAGTGTCTCTGCCAGTGAAAATGGAGCTCCATTTTCACTGGCAGAGCACTTAGGCCACCACAGGCACCCCTGACACGAATGAAGTTTGACATCCCTGTCTTACACAGACCTTGTAGCTGCAAGTTGTCAGTAGCTGTATGTGGCCTGGTAAAGTGGAACATTGCAGCATGATGGTCATTGTTCTGGATTCCTACTGAACTCTACAATCTTCATTTTTATTATTTACTAGCTGTACCCAGCCATGCGTTGCTGTGGCCCAGTCTTGTGGGTATATAGTATTTTTTGACCGAGTGCCAATAATTTCCCTCTGTAGCTCAGGTCACATCTACTTTGCCTCTGTCCCAGTTTGCTGCAGGTGTAAGAGCTGGTTTCCCAGCTTGCCGGTATAACCGCCTTCACCTTCGCAGCTCTCCGCACCACAGGCAGCATCGGGGTCCGTGCCAAAGGTACGGCATATTCCGTTAGTCAGGAGGACGCTTCAGGGCGGTTGACTTTTCCCACCATTTTGCTTGTGGGTTTGGCGGCAGCAGCGCTGAGGGGAAAAGACCCAGTTCGCGGCTGCCATTATGGTGCTGCGACGTTAAAGTCCAAAAAGATAGTATAGCGTGTGTTGCTTTTACGTCCAACAGATGGCGCTGTTTTTCAAAAAAGCATGTTTTTACCTGTCACAGATGTGACATCTATATAATATAGGTATATAAAAACATGTGCATATTTGAATGCAACATTGTGTCAAAATTTCAAAGCAATTGGTGAAGAACTTTTGGAGATTTACAATTTTGAACAAACAAACATTTACATTTTTATTTATATTGATGATTGTATTAATGATCATTTTGTGGCCATTACATGCACTCAGTCTTGGGTAAGCTATATTTAGGAATTACCCTTTCTTTTTTAAAAAAATAATTCAGTAAATCCAATGCAAAGAGTTGATCTAAACATAACATGTTTAATGCATGATTCTTCTCTGTAGGTGACGCTATTTTGGCTATATAAGTAACAATACTATCTGAAGACTGGAAATGACAAGCATTTTATTATCATAAAACATTATTTTGAGGAGAAAGATGAAGAAAAAAATCCTTCCTAGAAATTTATTTCTAGGAAGATATCTCGCTCATTAAGAGAAAGTTTGGAGAGAATCAGTTAAGCTAAACTTGTGAAAAATCTGCCAATCTGCCACCTGAAATCACATACTTGCATTGTGAATTAAGGTGAGCTCTTCATATCTAGCATCATTTATCTTGATGAAGTTATTTGTACAAACTGTCTTTTAAAAAATTTAAATGAAGGATAAAGTACAGCCTTCCAACTCTGTTGTCTTTAAATTAACATTTTTAACATAACAGAAAGACAAAAAATATTCAATGCAGTGACAGTAATATTATTAACCATAATAATTAACTAAAAATGAAAACTACTGTAAACCTATGTTCATTCACTTAGTTAAAATAAACTTTATTATTCTTTAGTGTGTGTTTTTTTGTGGAAGCTTGGGGAAAGGGATTATTTAGAGATCTCCTGGCATTTTATGCCAATAGCAACCATGTGAAGTTGAAAGAGAGAAAAATGTTGGCCCAAGATCCAAGGGCTCTTGGATCTTGGATCCAAGACTTTCAAGGGCAGAGAGATGTAATGTTGCACCTTTCTGGTCCTATCCCAACACCATAATCCTCACATTATATTAACATTTAATCAAAGTCTACTTTTCTTGGGGCCCAATAACTTATCAGAATGCTACTCTGGATCATATGGTCCTTTGGGGGAAATTGTATTTATCTGAATATTTTAAAAGGCGGACAAGCATAATGGAAGGCAATATTATTAGCCATCTCCATTGATAATGATGAAAATCTTAATGCAATACATCTGGTGTAACCAAGTGGAGCAAAATTGGATTTGAACAAAAAAAAATACCTATCACCCTGTGCATCCAAGCATACTCCATCTCTGTGATAATCAGCCTTTATATGAGTAATCTAACCTTGAATTGGACAACACAAGGACCTTTTCCCACTGCTGAGATAATTTTCCATCCATCCTTGAGCCAGTAGAAAAGTATGTTTTATTTTATTTTTATTTATTAGATTTTTTTTATCCTGCTTTTATATCATTATGACATTAGCTGTTCCCACTGTTGATCCCTATCCTGCCTCTAATGCTTTAACCGCATTAACTGTCACTGCAGTGATCTGGGTTCTTTCCACTGTAAGGAGAGGATTTTCTTTATGTTGTTGGAGGGTGTCCTTGGACAGTGTTGGTATAAGACTGAAATAATTTTTTAAATACTACTGTAGATAAAGACAATTTAAGAATTTTTCACTCATGGCCTATGGAGAAGGTGGAGGCTATGCTATGGAAATGTGGTTTTTAAAAAAGCTATTGAGGCTTGTTTGTGCCATGGTTACCTGTAAATGGAGAAAGGCTCAAAAACAAATGTGAATTCAAAAAGGCAGGAACTTTAGAACAGTACAAACATTTTAGCTGCCAATAATAGTACAACACACTGGGTAAAGCATGTTTAGATGAATTCAACAATTAAATTTAATAGCATGCCTCAGTACAGTTGCCTTTTATTCTTTTATCTCAGCTGGCGTTTGATTAATCCTTCCTAAGGGAAATATGCTTTTCTTTCTTTCACGCATAAGAATTGCTTTTGGCTAGATTATTTCTTTATTTCTGATTCTTTGATGTCTAAAATTAAAGCATATAACATTATAATTTCAAATCATGCTCCTCTGAAGCTTATTGCATTATCTGGAGAAAAATTACAAATACTCTTTAAGTGGTTTCTTTGCTGCAAAGATCTCTCAAGCAAATGGAACAAAAAATGGCAGATACTTTTCTAAAAAGAGACTTTCACTCATTGTTGTCTTTGGCATAGGATGCTACCATGGGAACCCATCAGGGAGGAGTCAAAAAACTCAAGCTAGTAGTTGTGATTATGCAAATAAACCACAGCTTATTTTTTTACACACCTTTACATATTTAAAAACAGACCAGGGCTTTAACTGCACCGTTAAACCTATCATCTTGTCTATTTTTGACCTTGGATATTGTTAAAATATTTAGTCAAATCATTTACTTGTTTGTTTATTATTTATTTACTTATAGAATTTATTGGCTGCCCATCTTACCATAGGGTAACTCTGGGCAGCTCATACTTACATATAAGCTAAAACATAAAAAGTTTAAATCAAACATTAAAACCAAGGATACATGGGGAGAGTGGGGGTGGAGGGGGGTGCAGGGGGATCTCTTATTACCTGATCAACCACCCCTATTGTGCTGCTCCCCCACTGGGGTCCAAGCCGACTGGTAAAATCATGTCTTTAGGCCCTTACAAAAAGATAGGATGGTTGGAGCCAACCTCACATGGGGGGACAAGATGTTCCAGAGTGCAAGGGCACTCCCATCTGGACCTCACCAGGCAGAATAATCAGGCTGATGGGACCCACAGCATGCCTCCTCTCCCAGCATGAGTGGTATGGGCCAATCCCAGTGGATTGAGTATCATGCTATTTAATCACTTCTTTAAAAAAAGAAAAATTGATTAAACCAGTGGTTCTCAACCTGTGATCTGCAAACCCCTAGGCAACTGCAATGTCATCACAAGGAATCTGTGAAGGTTTGAAAAAATGTTATGATTTAAATCTTAAATCTTGGGGGTCCAAGGCCACAAAACGTTATTTAATAGGAGTCCATGGTGAAGAAAAGGCTAAGAACCACTGGGCTAAATTTATAATTTTAAAGGACAAAATAAACTAATTTTTATTGTTTCTTTCATCCCAGCTATCTCTTGAAGGATGTAAATCTAACCACAAACTTAACAAGTTCTATATTTCCAAGACAGAGATTTACTGTCTTGAACAAAGCAATGTTATTAGGAAAAGGGAGAGAAATCTTGCAAGTTATTGTTTTATAGACTTAAAAAGAAAATCCTTCCGCAATGAAATATTGTACCATCTGTTATAACATTATTAATCAATTTTTGTTTAAAATATATTCTGAATTGTAACATATTTGTTTTTGAGGATAAGATAAATTCCTTTATACAGAAATGTGTTTTGCCACATTTATCAGAGGTTCAAGCTACTAATTTTATTTCACCTCTTTTGCTTTAAAAAATGGCACTATCAAACTGAAAAAGATCCTGCTTTTGATAGTTTTCCAGTTGAGTGATATAAAAAGTATATTGGGTTTCGGCCTCTTTTTTTTTCTTTTTTTAAAATTTGATTTATATGCCGCCCTTCTCCGGAGACTCAGGGTGGCTTACAATGCATTAAGCAATAGCCTTCATACTTTTATATATTTATACAAGTCAGCTTATTACCCCCACAAACGGGGTCCTCATTTTACCTACCTTAGAAAGAATGGAAGGCTGAGTCAACCTTGAGCCTGGTGAGATTTGAACTTGCAGTAATTGCAGGCAGCTGATGTTAATAACAGTGCTTTAGTCTGCTGTGCCACCAGGGCTCCTTTTTGTTCAAGATCTATACTGAAGCCTTTTCGAATAAACCCCCAAACTATTTCTAAAGAGGCAACAATTCCAGGTTTTTCTAAATCAGGAAATTATATTACTGGGAATGTTCTAACAACTGAGAAATGCGGATGCTGAGATTTTAAGTTATTTTGTCCCTCACAAGAGAGGGTACCTTTCTAACTATAATGATCCAGGTCAGGCTCCGTTTATAGAGAACTGTCAAGCTTCAGGCAGTATCAGATTTTTATTATTCTTACTTTAATTCAAAATAAATAAGATCCAGCAGCAGTAATTTCAATGGGTGCTCAGAAAACTTTTGTTATATTCATTTGCAACTATTGCAATCAGTTTGATTTATTTTGGTTTCTGTAAAGTTTTATATTTGCAGTTGATAGATTTATTCAATGTCCAAATCATGGTAGATTTACTAACAGTATATCCTTACTGTAGTTAAATTTATGTTGAGGAACACCTTCTTTTCTTTTCTTTTAATTTAGTTTAGGACCAGTTGGTATTCACGCAAATCCACCCAATCCAGCAGCTTTCACCCCACAAAAGCTCCACTAACTTTTGACATCAAATTCTTCCAGCCTCTATTGGTCAATATCATACCAGAAATTCTGAATATATCAGTGGAATTACAATAAACTGAATAGAGTATAAAATTTTGTTCCACATTGATGATATTTTAGATATTTTAGACTAGAATTTTTTATTCCTAATCTTAATCTCATTATTTAGGAATTTGAGGTCCTTTCTAGTTACTCTGTGTACTGTACTGAAGAAAATCAGACTAGATGCCTTTGGCTCCCAATAATAAAAAAATAATGATTTTGTTACCATTGTTGTCCATGACTTTAAAGGAAGAAAGCCACGTTTGTATATGATGATAAAAAAATTGGAGTCTACTAGCACTTTTCCAACTAATCTTTTTTTTAAGGCATAATCTTTCACAAGATGTATCTCACTTCATGAACGCCCATGACATTCCATAATAGATCTCAAAGTGATTATTTACGAAAAATAAAACATTAACAACACTATCCAGTGAAAAATTGTTGAATAGATATGTATGAGAAGGTTTCAGGATTCTCAGAAAATGCCTACAGGCACAATGGGTTTTTAATATAGTACCATAATTAATTCACAAGTTATTGGTAATTTTCCACGAAACCTACCTTCTTGCCCTCCCTCTCTCCCCAACTTTTCCCCTTCATCTTACCCCAATTTATATCCAGTCTAGCCAGACTACACATGGCAAAGTGAGCTGAAACTCAAGAAAGCTTCTTCTCTTTAATTAAAATCATTAGTTGGAAAACATGCTGTGGTTTATTGTCTATTTATCTTGATATATGAATACTGATATAAGAATACTGAGGAACCCATCTCAATTGTTAAATTTTTATTTATCTTCTGTTTTGATACAAATAAAAAAAACTAGACAAATTATGTAGAAATCTCTTGAGTATTTGGGATAACTAATAGATTCAGCATTGAATTTGAGATATTTGCTATATGTTTATTTCATTGCGTATTTACAGGATATATTACCTATATATTCCTTTGGCAAACTTTTATTTTTATAAATTATAACTGTCTATTAAGAGAAGGACCTTAAACTTTCCACGCTTACAAGTTTATAACTGGGTATCTATCCTATCTTTGGTTACTGACTGGTGTAAGCAACTTTAGAATTTAGCTCCTCCTTACACTCAGTTTGAGAGTTATTATCTGACCCCACTGAAACCCTGGCAGGTATTGTGCAGGTATCAATTTCAACACCTGTACTTAATACTGCAAGACATATATAAAAATATTAGTGCTCAGCTTTGACCCATTTAGTCATGAGAAGGCTACATTATAAGCCTAGTTTTAAAATAGCTTCCAAATCTGTTTTTTTTCCTGATGAACTGGGCCACTCATTATGTTATTACTTTTGATCAACACAGCTCTGAATAAGCTGTTTTTAAAACTTCATAGAATTAAAAATGTGTTTGAGTTAAATCTCAGAGTGCTTCTTGGCAGTATATTCAACTTCTTGTTGTTCTGAACCAGTCACTATCTGCTCAAGATATATATGTTCTTGACTGAGTTACAAGTATTTGGAATCTATCAAGATTTCAAGAACTATGTGTAACTTTTGCAGGAGTTGGACAAAGGAACTATGCAACCCTGGAAGGTGAATTATATATTGAATTGAGGAATATTGTTGATAGTATAACTTGCAATCGTCTTCGTGGGGCTGGCCTCAGAAGCAACTCAGAAGCTGCAGCTGATCAGCTGGTACCAAATATGCCAGCTATACTGTTAGGGGGTCAGATTGCCACTAAGGAATAACCTCAATATTACAATTAGTTCTAACTGGTTTCTAGGCCCATTATACAGCCGTATGTGGAGATATCAGGAACAGATATCAGAGTTCCCAAAGTTGACTCTGTTCACCTGCTATGAACAACTGTTCAGAAGTGGAGCAACATAAAAACCAAAGCACTAAAATAAGCTGATTAAAACCATTAAAAACAAATGAGGCTTTGACTTTGACTGTAGTATGGATGACTTTGAATGACAGGGGATGCTAGTTACTATATAATTTTATATTTGTCCTTAGTTTGTTACTTGTGGTTTGCTTCATTGAAACCTACCCATATCTCAATTACTCGGCACAATTCACAAATAAATGAAATTTTTGAAATAATTTTCAACAAAGGGAGCAAAAAAACAAGTTCTTCAAGCAATATAGGCAACTTCTGTGGAGTTCTGTTTTCCAGACCTTTTCCTCCAATTTTTATTGCTTTAGTTATTAATTTTGTGGTTGTGTGCATCTTTTAATGCAGTTGCATGCATTGATGCTTTTCAATACATGTGGATAATAGAATAAAACAGACAATATGCAAATTTTAAATTCTTTAAGCATTCCTGCTTCAAAGAAGTGAAGAGAAACATTAGTATTCCTCACATAACCTATAGCAGTGATGGCTAACCTTTTTGCCATCGCGTGCCAAAAGTGGGGGGAGCGCCGTGGGGTCACACACACACGTGCCCACATCCATAATTCTAAGCGCCCTGCCCCCCCGTGCTCCCCCCGCTTTTGGCACATGATGGCACGGTGGGCCCAGTAGGCCCATTTTTGGCTCTCCCCAGACTCCAGAGCCTTTCTAGGAGCCTGGGGAGGGCAAAAACGGCCTCCCCCCCCAGAGGCCCTCCGGAGGCCGGAAACAGTGTGTTTCCTGACTTCTGGTGGGCCCAGAAGGCCCGAAAATCAGCTGGCTGGCGCACGCATGCGTGCCAGAGCTAAGCCCGTGTGCCCACTGATATGGCTCCGCGTGCCACCTGTGGCACCTGTGCCATAGGTTCGCCATCACGGACCTATAGCAAAGCTATCTTTCTTCCCCTCCTGTTATATAGCTGAATACTAAGGAAGATTTTAAATGGAGCAATACATAAATGCTAAAAAGATGTTCTAAGCAGGTCTGGATATTGTAGATTTTTTTTTTTTTACAAAGTGTGATGAGTGCTACAACACAGTGCACAAGACCCTGAACTTGACTTAATTTCACACAACTGTTGTATTCACATTGCTGTAATAAAAATATCTTATAGATGCTAAAATATGAACAAAGTACAAATAAATTCCTTGTTGAGTCAATTCCTGGTGACTTGGAGACAAGTCCATATAGTTTTCATGGCAACACTACAAAAATAGTTTTCCATTGCCTTCTTCTGTAAATTATTTTAAGCCTGGTCTCACATCATGTTCATATTAACATGAATCACACAGGCAACAGTATTTAGGATGATCAAAAGACAAGATTTGATCTGGCACCTAAATAGTTTCGCATGATAAGAAGATCATCCATGCCCCAGATATGTGAATGCTCTCAAATGCCAAGTGTCTCTTCTCTATTTTACCCCTTGCTGAATCCCTTTATTTCCTTGCTGAAATTTTCCACAGCATTCCATGCTCTTCGTGTGTAAGGACCTGCCTTCACATTTGGAAAAATCCTCTTTGCTCTCAAAAATCCGTATCTCAATTGTTCCTTCTAGATTTTAGACAAATTGAGTTTGGACAATTGAGTTATGGATTTTTGAGAGCAAAGAGGATTTTTGTAGGACAACAGGGTTTGAATGATGATGAGATGATCCTAGGGGAACTGATTCTAGAAGTCACTTTGGTAGCAGGGCAGAACAGGTAAAACCATTCTTGTCTGGGATTAAGTGTCACATATTTGAACAGCCAATGAATGACTGGCTGTAACTTAAGAATCACCTGTAACACATTTTTTGTTTGTCTATTCAATTTATATGGCCACCCATCTCACACAACTGACTCTCTGTGATGAACAAACAAAATCAGTTAAAACCAATGTTTGAACAAAAGCTGTTATTCCAACTCCAAGTGGCTACAAACAAAAGCAGACAAACAAATGCAAATTATAATTATAATTTATAATTATAAAACTTAGTTTGCTTATTCCTTAGAAATTACAATGTGATCTCTAAGTTCAAGACAGCTTAACGTATTTAAGACATATTTGTAGCCATACCATTTAAGCCCAGAAAATTGGATTAAAGTTAGCCAAGAATCCATTAATTGCAAGTTTGTACGTCTTGACCCTATCTTTGGGTCAAGAGGTGTCTACTAAATTCAGTTACTGTAACATCTTAAAATAAATGCATCAGCTGAAGTGGCAGGATGAGATACTTTTTCTATTAAGACCATAATGCCTCTATATTTTAAATAGGAACCCCATCTTGAAGAGAGAGCTGGTTTCTTTCTTTCCCATGTAAACAAACCCATTATTATTGCTACTTGTTCCGAGTTATTATATTTCTGAAGATTATATTCAAAGGATAAATTGATGTTTTTTAATTGCAGATTGTGGTCTCAAATCAGCTAGCAGACACACATACATTTTGTTTTAACTTTATTGCTGGAAACAAAACATTGAAATAACACCTAATTGCATAAAAATTATTTCCCAGGTAGGATCCTTTAAGAAATTTTGAGCTAAAAATCTCATCATTTCAATGGTAACCCTGTTGGACCTAATGGGAGATATAGTCTGACACATGTGAAGCAGACTACATTGTTTTAATATCAATCAAAAACGTTAAAAAGCATTGCTTTTCTAATTAATATAAAATAACTTTCTACATATCAAAAATTACTGTACAGTCTCCTACTGATCATAATGCAAAGATATTCATTTTCCATGTGGTATATGTATTTTTTAAAACTCTGAAATCAATCTCTTAAGAAAATAAAAGGTGATGAGCAATTTGCCAGTTCCAGTTAATTTATGGAATAAAAAGTTCAATAGCCATTATTTAACAGGTTTATTAAATATGAAGGCTAATTACTAATTGCATGATTTGTTTATTTTAGTGTTAAATATATATGAATTAGTATTGGAACCAAATTCTCCAGTTCCAGAAATTAGGAATCCTACCAAGAGATTTATTATTACATCTCTGGAGCATCCACATTTTTAAAAAAATATTTCTTTCTTCACAATACTTCCCTCCTCAGGCCATTTTGTGCAATGTCAACTTAAAATAGTTGGCTAAATTAGAAAAAAATTGGATTTAATGTTTAATCACAAACCACCAAGATCTGTTTTGACTGAAGAACCTGAGATATCAGCAAACATCATAATCAGGCAAGTATTCCACCCCCCACCCACCCCCCACACAAATGAATATATAACTATGACAGTTGCAATTACAAGGACCAGTCATAAGTCTCCTTGTTCACCATGATTGTAACTCTGAACAGTCGCTGAATGAGTGGCTGTTAAGTGATAATTACCTGTAATGATGCCTTCAATTCACCAGGCAACATATTTTTTAAAGTAAAAATTATTTTAAATTTGATACTTGTTAATTTTATTAATACTAGTATTTTAATAGGATTTGGAAAAGAAGCAACTGGCTGACACCACCTGGAAAGAGTCATTTATAATATTGTTGTGCAGATTAATTCATTGATTGAGTGATTGATTCATCAAGCACACTATGATTTATCTAACAAGGCAGCAACCCTTTCAATGGGACAGTATTTATCTGATCACCTCTACTGAATTTACTTATTAAATGTATTACAATCCACGCAGAGAAGATAGAACCTGAAGATTACATAAACTTCTAGGAGTTTATGAACATATATTGCAGTCTGTTTTGGATCATTTTGGTTTAAAATATTGACTCCTTAATTGCTCATCCTCCTACAGAAAGCAAAGAATTAATCTCTTCCCTCAAGTCAGGATCCATAAGATTCCCCGTGTGCTTTTCTGATGCATGGACAAAGTGCAAATCATCAAGCAATTGAAAGCAATCTCAACAGATTGGGATTAGGAGATGAAGACCATTCAGAGATGTTTGAGCCTGAGCACCTCTTATTTTAGAAAGCACAGTCTCTTGCATTACCCTGGGCCCAGTCTATTTCCTTTTAAGCGCTACATCTGCACTTTACGCCTCCCAATAAAGCTGCCACCAGGATGAAGGTCTTTCTCACAGCCTGTCTGACCCCTAATATAGCCTGGTGTCGAGTGCTGAGCCATCACCCAAAGTGATCACTAATAACACAGCAGGAGCAATGCCCCGCCCCCTCCGCCCCCATCCCACCGGAAGGTTGGTCCAGCTGTCGCATGGGCTTTGCCAGGACCTGCCTGATCAGCTCTGACTGAGATGCTTTGCATAGTTCAGGAGTCTGATGAGAGACTTGGAACTCACTCAGAAGTCCCTGAGAGAAAAATTCTCTTCTCTCTGTACCTATCCACTCATTAAATCTAGTCCTTTCTTTGTTTCAATTCACTGCCCTGAATGCCTCTGAGACCCTACACAGAGGGGAATGATTTGATAGGACTCAGATCCTCATTTGTTTTGGCCAGAGAAACTAAAACTTAACACAATACAGTTTTTTCCTGTGAACTAGTTTGGTTTGGTGGGGCGACATGGCCAGCTGATTTCCTGTAATCAAATCACAGGGGTCTCATTTTATGAAGACAGTATTCCATCTTGTCTTAAAAGGGCTGTCTCTTTCAACTCTTGTTTAAAAATAAAAAAATGTAAAAAGGGAAGGCAGCCATCAGACCCAGAGTTGCCCATCAACAGTTAGCATATGGTCACTGCCTCATGCCATTCATGCCTTTATTTATTTAAATACATTTCAATTACAGTACTTATGTCTTACACGTACAACTCTGTATATAGAATAGCAGAGCTGCATTTTATGCAACTCTGTAGCCTATTTGGTGGCAGTGACCATGCTAATGGACAGCTCTCAGGAAGCTACTGCTCTCAAAACTGTACAAGAATAACAGAAAGTATTTTCCATAATTCCATTAAGTGTCCCTGAATGGTACTTGTGTGAGTCAGAATTTGGAAGAGGAAGAAGTACTTCCAGTGAATGGTGCATCTATGTAGAACATATTTAGTTGGCATGTTCTGTGGGAAAAAGAGGCTTATTATCAGCCCAGCCAGGAAAGACATATACCTGGTACTTAGACACACTCCAGCCTGACCATTTTCCTTTTAGCTACTCAAAATGATGATGATGATGTAATTTTAAAATTGTTGTTTGGTTGCAGGGAAAATAAAACCTTCTGATTTTTTTAAAAAATGGACTTGAATACTCAACTGTCTGAGCCAATTGTGCTCAGACAGTAAGAAGGACTAGTTAGTACTTGGATGGGAAATGAAGGATGTGAGAATTAAATCACTTGTCTCTCATTTTATTGGGACTGATTCCTTGTGATAGCTGTGGTGGGTAAGCAAAATTAAGAAATGTTACAGTAGAATAGAACCATTTGCATTTTGACAAAGGCACATATCATTAGAGAACATTGATTGGTTGGCTTTTTAATAGTTTCTAAAGAGGAAGAAGGAAATTCTTAAGTTCATGATGTCTAATTGTAAGTTCTCCCAATTTAATCATTTTCTTTCTAATATAAAGATCTGTATCCCTCACTCCAATTCAGAGGGTTCCCCTAAATGTACCCTGCAAACATGAAACAGTAAGCAGGAGTAATATCTATGGCAATGTTTCTGAATCTTAGCAAGTTTAAAATGTATGTGTCAGCTTTGTTGTGCCTGGCAGCCCGGAGCTGCCATTTCAAGGGGGAACCGAGAAGCCAGGATTTCTTTTTACACAGGGAACCTGAAAATGACACAGCCACCATGACACTAAACCCACCAAACTGCAGAGCCCACACCAGACCTGTCGCCACTGGTGACATCAACACCGAACAGCTGATGGGCAGCCAAGCGGCTGAAACCAAAATTGATGTGCGCATGCACACTGAGTGTGGCTGACGATGGAACTCTGCTGGCCTCCAGGCTCAATGTCTACTGACTCGGCTTAGGGAAGAATAGAGGGTGGGGCAAATGGGAGGTGGGTGGGCGGGGCTAGGGGACAGTTTAAAACGGTGGGACAGTTACTGGATGGTTAGTCCTGAGTTTGAATTTCCTGTTTGTTGGTTGATGGATGTTAGTTCATGCCGGTATTTGTGAGGGATATAAAAATACTTATTTCAAAATTATGTTTTGCAGTTTTTTTCCTCACGTTTACATCGAAACCTGACAACTGGCTGGCTGAAAGTCCACACATCTTAAAGTTTCTCAACATCTGCCCATTAATTAGAAAGGAAAAACCCATCAACTTGATGGTAATTTCATTCCTTCATTTGCGATTGGAAGCCTCAGCAGATCTAAAATGAAGCTCTTGCACCTTGGAGGAATATAGTGATTTCTTTTGAACTGTTCGTCATTCCCTCTCTCTAGTTTTTAAGGATTTCATTTTAGGATCTTCCGCTGAATTTGGGGCTGGACTCATCAATAAAATACTTATGTTCTCATAGGCTTTATTTGGGAGTCCGTAACTTAGAATGATTCACTAATAATTACAGTGATCATATTTTCCTGGGGGGGGGGGAAATAAAGGACAAACCAGAAAAAGGGCCTATCTCAAAAAGATTCATATGGATAAAAAATTGTAATTGTTTATATTTATGTCCTTGCTTAACAAAGAATATATATAAATGTATTGTAAAAAGATAATCCATACTTTTCACAGGCATGTGAAAGACCGCATTGTAGTACCATTTCTAAAGCAAACATTAAATGACCCATTAAAGGACAAAAGTGAGTCTGAACAATAAATCAATCTAAAGGCAAGCTTCCTGAAATAAAGAGCTGTTCTTTATAATACAGGACATATCGTCAATGTACCTGTATCTCTTTTGCCCCTTCCTATTAGTGCTTCTCTGACCTTTCATGAGCATCTCACTTTGCCTTTTGGGGGACCTTCTGCCCTATTAGGGGCACAGAAGGAGTAGGGTTTTCTGCCCAAGAAAGCAGGCATGGCCAAGTTTATAATTAGCCCGCCTGGTTTTAGGCTGCTTTTGCTGAGCCCCTAAAGTAATTCAACCCACAGGCTGAAGATGAATCCCTTGGCATCAGCACTCTGGTCAAGCTAGGCCTCTCAGTTTACTTTACTTGCTTCTTACCAAGGAGTTCACTTTCACCATTACAAAATCCAGGCATGCTTGCTTCAAATCCAGAAATGCAAATTATCCACTATGCAAGGTTTAAAGGGGAAGGATGCTCCTCCAAATGTAAAAGTAAACCCCAGCAGCAAGTAATAAATTCAATAAAAATATACAAATAACTAAAAATATGCAGTGGTTCTCTGCACTCTCTAAGCATGTACATCTCAGTGCATACTCTGTCCTTACATGTGTGAATGCATTGAGCTGAGATGAAAGATGCAGATCATACACCTTTAAATTCATTTTTCTGGAATCTGAATCTAATGTACATTTTAAAATAAATGTTACACATATTCAGTGTGCAGTAGTCCTTATGTGCATTTTACAATATAGATATTTCAATATGTTTCATTATTAACAACATTTATTTATTTATTTATTTTTATTTTATTTATTTTATTTCGAATTTATATACCGCCCTTCTCCCTGGGAACTCAGGGCGGTATACAGCCAAATAAAAACATACAATACAAACATTAAAAACAATTAAAAGAATATATATCTGTTTGGCCCCAAATTTAAAATGACAAACCAATTTAAATTTATTTTTAAAATTTGTTATTTGTTGGTCCTAGGCAACATTGGTCCTAGGCAACATCATTATGTACATATACCTAGAATACTTATCATGATAATCTCAAAAAAGTGAAATCAAAAAGTAAGCTATCCTGTGTTTAAAACATAAAGCTCAAAACTAGAAGATTTGTATGTCTCATACTTTAAAATCTCATGGTGATATATAATTCAGCTAAGAGGTAGAATAGAATGCTATAGATTCAGATGTGCAAATATTCCAGTTCTTATTACATTTTAACTCAGAATTGGATTTTGATTTAAACACTTTGAACGGTCTCTGCTTCAACTATATGAAATAAAATTGGGCATCTATTCCAACAGATGTCTAAATCACATCAGTCATATAAACACCATTCTTCACACTGTTCCAGTTTGTGTTATACAATTAATATGCAGTTACCAACATGACTTTCTCTCCATATTAAGAATGGGATTATCAGATGTTCCAAGCACACACACTAGCATCATCCTACACCTCAATAGACAATTACAGTTGGAATTTAGTAAAACTTTTATTACTTTATTGTAATATCTAAGTTACTACCCTTGAAAATAGAATGGGAGTATATATAAATATATAAGTAAGTGTAAAGCTCAAAAATATTTCCAATTCAGTTTTCCCCAAATAGAACGGGAGTGCCACAATGAACAGGTGTTCTAGGAAATAACATTTTAAAACACCAAGTGGGAGATAGTAGGGAAAGTGTCTCTGCCATTGCCAAAACTCACTCTCTGTCCATATTGAATACAAGGAATAGTATAACCCAGCCTTAAGGTTCTACATAATACTGTTCCACAAATTTCAAAAAATAGACACAGAATATAGACAAGGTTCCTACCCTTAATAACTGAATACATGCTTTATCAACCCTGCTTAACTATGATTCATTTACTACTCATGGAATAATAGAATAAACTACAATATATGGTGTTCCTACAATATATTGTAATGAGGATAATTAAGCTATCATAGGTGGCTTCACATAGTCACCTAAGCTGCCACCAAACAAGGCGGTAATAGTTTAACAAGATGTGTGGAACAAGTTATTAAATGCATTCCAGTCTAATCCAAAATTCTTTATTCATACATAGTGAATACATACATAGACTACAGACATAGTTTATATTTACATAAGATCTACCTCCATACCTCAGGAGCATCGGTGGAGGGGTCAGAGAAGGTCAAGGTAGCAGACATGGTCAGATAATTGCAGCCTCTCCTCTTTTTATGTATGTGCTATTCATTTCAAAATGGAGAAGGTTAACAGGATATAAGGATACCCACATATAATGCTGAACGCAATCCATTGTGAAGTAGCAGATATGGTATTCAACTGCAACTAGAGGATGAAATTATCAGTTCCCCAACCAATTAGGATTCAGGAGACTCCCTGCAAGTTTCTTTGTTATCAGTAAATAGATCTACTAATTTGTCAATTTCACAAGGCAGAAAAAAAGAATATGAGGAAGACATCATCTTAATGTACTCTACTGGTAGTCGAAGGAAAATGGTTCACTTGCTGGAATTTTTGAACCCTCCTCCATTCTTCTTAACAGATGTTGCTGAAAAGACTTGGTGAGAATCTCACTTGGATAAATGAATACTTTGAGTTTTAGACAGATGGCGCAAAGACTTAAGTGAATGAACTTTCAGGTGCAATGGCAGATATAAACCCTTTGTGATGCCCACAACTTTGCAAACATGATGGTTTTATATCAGGCCATTTAAAAAAAACATCTATCTCAGTATATGTAATATTACAATCAGCATTCCTAAAATAGATAAATCTGTGTGCAAAATAAATATCTTCAGTCAATCCTACACTGCAGCACGAATACATTTCAGCACATGATATGGAGATGATCCAAAATATTTGGAGAATCAAAGTCTAAATAAATTGAGTTAAACAATTAGCTCTGAAATTGGGAATGAAACTGATATCGTGGCAAGACAAAAAGTCTGGTTGGAGTGTCTGGCATGACAATAGGAGACCCAAATCTGTGCTCCTTTCATGTAGAAAAAATATCTATGAGCCTAATATTGCTTTCAAAGCTCTACCAGATAACAGTATGCAATAAACTGCACAAGAATACATTTACGGGGGCATAAATCCATGAAAAATAAACATAACTTAGGAAAATACATTAACAAGGTAATCACATGGATGCCTATTTAGAAATAAATCCACTGAGTTAATGGGATTCTCTTCTAGTAACTGTGTTCAGGATTATAGCTAAAAAAAATAAAATCAGTGAATAATTTCCAGAAACAGCTTTTGAGCCGTGTACTGGAGGAATATATCTGGGACAATTACTGGGAATGAGTAAGAGAGACAAGAGAAATAAGAAAGATCAAAGGAATTCATGGATTTGCCTTAAATTTCCATTTAGCTTATCTGTAAAAATAGGAATTCTTCAAAATAACCTATAAATAGTTTTCTATTTTTTTTAAAAAAAAATCTCAGTCCATTTTATAGCCCTGGACTTTTCTGATAATCTCCCATCTAAGTACTAATCAGATCCAACCATACTTAGCTCTTTTTTGAGATCAGCCAATTGGGCAGATGTATATTTAGAAATAGTTGCTACCACCTTAATAATAAAATGAGTGCCAACTCTTGAAGGACAACTTCAAGGCCCTGCTTTTCCTCTATCAGTCTTCATCAAGAACTTGAACTAGACAGTCCTTCAAACAGAAGCCTGTGGAGCAGGAGTAGCCTGCCCAACTTCCTCGATGCTGAATTTTTCCAGAGTTTGACTTTTTCATAGGATTGAGCAAAAATTATTTAGTTTGAGGATGGGGAGGAAGATGACCTACTTAAGTGGTAAATTTGTCGTCCCGCACCATTTGATATCCTGTACCAAATCTGTACTCACAAGGTATCTTTGGTTCAAATCAATCTTTCAAACCTAATTACTATGTTCAGTTTCTCTCTAAAATGGGTTTCCTTTGCATTTCATATTCATATTTTTACCAACATATTTATCCATCATCTTTTCTTACAAAAAATAATTCCTTTGACAGGATACACAGGACTTCATCATCAGCCAAAATGTTTTTTCTCTGACAAGTTTTGCTGAAAACAGGAAGAAATGTTTCTTATAAATTTAGTATTCATGTTGTATCTTAGAGCAATGCCTGTTCTTCCTCACTTGGCTAACAATTCAGGTTATATATTCATCCTCTGTCCTTGTGGGTCCATAACTGAAGTATGATGTAAACATATGACTGAAATTCCTAGCTCAAAGTTCATAATTTTAGCCTGTTGTTCCAACTCCAAATTTTTCATCCCTCAACAAGCCACTTAGGACTCTTTTTCCTTTGAAGATACTTGAGGGTTTAGTCAAAGTTCCTAGATCATAAGTGGATGTCTGATGATAGACATAAACCCTCACAAATATAAACACATCTGTACCCACCGGCACTAGTCCTCCTACCTCAAATCAGCTGACTATACTCCCATCTCTCCATAGCAACACAATGCATCCTCTCTTCTCACCTTCTTATTTCTTTATGCTGGTTGATGACACCTGTTAGGTGACAGTGATGTGCAATGCATCCAAGAACTTGGCAGTGAGATATGGAAAAAATGGGCTCATCTCTTTTCTTGGCATCACAAACTGGTACCATATTTCCATAGTCTCATCTACATCATGTTCTTTGCACTAATTTCTTCTACTCCCCAGCCTTTCTTTGATATGCCACACCCCCTAGCAGATGTTAAAAGATTAAAAACACTCTAAACATCTCTCAAAATCCAGCTCCAAGGCCACCCTAATATGAGGCAAAATGAGGCAATGGCTCTGGTTGAGAGATCTGGGGGGCAGAGGCAGCAGCTAGAGATATGTGCCACATGTTGGGTCCTAAGCTCCTTAACCTGGCCTGATGCCCAGTGGAGCTGATTATTATTAGGATGGAAATACTTAATGGCCAGTCCATTTGGCTTCTTTGAAAGGATCATTATGTACTACTTCCAAAGCAAATATACAGGTTTAACCTGGGTTAAATCAATTTGAGTCTAGAATTTTGTTCTGTGTTAGCATTAGATTAGGGGCCTCAAACTGCTATTTCTACACCAAACCTCACAGCTAATTACCACAATTGTTCATGATTTCAGCAGAATTATTTGGAAGAGAGGCAGTGGAAAAGGAAAGACATATTCCTGAAGGTATTGCTAGAATTTTGCTGTCCAGGGTTCTGGCAGTTATCATATCTGAAGAGTTGGAGTTGGAGAACTCTGTGTTCTTGAAGAAAGGAAATAAAGATTCCTGAAATAAAGTACCAGATCCCATCCCAGGCCTTGCAATGTCAAAGCAATTTCTGTTGGGTGGGAGGATGGGATAAACTTTGATACATTAAGCAACCAGAGGACAAGAGGAGACTTGTGCATTACACAAAATCCTTGCTGCAGGATGTTTCAAGTATGAAACATAGCTGATGTCACAACATACATTTCCTCAATTTGGCAACACTGTGCTGAAGAACAGATATAAGTCTTCTGCTTATGACTGGTTGCTTAATGACTGTTGAAAGTTATGATGAATCTCCCCAGAATTATTTACAACCTCTTTTCCAAATTATGATGTCCCCATACAACACTTGGCAATCAGTTCACCTTTATGCACAAGTATCCTGTGGTCACAGGACTGGCATTTGCGACTTTCTTGCCAATTTCCATTTTTTTGTTTCTGGCAAAAACGCCTATCAGGGAAAATGGATTTGCGCAATGACCCTGGTGTTCTCTTAACAACTGCCATATTCACTTAATAACGTTAGTGTTTGCTTCATAATTGTAGGGAAAAAATGGACATAATTTTAAATCCAGTCTTGTGATGCCTCCACTTAGGACCACAAAAACTTACAACCTTAATTCTGGACTTTATTAAAGTTGTAAGTCAAGGACTACCTGTACTTACATGTTCACAACCAAACTAGAACGTCAGATGTGCAAGTGGCAGGCATGAAGGTGGTATAAGTTGAGGCCTGGTCTTACTCCATTTCACTCAATTGCTTTAATTTACTCAAATTTGCTTTATTAGTCCTTGACTTACGACAGTTCATTTAGTGACTATTCAAAGTTACAACGGAACTGAAAAAGTGACTTATGACCATCTTTCAGAATTACAACCTTTGCAGCATTCCCATGATCAAGTGATCAAATTTCAGATGCTTGGCAAATGATTCATACTTAAGACTGTTGCTGTGTCCCAAGGAGAGCCTTGGATAGTATAGTGGTCTAAAGCACCCTGTTATTAACACCAGCTGCCTGCAATTATTGCAAGTTCGAATATCACCAGGCTCAAGATTGACTCAGCCTTCCATCCTTTCTAAGGTAGGTAAATTGAGGACCCAGTTTGTGGGGGCAATAAGCTGACTTTGTATAAATATACAAAAGTATGAAGGCTATTGCTTAGTGCATTGTAAGCTGCTCTGAGTCTCCGGAGAAGGGTGGCATATAAATCAATTTTTTTAAAAAAAGGTCATGTGATCACTTTTTGCAACCTTCTGACAAGCAAATTCAACGGGGAAACCAGATTTACTTAACAGCCGTGTTGCAGTGATTCACTTAACAAATGTGGCAAGAAAATTCGTAAAAGGGGGCAAAACTCAACACATGTCTCACTTAACAACAGAAATTTCGGGCTCAACTGTGGTCGTAACTCAAGGACTACCTGTACTTACACACACGCACACTTTACTTAACTGCTGTGTGCAGTAGTCATTTAACTCTCCATAAATAGGAAAGCTGGTGTTGAGCAATATGTAAAGTGTTGAACTGTACATATGGAAGTGGTAGTCAGTCCAATTTAGTTCTGTCCCCATGGCAAATGTTTTCCTTAACCTGAAAATAGTTAAAATGAACAAAGAAAAGATTCCAGTGCATTGGATTGCAGGAATTCCACTTTCTACCACCAAAGTACTAGGTTTCTTTTGTCTTAGCATCCTATCTCAGCACAGGGACTTTTGGTTCACTTGGGCAATACACAATACAATCTCTATCCTACAGTTTCTTCAAATCATATTTTTTATTATCATTTTTCCCCACAATTTTAATTGTGTTACTATATAGGTCTTTCTAATTGTTGCAACCACTGTAGTTATCATAATCACTCTAAATAGATAAAAATCACTCTTTTATATATTTTGGCTCGATATTCCTTTGATCTAAGCATGACTTCCATTGTTTATCCACAAAAGGAATGATAAGGGATTTTGAAACAGGATGCTTATATATGATTTGTGTTTGTAAGAATGTCTTTTTATTATGTAGGTTCTTAGTTACAGTCACCCAATTGTTTTTTTAAATGTTTTTTAAAAGGTATGCATATGTTCAGTGTACCCAGTTACAGATTTAAAAACAAACCAACCTAAAACCACAGCAGGACTTCCCACTTATAATGTCCCAGTGTTGGACAGTAGTTTGTGACATGTGCTTATGCTATAAAAAACAAATCTATTTCTCCCACTACTATAATTTTATGCATTGGTATATAGCACTTGAATATGTTATACAGCAGATATTAGACTGCATTTATTAATGTAGTTATTAAACCCACAAAGCCACAGTTCTATTTGGTATCTTACCAAATATACTGCTGTCTCCAGAAATTAGAAGATCTCCACAGCAAATTCTGCTCAATTTTTTTTAATGAGAAGAGACTTTGCTTTGCATTTTTAAATCCTTAAATTAAAAATTTCCTGCAGTTCATTTTTATAGTAAGCACCGTGTTTGCCAATTAATGACATCTAAGCAATTTTGCTGCTTCATTCACAACTAATAAATTATCTCTGATATCTGTATACAGCTATTAGAAAGGATTAACTAGCTGTGGAAGGGATAAGTATATACATCCAGGCAAATAAGTATAAGTTATCTTAAATGATATAGCCATCTGGTGATAAGATGAGACAGCAAAGGGAAAGCAAACCCTTACCTAGTCTTATTCATTTTACAGATGATTCAAGGTGTGGCTATATTAAAGTATGACTATTTATATATTAATCAAGATTATCATATTGCCATCAATATTTTTGCTTTCCAAAAAAAATCTAGGAGAAAAAGAAGAAGAAAATGAAGGAAGCAAAGAACTTTTAAAGTAGGATGGCAGGTAGAAACAATGGGTCGTTCAGTTATTTTTGGTCTTCAGCTCTTCTCATACCCAGCAGGGGTCAGTGTTGATGATGGGAACTGGAATCCTACAACACCTGGAACATCATAAGCTCTCTATATTCCTATCCTAAATTGTACTAAATTCAAATTCAGCTTTTACCAACTAGCTGCCCTCCATCCTGGCCAAAAATATTGGGAACTGTACTCATTCAAGTTCTGAAGATAAACCCATTGTGAGAAATGAGTATAGTACAACTGTATTTGGCTGAAAAAAAGTATGTTTCAAATCTACAAATGTCCTCTGTATCAGGAGTTTTCATTCAATGTTCTAAAGAGAGAGAGAGAGAGAGAGGAAAAGAGAGAGAGAGGAAGAGAGAAAGAGAGAGAGAGAATATATATACACATGAACAAAAGTTTAAGGTAAACTTCTCATATTGTGCTGTTTGTTTGTTTTCATTTCTTGTGTAAAACCAGCCAATGTAGTTTATGTCTCATTGTGCAATATATGAACCAAATAAACTACGCTTTGTGCAGTGTGTTAATTCAGCCCAAATGTCAAGCGTATGCGACACAAAACAAAGACAAAAGGGTAGGTAACAAATGAGTGCAATTACATATATATAGTAAACATTTTTACTGAATTTTGAGAATGAGGGTTCATAGTTGCTAGTAATTAGAGATGGAAGTTCTCTCTGATCTGGAAACAGGATTAAAGACTACTGAACTGAGAAGGGTGCTGTAGAAACTGTGACATGTATACTTGGTTAAATGTTTATGGAGATTCTCAGTCATCCAGGTCAGAATTGTCCCAAAGGTGCTTTTTCAAGATGCAACTGGACGTTCTGGTTTTTCTTTGAAGACATTTCACTTCTCATCCAAGAAGCTTCTTCAGAAGGAGCTGAAGCAGCTTCTTGGATGAGAAGCAAAACATCTTCAAAGAAAAACAAGAAAGTCTAGTTGCCTCTTGAAAAAGCACCTTGTATACTTGGTTAGTTTTTTACATTACTCTGCTAAGAAAGCCCAAATTGGCATAAGATGGCAATTTCAATCTACCATTTTATTCCCATAAAAACCCTGGGAGATATCTTAGACTGAGAGAAACTGAATCCAGTTAATCCCTAAATCAGTTTAATCTCCATAATTGGGCCCATGGTCTCTCTTTACATCTTTTTTAGTAGACCAAGAAGAGTTTCTGCCTGAAATAAATGATCTATTATTTTTATTCTCTCCTTGCTTTCTCTTATTTGAAAACGTACAGGAAACTTTCTGCTTGTCTGTGAACATGACAGACTATAATAAAATATAATATATTATAGAATATAATGAAATCTATGTAATCAAAGATTATAACACTCATACATCGTGAAGTTTTAAGCCTACTTTTTCACCCTCATGCTCAGGACTCAATCAATACTCTCAACCCATTATATTTTTATGCCCCCCCCCCCCCCGTTTCCCCTTCACTTCTTACAATATATCCACTTTGGTGGTGGGCCTAAACTATTGTCTCTTATGATTTCCTGTGGCAGATAAAAGCAAAATCTGCCTGAATGTCCTTGTCAGATTTCAGAGTCCTCTTTCAGTTCCACCTTAGCAACCATCACAATGCAAGCAGAGCACCAATCAATGGCACATTCCTATCCATCAATTAGCAAAATTCAAAGATAGAGTGATGGGGAGATCAGGGGCCAAACACACCATTTGCATTCAAAACAGAGCAACCTGGACAGGGTACAAGCCCCTATCAGTTATTATTAACCCTCCCTGGCTCAATATTTAATTTTATCTTTTTAAAAAAAGAAAAGGAGAAGGGTTGTTATCTTCTGTGTCCAGATGGGTTTGATGATAATTAGCTCCCTTACCAGGTTTTGCAGGCTCAGGCATGGTTCAAACCACAGGACAGATAAATGCTGGGTCTGTTCAAGGTTAGGTTTTCCCTGGAGAATGCACTCAGGCTAGTGGCTTTAAAGACCCAGCAAAGGGGACACAGAAGGTGTCACCTGACCCCCAGGGCCTGTTGCCAAATTCCAGAGCTGTGGCATAAACATCTTCAAATCCCCAGCTTGGCTTTACCAAAAGAGAGAGAGAAAGAGGGGGGTGGAGGGAGGGAGGGAGGGAGGGAGGGAGGGAGAAGAAAGTGAGGGAGTCCATATATGGGAAACAGAGGAAAGAGAGATGTACAGCCAGGAATGGGTTCATATTTGAGAAAAGAGGGACCAATCAACACAGTGGCATTTCTGTTAAAATACACATTATGAAAGATATTGGAATCATGAAGACAGTAATTCTTAGACCAAAATCATGTATTTGGCTGGTTTCAAAAATAGATATCCTGTCTTTCTATCAGCTATAGGATGGGTGGGAGAGGGGGGGCACTAGGAGGCACATTTTGAAATTAGTGGACCATGCCATTCATTTAAAGGGAAGATGTTCTACACCTTAAAATAAATAAGTGAACAAGGAGACCCTATCTCTGGCAGAGATTGTAAAGGGGCTTTACTTTTATGACATGAAAGTAAATCTCCTAAAACTGGAATATATTTCTGTTCCTTAGCACCTGAATGTGTGTGTGTGTGTTTATGTATTAATTTAACTAAAGATTTCTTTTATATCTGAGTGAAAATGCAGGCAGTTATCTATCATGACCGTTAAAATACCTTGTCAAAGATCTGGTAAAATTGTTACAGGGACTGGAACTAAAAGTTATTTAATAGTTATAGTTATATACTTTTAAAAACCCTGATCTGGTCTTACATTATCCTCCTTATCAGTCCAATGATTCCTGGATTCCTATTAACCTGTTCAAGCTAGGAAGGGGAGGGACCATCTATCACATAAATCAGTATAGACTATCGTTCCACCTTGCTTAAAATTTTCCAGTCCAGTCTTCCATTCCCTGACTTAGTACTTTCCAAATAAGTTGACATTAGATCTTCTAGGTTTCCTAGTTAGTAGGTTAACTATGTCATCATCTAGCTTCGATTTGGGGGACTGAAACCAAGGGCTCGAATCAGCAGGATAAATAAGATTATTCCTGACATGGAAGGGGGCTAGTCAATGGAATACATGTTACCATCAGAGTGAGGAGTTTGAAATAGTTATACTGCTGCCATGTCTAGCCCACAAATCCCTGAGAAATTAATAGTGGGATTCTAAAAAATACTGAAGACTATTTCTGATTGCCTAAGGTTCCTCTCTGTTGTTGTCACAGAGACAAGTCCAAGAAACTGGTGCCTGTCTTTTTGCAAAGACCTTAAAGCATTACTGCCAATCACAGCACACAGCATACCATGATTTTTATTATTTTTTAACAAGCCATGCTGGGGGGGGGGGGGGGGAGTGAAAAGAGGTCCTTGCACTTGCAGGAAAAGCGCAAAGAAAAAAAAGTGCAACACAATCAACAAATTGATATGTATGTATCATATAAATACAATTTATACCTGCCAAAGCAGGCATGCTAAGAAAAAAGAACCAATTACAGTCAAGGCAAGGGTCTAGCACTGTTTTGGTGAAAATGTAAAACTTAAATAAAATAAATGGAGGTTATGTTTGGATTCAAAGCTTCCTGGTTTTGCAGATGGGGTGGAGTGGGGCAAGAGACAGACACTCTGGTTTATTGATCAAGGCAGGGCAGCAAAGGTAGAAGGCAGATGTGACGTATCCTGTCAGAATTTACCTCCTTGCCTTTGAAAGAAAGGAGACTGACTGACTGACTGACTGACTGACTGACTGACTGACTGACTGACTGAAAATTGGCACCTCTTTCCAGCCTTCCTGAAAGGCATTTGGATTCTAGACTTCTTAGGAAGATTCTGTCTACTTAGGCATTAGTGCCCCTATGTGGCCATAGGAGGTAAACATCACTTTGGAATCATCAGTGAGTAGAATTTACCAGACATTTGTGCAAAGCAAGTTCTATAGCTCCTGTAATAACTATTTATTTATTTATTTTATTTCTCTCTTCCTGTCTTGCAGGAGCTGAAGGTAGAATGGATGGGCTTCCATTATCCTATTTTTTCCCCAACCAGAGCCTTGTAGGTAGGTTGCACTGTGAGAAAGTGACTGGCACAAAGTTATCAGGAAGCCTCTATGGCTGAGGGTGGAGTAGAACCTGGTGTCATCTCTCCAAATCCAGAAATTTGCCCACTACATCCTAGAGCAGTATTTCTCAAGAAATATATCTTGAGAAACGCTGCCTTACAAGCTGTCAATATGTTAATCCAAGTGAATATTCTTCAACTGATAACAATTTATCAGAGATAATACACTGCTTCAATTTTGCATTTGAAAAAAAAGGAAAAACAAATTGATAAACTATTGCTACTGTATCCAGATAAAGACAAGAGGTCAGTAATCATACTAAAAGCTCAAACTTTGCTGACATCTCATGGTTGCCAAAGTTTTTGCATCTTGAACATTAAGCTTCTTTTCTAACACAAGCCGATCATAAGTTTAGAATTTGAGAATTGTTGCTGATTAAATTTAAGAGCAAGGGAACGACAGAGAACGAGTGGCTGGATGGAGTCACTGAAGCAGTAAGCATGAGCTTAAATGGACTCCAGAGGGTGGTAGAGGACAGGAAAGCCTCGAGGAACGTTGTCCATGGGGTTGCGACTTTGCAACTAACAACAACAAAAATTTAAGAGCAACAGAGTTTATTCATTTCATACACCACAGTAAGCCATAATTTATTTATTTTGATGAATGAATCATTGTTGCCAGAATCACACCATGCAGGTGTTGGAAGAAAAATGCGGTCAGGTTCCAAACTGGGAGAAAGGTGCTGGAAATAAAATGGAGCCTGATCGGAAAGAAGGACTGTGTTTATTGAAAAGCAGAACCAAAAACAGCATGTAGTTCTGGGACAGCTAACAAATTGGTTTGATGAATACATGGCTTCTTATAAGGTTCTGAGATGCTGCAGGGGTTGTGCAATGTAGTGAACCTGGTGTCTTTTGCTATTCTAATGGTGTTGGATTAATCCTATTATATCTTAAAGGTCATGTCCTGTTCTTAGAATTTGGGTAGTGGGGATATAAATTCTTAATCCCCATCATCTGGACCTGAAGGTGTTTTGTTTGTGAATAGGCTGGCCTGTATTTCTTAATGGGCACAAAATATCCATCTCTAAAGACTTCGGGGCATCTGCTGGAGACTGCTAGGGGCTGCTTTCTGCCTTTGTTAAGTTTTTTTTCCTCCATTTCTGCTTTGGAGAAATATAATATTCTGCCTCTTTTAATATTCCCAAAATATTTCAATCGGGGGGGGGACTTCCTTCACAGGCTGGATAGATTCCTTTTGAGTTCTAAATTTAAAAAATCACGGTAGGATGTGTGAACCAAGCGAAATCCAAACAGATCCACTGTAATATGAAGCCTTCTACTGATCGTTTCTAAATGTAAAGAAAGTTAGTTTCAGAGGGAGAGCCAGTTTGATGTAGTGGTTAAGGTGCTAGACTAGAAGAAGGCAGGTCATGAGTTCTACTTCTCACTTTAGGCATGAAGCCAGCTGGATGAATGACATTGGCCCAGATACAGGAAGGAGTGGCAAAAGAGAGATCAGCAGCTGTGAACCAAAAAAAATACAATAGTTTTTCATTCCTAAGAAGGCGGCAATGGCAAATCATTTCTAAAATTTTACCAAGAAAACTTCAGGGACTTACCTGGAGAGTTACTAGGAGTCAAGACCGACTCAAAAGAATAGCAAATAAAAGAGTCTCACTAGGAGCCCAATTAGTAGTAATTGCAGATTTGACTTAGCAAGGTAGCACCCATTTGCCTCACCCTCACAGATCTATGCATATCTATTCAATGAAACATAAGAAATGCATCCCATCCTCCCACCAAACGAGGACCCCCGAATTTCGTTTCTGCATGAAATATCCATATGCCAATCCATAAGCATATAAATGCCAGTATAAGAGTGCCTGTGTTTCAGGTTAGAAGTAGCACATGGCCTGGTTATTAAGGAACCTCCTGTTTCCCATAGTATATGCTTGGATGATCTGGCAGGGTTGGCACTTTCCTGATTCCTTCGGTTAAATAATGCCATCTATGAATAGCAGTGTCAACCCTTTGAGGGAGTCCAGTCAGGAAAAGAAAACCATGAGCACTAACATGCCTTTATTATGGATTACTTTAACAGAGTCTTGAAAATCTGAAAGAACTTCCCTCCCATTGGAGTTGTTTAGTAGCTACAAGTGCTTCAAGGACCCTCTAAAAGGATGCAAATCAGTGGTGGGTTTCTACCGGTTTGGCCCAGTTCAGACGAACTGGTAGTGACAGCGGCAGGAGGCTTTGCCCACCCACCCAGACATCATCACGATTCCCACCAGGTTCAAGGTTGACTCAGCCTTCCATCCTTCTAAGGTGGGTAAAATGAGGACCCATATTGTTGGGGGCAATAGACTGATTCTATAAAACTGCTTAGAGAGGGCTGTAAAGCACTATAGAGCAGTATATAAGTGCTATTGTTATTGCTATATTAAAATCAAAAATATTTTCCCTACATTACCAAAAATACAAATGGAGCCATCTCAGACAAATTCTGGGATTTACAGAGGTAGATTAAATAAAAGGAGCAAGATAAAATGAATTGTTCAAATTTGCCATCCAAGAGGATTTGTAGGGCGGGATCAAGAAAGACAACATGGTAGTCAGACCCACATGATGAATATCCTGACCCTATTCTTGCCACAAAGATGATTAGGGGACTGGAGGCTAAAACATATAAAGAATGGCAGCTGGAATTGAGTATGTCTAGTTTAATGAGAAGGTCTAGGGGTGACATGATAGCAGTGTTTCAATATCTGAGAGGCTGCCACAAAGAAGAGGGAGTCAAGCTACTCTCCAAAGCACCTGAGGGCAGGACAAGAAGCAATGGGTGGAAACTGATCAGGAGAGAAGCAGCCTAGAACAAAGAAGAAATTTCCGGACAGTTAAAACAATTAATCAGTGGAACAACTTGCCTCCAGAAGTTGTGAATGCTCCAACACTGGACGTTTTTAAGAAGATGTTGGATAACTATTTGAAGTGATGTAGGTTTCCTGCCTAAGCAGGGGATTATAAAACCTCCAAAGTCCCTTCCAACTCTTCTATTCTAGTCATCTAGTCTAGTCTAGTCTGGTCTAATCTAGTCTAGTCTAGTCTAGTCTAGTCTAGTCTAGTCTAGTCTAGCCTAGCCTAGCCTAGCCTAGCCTATTCTGATCCCTTTTAAAGCACCGTGATGTGCATAAACAAGAAATTACATGATCCCTGCCACCACCCTGATTAGTTTCCCCCCCCCCCTCACATACACAGATGCCCCAGTCTGACCATTCTTTCATGCTCTTCCTTCTGTCTGGCTGAAATGAGGTGATATGGAAAAAGGCTATTTCAAAATGCAAAGAGCTTCACCCACCAGCATCATTCCTTCCAGTGTTTGAATGACTATAAAACAATTCAGCTGTAACTAAATTCACTGTTGTTGTAAACATTTATTAGCAATTTCCAAAATATGTACAAAAGATATCCATTTTAAAAATAATCAGATTTTAACCAAAAACTTCCACTCTGTATTATTAAATAAACATCTGAATATATTACACACTCAAGTCCTGGGCCAGATATTTGAATCCCCTCCCCCCGTCTGCTGCTGCCCCACCCCATCAATACTATCTTTTTTCTACTATTTGAAGATCTATTATATCCCTCCCTCCTGAAAGCTCCCTCATGTTTATTCTGCCTGTTCTTAGATCCAAGCCCTATGGGCCTCATCTTGTGTTTCCTCCAGTTACAAAAGGCCAGCCCACAAAACTGGGGTTGCACAACATGATTAGCTGTAACTCAACAAACCACAGTGATTTGGTTACACAACCAATTCTAGTTAAGACAGCAAACTGTGGCTAAACAAAACATGACTTATCAAAATTGGTGAATCTGTTTTGGCTCCCAGGGGAAGAAACTAGTAGAAAGTCTCACAGACATGAATAATCTGCTTCCTTCCCACCATGATGCTCAAATGATGCTAACTCAGGCCATTTCCACATCCCCACTGTTTTCATTTCCCAGGCTTTAGAAGCAATTTGTAAGTGATTGCTTCTACCAACAGATGAACCAGAAGTAAAGATCACTGCCCTGATCCAAAATTTGCTGATCCTAGAGCACTAATTTTCAACTGTGGCAATTTTAAGGTGCATGGACTTCAACACTCAGAGAGCAGTAACTTCCTCCAAGCAACAAATATCCCTTTACTGTATTTCCAGTACAGAGAGGGAAACTTGCAACCCATAAATTATGATTTCTTGCTGAAAGAAGAAACTGAAAAACCTGAGAGGGGGGTACAAAGTTATCAAAGTCAAGGTTCAGATGTTCCTCAGGTTATGACCACTGGTTCAGAGAACATTCAAGCTTGGGACAGTGCTGAACAACTTATAGTGGGTTCTCGGAGTTCCAGCCATAACAGTATCCCCACAGTCATGTGATCATGATTTCCAAAGTTCTCTACTGACTACTTACAAGTAAATTCAGTAATGAAGCTGGCAGGAAGTCAGAAGTTGTGGTCACATGAGATTCTTGTTAAACAACCCACATGGTCATTGCTGAACAATAGAAACTGGTTTACTTAGCAACAGCAACTCCAGACCTAATTGTTGTCATAAGCCAAGGACTACTTACACCAGAGATGAATTTGAAATTAATTAGCTCAGTCCTCCGACGCTGCCAACATTGCAAAAATGTAAAAATTTGAAGTTGTTTTCAAATTGCTCATGAATCCTTGTGTGGAACTACCATAGAGGGTCATATCAATCCAGAGAATTCATATAAATCCCAAATTGCATATCTGCCTCTGGTTTGCTTCCAGAGTATTTGTGGGGTCTAAGTACAAGAGATGAGTATTTTTTCAGACCAGCACTTGTGGGATGATGCCTCTCTTTACCAATTGTTTGTTATTTAAAAAAACTGTCTGGGTGTTTTAAAGGACTCTAACCAACTGTCTTTCCAGATTATTCTCTGAAAACTAAACAAAACCAAATTTGGTGTGAGGAAGGAAGCTGGCAAAAGAAAGATAAAAAATGGGTTGAATCTGGGCAGCAACTCAGACAATGGCTGATTCGTCCACTATTACTTCCTGATCATATGAGTGGAGTAGCTATTAAGAGATTGGAAAGAGTTCCAGAACTATGCTCTGCACAATTTTCCTACTTGCTCTAGAGGTCATTCATGTTGATAAAATAGTAAGGCATGTAATGGCAAGAGAGTAAGAGAAGCATTGGATTAAGTCATGTGCAATTGTAGGGAGACACCACAAATATTTTAGAGAGGGGCCATAAATCCATTAAGGCCATACTCAAAAATATTTTAGCAACTCTGCTGCTGTCTCATCTCTTTTTCATTCCACCAAGGATCCCCAAAAGAGTTGATATGAGCTCTAGTTCTCAAACCATCCACGGAAGATCAGTCCAGGAATCCCAGCCTCATGCATTTCAGCTGAACCTCATTTTCCCATCCCAAAAAGGAAACCTCCCAAGTCCTGGTTCACAAACCTTCCCTTAAAGTGCAGAACCCCCCACCCCCACCCAATAAAAGCCCTCATTGCCTTCAGATCCACCCTCCTTGTTTAGTGCAAAGCATCTGGCAGGTTCTCTAATACAGCCATCCTGGCAAATGCCCAAATAGAGTTTTCAAGAAAGCCAACAAAGGAAGCATTTCATTGGAGGCTATTCTGGCCCAGGAGTCCTGAGGGCTTTAGGAAGAAGGTGGTGGGCTCAGCAGTGAGGTCCCAAACTGGTACGTGAGCTTCTTCTTCACTTTGCGGATCTCTCCTGTTTTGCCATAGTTGCGCAGAGCTCGGGCCATTTTTTGATAGGTCATTTTCTTGCGGTTGCCTTTCTGCTGGCCCCAGCGGTGTGCTAGAAGCTCCTTGTGCTTTGAAGAGAACTGGAAGATGCCTGCATCACGTTGCACCCACCACACACATTCTTTCATGTCACCACCTTCAAGGAGCTCCAGCAAAAACTGGTAGAGGCGGAGTTTCCGGCGAGGGCCTGCAGAAGAGACCAAAGATTGGGATGGACAGATGTGTCAGATGCCCCCCATCTGCTGTTCAGGGGAAAGCACTCCCCACCAGGGAGGAAAGGAATTGCCACATTTTTCAGAGTATAAGACGCACCTTCCCCCCCCCCCACAAAAAAAGGGTGAAAATCTGGATGTGTTTTATACTCCAAATGTAGCCCCACACAGCTTCTCAAATGGAGGTTTCAGAGGCTGAAAAAAGCATCAGAAACGAAGCTTCAGAAAAGAAGCCCCCAAACAGAGCTTCAGAGGCTTTTTTTCGGAAGCTCTGTTTCGGAAGCTTTCGGAAGCAGGAAAAAAGTTTTTTCTGAAACGGAGTTTCAAAAGTTTCAGAGGCAGAAAAAAAAAAGCAAGCACAGAGCTCACAACCAAGGAACCTGTTGCTAAAATTCACCTCTGGGAACAGCTGATTTTGGGTATTCCGGGAGGCCAATCCACCTGCCAATCAGCTTTTTTCTTATTTTCCTCCCCAAAAACTAAAGTGCGTCTTATACTCCAGTGCGTTTTATGCTCCGAAAAATACAGTAGATGGTCATGACTATCCCTTGTTCTCAAGGATGGCAGAGACCTGAAAGAGAGGGCTTTTTGGCATGTCACAAGGGCTAAACATCTCTGAGACAAATTTAATATTTGTCTGCATGAACCTCTGATGGCAAATTAAAGTAAAACCTCTTTCTGGATTACCTCCAAGAGTTAGGATACCTCAGGGAGGGAACTTCTTGTGGAAGATGGTGGGAGATCACAATCCTGACATTTCACCATTCAGTTCTATGAGAATTCTCCCAAACAATGGAGATTCACACTGATGCTTGTTTTGTTATCCAAATGAACACTGATCTTAACCTTCCTCATTCGTTCAGAAAATAGAAACAGTCATTGGGGCTGGGAATAGATAGGGTTCCAGCATCATATCACAGGATGTCTTCCACTCAACTAATGTAAAGCAACCATAGCTTGTTTTATAGGCTATTCTAGAGAGGTCAAACAGGAACAAGAGACTAGTTCCATAATATTAATATGGACCTAATTTCCCCAAATAGCACATGTGACATCATGCTAGCTCCATGGCATAATAGTATAAATAAGAATGATGACTGAAGAATCCTCACTATTAATTATATACTGAAGACCAAAAGTTAACTCTACCATGGGAAAAAAAAGGAGAGCCACCTGCTTCAGAATGAACATAGAACTGATTCTAAGATTGGGGTGGGGTGAGGTGAGAGTGTTAAGAAAGGAATCCCCACATAAATGTACATCTAAGACATGAGTAGGCAAAACAAGAATTAATAATTAAGATATTTTGTGGAATCGTAACCAACTTCCTTGAGATGGCAGGAACTTACAGGTTCTTAATATCATATCCTGATAAAGGAAATCCTTATTTAGCAACCATAATTGGAATTGGCAATTCAGTCAGTAAGCAAAGTGGTTGCTAAGTGAAACTGGAATTGTACTTACAATCCCAACTTTCCTTTGCTTTAGGGATTTGCGACAGTCATAAGTGCAAGGACTGGTCATAAAATTACTTTTTTATCACCATCTCAACTGCAAACAGTCACTAAATGAGACAGTTGCTAAACATTAAAAGATACACCAAGCTCAATTGTCCTACAGGAGCACTGCTAAGAAAACAGCATGTCTACAATTAAGAGGAATTGAGCTTGGTGTCTATAAAGATTTTCAGTCATCCAGGTCATGGTTGTCCCAAAGGTGCTTTTTCAAAAGGCAACTGAACTTCATTTTTCCTTTAAGACGTTTCACTTCACATCAAGGAAAAACGAAGTCCAGTTGCCTTTTGAAAAAGTACCTTTGGGACAACCATGATCTGGATGACTGAAAATCTCCATAGACACAAAATTCACTTCCTTTTAATTGTAGAAATGCCATTCTTAACATGCTCCAGCATGTGTCTGAAATGCTTTTCGATTTCTCAATCTAGCCCACATATTATGCTTTCTGAAATTTAGCGAGCAAGCTGCATTCCTTCATTCTGCTGCCCTTTGGATATGCTGGGCCACATCTATTGGACACTATGTGTTGGGAAAGGAAGAAGTGGAATCTAATTCACCTGCCAAATGGCAGTCTATGGATAACATCTGTGTCCAGGGATCACGTGCCTAAATTATCTGTTGTGGATTGACTTCTTGTTTGTGCTTGCAGCATACTTTATTAGCTTGCAAATCAATACTGTGGGCCCTCTATCATCTTTGGAAGCTTTATCTACTTTCTGTGTTAGGATTCTTACTCTCCACTCACCAGGATCAAACCTAGACAAGAGATTCTCATCCAAATCACTCTCAGAAGATACTTCCAGATTCCGGCCATCCTTGTGAAATTCCCCCTCTTCTGACAATGGGCTACATATTTCCCTTGGAGCAGAATACTGTTCATATGGCAGATAGATCTGTAGAGATCAAATGACAATTTAATGGAATGAAACACTTAAATAACAGTTCCCTGTCTCGTGAGTAAGAACCAAACTGGATTACATAGATGATTACAAAAGTTAAATGGCTCTCCAGTTGGTCTGTTCCTCTTATGTGAAAGACAGCTTAATAACCTGAACCTTTTAATGTCACATAGCAGGGCAGAGAAATATTTTTGGAGGATAGGAAATAGGTTATTTTTCTCACACTTCCTACCCAAAAGAAAATCTCTAAAACCATGTGTACTGCCAGAAGGTCTTCCTTTTTAGGCTGGTTCAATCTTAAATTAGAATATACTGCCATATTTTGTTGACCACATTTCCTTATAGCTTTCTAAAGTCCAAAGATCACTCCATGTAGAAAACTCTATCTCCTGTCATTTTATATATAGTTATATCGTTTATACCTCACACCAAATATGAATGATATCAAATCAATCCATCAGTGAAATGAAGTGAGATGGCGAAGTGAAATGAAATGTCAGGAGAGAAAATAGGGAAAGTCCACCAATTTGATCAGGGTAGTGATGTTGAGGAGAGATATCATTCTCTGAATGCCATTCTGCTTTATTAAAAATGTGGGTCCCCCATAACCTATTTGACCAATGACTGACAAAGGGAAAACTGCAAAACCCAGATCACAATGCAAGTAATGCTCCAACCTTATTCTCCCATCTAGAACAGGTAAATTCCAACAGTATTTTCTTTTACCGACTGACCCTATTTTCTTATCTGAAAACTCAAGGGTTAGGGGTCTCATCTCTCTTGCTTAACCAAACAGTAAAGGTAGTCCTCAACTTACAACTATTTGTTTAGAGGCCTTCAAGTTACAATGGCACTGGAAAAATGACTTATGACCAGCTCTCACACTTATGACCATTGTAGCTTCCCCATGATCAAGTGATCAAAATTCAGGTGCTTGGCAACTGGCATGTACTTAGGACAGTTGCAGCATCCTGGAGTTAGGTGATCTCAACTTTCCCAGCCAACTTCTGTCAAGCAAAGTCAATGGGGGAAGCTGGATTCACTAAATGATGGCACAATTAACTTAACAACTATAGTGATTCACTTGACAACTGTAGCAAAAAAAGTTGTAAATAAAGTGTGACTTATTTATCAACTGCCTTACTTAGCAATTGAAATTCTGGTCCTGCTGTGGTCATAAGTCATTAGCAAAAGCCATGCTGGCTAGGAATTCATATGTCTGGAAATAATCCTATAGGAAAGGGTCATGGTCTTCCCAGGAAGATCTAAGGGACCCAGGTTCCTTCTCCCTTTCTAGACCCCAAGGTTCTGCCCATTACCTCAGTGTTGTATTCGTCCTTGAATACCATAGCTGAATTCTGGGCAGGCATCATTCCCTCATGGTTGTAGATTGGTTCCAGAGAGAGTTGTGCCTGGGGGTAAGTGCCAGGCGGGTAGGAGACTTGGACATTCTGCAGCTGAGCCAGGTGTCCTATCTCAAACGGTTCATATCCAGGTTCTTGCATCTCTAGCCAGTTCATACAAGACTCTGTAAAGCAAGATCCTTGGTCAAAAAGAAGGATCCACGACACCTAGAGAAGCTAACTGTTCAAGAGCATCTTATTAAAAAGTAATCCAAAGTCATTAGCACAAATTTCAGGTTAGTAGGTGTTTCCTTTGACAATGCATTGCAAGCAAGATCTACCAGCCAGAAAGGAAGATGAAGTATAATGAAAAGGAGTGGCTATTACCACTTTCTTTCCACCATATACTGGAATAATCACTGAATCCAGCTTTCACACCTTTAGAAGTGGTTCTTTCCATGGACACTTAGTTCAGGTTGAGCAGAGTTCTCATTTGGTGGGATATAACAAATCTTAGCTTCTGTTCACCATTTAATCATTTATTTGTTTTTGGTTATATATGTTTGTCTTTGTATTTTTTTTCTATTGGTTTTGGTATGCTGCCCTATGTCACCTGGTTTGAACTGGGCAGCCACAAAAATGCTTAAAATAAAGCAATAAGCAAACAAACAATCCTGCACATCTACTGAAAATCAATAGAGCCTCATCTGCTCTTCCACCTGCTCTTGTTTTATATTTAATGGCAATCTTCGACTTATAACCACAATTGGCATTGGAATTTCAGTTACTAAGCAAGGTAGTCACTAAATGAGTCATCATGCAACCAGATCTGATTTTATGACCATTTTTACTGTGGTCATTAGGAGAATCAAGCAATTAACATAGTTGTTAAGCAAATCCAACTTCCCAAATTGACTTTGCTTATCATGGTTAGGAAGGTTTGCAACTTACAATCACATGATGGGAAGATACTGTACCCATTGCAAATGCAAACCGGTTGCCAACTACCAGAATTGCAATCATGTGGTTCTGGGGGTGGGTGGGATGATGTGCATGTAACATCGAAGATGGGTTGTAAGTCACTTTTTCTGTCCCTATTGTAACTGTGAACCATTAAACAAATTATGATTAAACAAATAATCATAAGTCAAGGACTCTCTGCAATAGCCAGTGTGGTCGTCATCAGCTACAGTTCCATGCAAATGATCTGAAAACAGGCAAAAGAGAAAAAGAAAGACAGCGAGTTCTAAGAATTAGGTGGTGGATTAGGATATTGAAGGCCAAATCTACTCTCCACTTGAGAACCTACTAAATGATATGAAACCAGTCATTGTCTCTGACCGTTGTAGAAGTTTTAGGGAGGAAATGGAAATCAATAGCTCTGTATATATTGCCCTGAATTCCTGGAGCAAAATGGGGATAAATCTTGAATTAATAGCAGCTTTCAGTTGCAAGCTTCTAGCTTCTTGCTTCTTGGTAGTATCAGAAATCAAGTAAATAAAATAAAATCACAGATCAATTACAGACAGTCCTTGAATTACAACCACAATTGAGCCCAACATTTCTGCTGCTAAGCAAGATAGCTGTTAAGTGAGTTTTGCTCCACTTTACAACCTTTCTTGCCACAGTTGTTAAATGAATCAGTGCCGTTGTTAAGTTAGTAACATGGTTGTGAAAGGAAACTGGCTTCTCCATTGGCTTTCCTTGTCAAAAAGAGATCACATGACCCTGGGACACAACAACTGTCATAAATATGAACCAGTTGCCAAACATCCTAATTTTGATCATGTGATTGTGGGGATGCAGTAACAGTTGTAAATGTGAAAAATAGACACAAGTCTATTTCTCAGTGCAGTTGTAACTTCAAACTAAATGAATGGTTGTAGGTTGAGGATTACCTGTATTATCTGAGGGCTTCCCTTTAAGATTGTTTCATATGACGCCCTCTTTTCTTTTGCTTATAAGGCTAGTGGGGATTCTTGTGGGGAGGGATAAGGGGAGGGACCCAGTGTATCTTTTGCACTCATGTTCACTACTTGCTTAGAAATCTGATTCTGCCTTGGCAGGTGAGGTTTCCTATGGGGAGCAGGCCTACACAATGCTTCTTTTTCCCCTACCCTAGAAGAATGATTCCAACGCTCACTTGGTTCGCTCAGGTACAAGGGGTGGATGATGCTCAGAGCTGACTACAAAGAGCTCACTGTGTGCTGGGCAGCTGTAAAGTAGGGTCTGTGCAAATATCTGCCACCATGAATTTGCCTAGGAATAGCAAGCTGAACCCTAATGCATATTTGCAGTCTTGCTTCTCCCCGCTTGGGAGCAAAATCTGATAAGGCAGTAATGGGCTCACTGAACAGCTCAGAAGGTAGGTTTTTAAAAATCTGTTTTATGCAGCAGAATGAGGAACATGCTTAACTCCTATATCATAGCAAAATCAGTTTTCAAAGTATGAATCTCTAAACAAACTAACTAGTAGCATCTATTTTCAAACAAGAACTATCTTTAGATATTGCTCTGTGCCCTGTGCCCTGTGCCTTGTGCCCTGTGCCCTGTACAAGGGACACAGAAGCAGGTGTG